>OZ020244.1:15067775-15260556 GCA_963971285.1 Astropecten irregularis | reverse complement strand
AAAGCAATGTCATTAAAAATTTTTGCTTAATTAGGCATGCCCATTACCGACGAATATGACCACGAAGTATGCAGTATTTATATATAAATTACGTCGGTCAAGGGGCGAGGCCTAATTGGAATGACAAAAGTCCCAAACCATCTCAATTATTAACAAGATTTATAAACACTTCAATTGATCTTCGTACGCGTCTTTATCATCACCACGGGAACCGATACGGCTATAACATTTAATATTGTATTATATTCTCCCTCAAGTAACGGGCTTCTGACATTCGAGGAACTGCGCTGGTTGCAAAGGGGCGTAATATTCACGTTAGTTTGATCGTGTACCTGTCTCCAGTGAACTTGCATATGAAATGGCGGTGTTTGTGCGTATTTTGGGTTTTGTTTGCGTTGGCCATGGTTACTGACCAAATTCAAGGTAAGATTTCTTTGTAAAGGGAAGGAATAAAATCTATAGAATGTATTGTTTTTCGTGCAATTCGACTTAAACTGCTGACACATTAGCTCTAGGTTCAACAGTAGACAACTTTCAAAAGGATTTTTTCGTCATATTGCTTTGAGTAATCCCGCAATTATTATGCCACGTTTTTATAGTATGCGAGCTATAATCATGGGTGTCGGTCCCGGGGGGTGGGGGTATAAGGGGTTATATATCCCCCCCCCCCCCCCTCAATGAGGTGGTGGGGATGGCGTGTATTATCGGGCCCCCCAATATTTTGAGGTTGAATGTCATTTAGTACCAACAAAATAAGTGAATTATATACTACGTTTCATACTTCTTAATATCGTTTTAAATGAAAAGAAATCGACACCTATGACTATAATACATCTGATATACAAATTAGGCTTGGATGAACACTGTATATTAAGTGCTTGTGAGTGCATGTGAAAAAAAGATCACATGCTAGCCTCAGGTGGGATTCGAACCCACAACCTCCCGCTAACTAGTGCAGATGCCATACTGCTAGGCCACCGAGATACCTGGGGTCAGCGGGGTGAATCGAATCAAATATCGCTGCGGGTACCGCAGTAAATCATGAATATTAAAATGATTTTTGAACGGGAAATAGAAAATATTATCTCCCGACCAAAAATCATTTAATATTCGTGATATAATACACAAGATCAATCATTGTGCGTGAATACAGAAAATACGTTGTAAAATATCTTTCACGATTTCATTTACAGCATTAACACACACATAGATATTTACAACATTGTACTTAGCACAGTTTTAACAAGGCAACTCGGCGAAGCCTATTGATGAAAATTCCGTCCGTGTTTCTACTGAAGTGATCGATATTCTAGATTTCTAAGTCTTAATTTAATATCATAAACGGGGCCAGTGGCGTCGCCAAGCAGGGGGGGGGGGGGGGGTGGGGGGGGGGGGTCGGGGGTGCCCCCCCCCCCCTGGAAAACCTCGTGCCCCGCGTGCCCCCCCCCCCCCCCCCCATTTGAGATTTGGGTTGGTGAAAAAAAATATAATATATATTGTAGTGCCCCCCAACAATTGCTAGTGCCCCCTTTGTGCCCCCCAGTCTCAAAAGTCTGGTGACGCCACTGTACGGGGCAAACAGTGAAAAACGTCCACGGAATTTCTTTAAAGGTAGTATCATACTTTGGTGGCATACCGAAACAGAAAATCTTCACAGATTTACCTATAACTTACAGGGCATAAAAATGGTGATGGTAGAAACATACCGTTGTTTTTCGTGCAATTCGACTTAAACTGCTGACCATTAGCTCTAGGTTCAACAGTAGACAACTTTCAAAAGGATTTTTTCGTCATATTGCTTTGAGTAATCCCGCAATTATTATGCCACGTTTTTATAGTATGCGAGCTATAATCATGGGTGTCGGTCCGGGGGTGGGGGTATAGGGGTATATATCCCCCCCCCCCCCTCAATGAGGTGGTGGGGATGGCGTGTATTATCGGCCCCCCAATATTTGAGGTTGAATGTCATTTAGTACCAACAAAATAAGTGAATTTATACTACGTTTCATACTTCTTAATATCGTTTTAAATGAAAAGAAATCGACACCTATGACTATAATACACTGATATACAAATTAGGCTTGGATGAACACTGTATATTAAGTGCTTGTGAGTGCATGTGAAAAAAAAATCACATGCTAGCCTCAGGTGGGATTCGAAACCCACAACCTCCCGCTAACTAGTGCAGATGCCATACTGCTAGGCCACCGAGATACCTGGGGTCAGCGGGGTGAATCGAATCAAATATCGCTGCGGGTACCGCAGTAAATCATGAATATTAAAATGATTTTTGAACGGGAAATAGAAAATATTATCTCCCGACCAAAAATCATTTAATATTCGTGATATAATTACACAAGATCAATCATTGTGCGTGAATACAGAAAATACGTGTAAAATATCTTTCACGATTTCATTTACAGCATTAAACAACACACAATAGATATTTACAACATTGTACTTAGCACAGTTTTAACAAAGCAACTCGGCGGAAGCCTATTGATGAAAATTCCGTCCCGTGTTTCTACTGAAGTGATCGATATTCTAGATTTCTAAGTCTTAAATTTAATATCATAAACGGGGCCAGTGGCGTCGCCAGGGGGGGGGGGGGGTCGGGGGTGCCCCCCCACCCCCCCCCGCCCCCCCCCTGGAAAACCTCGTGCCCCCGCGTGCCCCCCCCCCCCCATTTGAGATTTGTGTTGGTGAAAAAAATATAATATATATTGTAGTGCCCCCCAACAATTGCTAGTGCCCCCTTGTGCCCCCCAGTCTCAAAAGTCTGGTGACGCCACTGTACGGGGCAAACAGTGAAAAACGTCCACGGAATTTCTTTAAAGGTAGTATCATACTTTGGTGGCATACCGAAACAGAAATCTTCACAGATTTACCTATACTTACAGGGCCATAAAAATGGTGATGGTAGAAACATACCGTTGAAAATGTTCTGCCTAAAATGCTGTATTTAAACAGAAAAAAGAAAAACCAGTGACCAAAATTATTTTTGATCTTTTAAAGATCAAAAATAAAAGAGAAAAGACTTAAGAAATACTATGGCCGTTTCTCACTGTTTTCTCAAAAAGTGGGCGCCGTAATGGGACTAAAATTTTCAGAGATGATTGTTACTGTATCTTCCTTGATATTTTTGCCCATGAATTTGTATTTCTTTGACAAAACCCAAAGTATGATATTACTAATCATTTAGTAATTAATCAGTTCTTTTAATCTTCACAATCTTTGTTATGTTTGATCTTTTAATTAGTCTTACTAATTTCTCGATAAATAAGCCCTACACCATTTCAGGCAGAATAATTTTAATGGTAAGTTTCTACCAGCACCATCTTTATACCCTGTAAGTTATAGGTAAATCTGTTTTGGTTTCCTACCTAAGTATGATATTACCTTTAACTTGGGGTTGTAAAATAATGTTCAATTTTTCTATCCTTTGTTACAAGCCATGCTTTGCACCGTTGGGCAGGAGCCTGATCCCGACTCTAACAACAAGCACCGCTGGGTTATCCCTGTAGAGGACCCTTGTCTGTGCACCGAGGTTAGAATGGGCGGAGTCAACACCTACACCCTCAAAGACCCTTCAAAGTCAAGTACTATGACGACTTTCTGTTAACCGATAATCGGAAGGGGATCAATAAGTTGCTCAACTGCCCTGGTGAGTTTAAAACTCAGTCATTTGAGATATCCAGCTAAGAAACTGGGTTTTGTTTGTTTGTTTGTTTGTTTTACAAATATTGCCCAATATAAGGCCCGAAAGGGTCACTCAAAGGTGAGGGCTAAAGGAAAGGAGAGAGAAAAACAGGACAATTAGGAAGATCTGTTTGCAAGAAAACTATTAACGTTATGTTTGAATTGAGAGACATTATATCCTGTATAGGAAAACTGGATGGGGTATAGGGAATTCCAGAGTGAGGCAAGTGCGTGGTAAGAAAATCGAGGAATATCTTGAGGTAGGCCTATTTGATTTGGGGACAGTAACAGAGAAAGGATTGGAACTGCAAGAAAAGCCAGTTGTGCGACCAAATGACCGGTTAGGTGGTACAACCATTGAAAGACCATTTTGAGCACATTCCACGGTAGTATCTGCAAAAAAAGGCTCCTCGAAGCAACTGAGCGCCGATGGGATAAAGGTTCCAGGGATGATGCTAGGTCTTCACCAATCAAGTTCACCACACGACACTGGATTATTTATTTGATTTAATACATGACAGGTGTGGTTGAGTGCTCGAATGAGGAACCTCTTGGTATGGAGGATGGACGCATCTCGGATGGTAGCATCACAGCTTCGTCTTATTGGAAAAACAAGGCAGATCACTCACCAATAAAAGCACGGCTCAATACTCAAGGTATGTTGTTGTTAGTTCATGACGTACAAAAGGTGTTAAAATCATTCAACAGGTGTGTATAGTTTTTTATTATAATGTATTTATTTCACGGGTGTTTTTAATAATCCTTCGGTCCGGCAAATCCTGGGAATAAAGCACAATTTAAAATGTCATCACCTATCAGAAATAGAATCCTTGAAACGTGATCAAAGAAGAATTTACTGGAGCGGGATTCGAACAAGCGACCTCCGGAATGCCGTACCGGCACTCTATACCATCTGAGCTCAGCTATCCAACCCTTTGATGGTGGTGTCCATCTTTATTCGTTTGTCAGTTAGAAGCCATGAAACCACTCACATACCGCTATATCCCAAAGAGCATTTTATCGATACGCGCAGCAATGCTGCAACCTGAGAAACAATATGCATATAGGTGTCGATTTCTTTTCATGATTGGGGGATGATTGGTGATTCAGTGTCCTATGCGAGGGAAGGTTGCTGGAGGGGGATATCCCCCTCCCAAACTAGGGACTTTTGATTAAAAACAGAGTCGAAAAGTCTCATTTTATAGCATTAAAAAACGATATTCAGAAGAATTAAACATAGTATTCACTACGAAGATTAAAAGAAACTTGAATGACACTCAATATCAAAATATTGGGGGAATGGGGGGAGGGGGGATGATAATACACGGCATACCCCACCTTAATATTGGGGGGGGGTAGATCCCCCACCCCCGGGTCGACACCCATGACAAAAGGCCTACACGGGGATCACTCAAAGAGGATGTGGTTTTTCGTCAATAATATTTATGAAAATTTTTAAATTTTTTCCTCATTGTTTATTATAACAACTGAGAAAAATAAAGTCAATTCAATCCCCCCTCCCCGAAAAAATGTCACGTATATTTTACCATAACAGTCAAACGTAATTTCGGGTTTCACTTGATTTCGATGGATTCAGTTCTGATACGCCGAAACCATGACTTTATTTAATTTTAACCCGGCTTCATCCTAGGGAAAGAAATAATAATCAAACTAAAGTGATACACTAAGTATTGCCATATTATGTTTGCTACGAAGCTTTTGCTGCTGCCTGGGTTGCCGATGGCCCTGATGCCAACCCATGGATTCAAGTCGACTTCGCTACCACAGTCACTATCACTGGACTCCTCACTCAAAGCCGTGGGGATGATGGGTCAAATGACCAGAGAGTGACCAAGTACCAAGTGGCGCAGAGTGACGATGGTCAGTCCTGGCATTACGTGACCTCTAAGAATGGAGCTCCAATAACGGTAAATGTTAATTACATCTTTATTAAATAATGATACGAATTTCTTCGTACGTGTCTAGAGAAAACCTATAGTATACAAATTGGTATTTTTGGTGATCACAACAAGTGGCAACAAGTATGTTAAAGGTACACTCCAGGATTGGTAACGTACTCATACAGAAAATAATCATGTTCACAGATTTACGTATAACTTTCAGGATTTATAAAGATTGTGCTGGTAGAAATCTACCGTGACAATACTTCCGCCTGAAATGGTGTATTTATCCAAAAATTCGTAAAACAACAACCAAAATCAATTTTGATCTCGGGGTAAGATCAAACCATTCTTTGTTTTTTAAGAAAAAAATGAGTCAGGTTTTTGCATTTCTTTTGTGACTCAGATGTCCGATTGAGCTCAAATTTTCACAGGATTATCATTTTCATGTACATGCTTGATCAGATAAAGTGTGAGTGCTGTTCTGTGATCTTTAACAATCATGTAAAATTGTTTGTACATGTATTATACCTTTAAAGGGAAAAACAATGAAGTCAATGTCATCATGGAGTCTTCAGTACTGTCTGTCTATTGTATGAGGGCAAATCCTCTACTGGCATTCAAGTATGGCGGTGAAATTTCATGATACACATCCAAGGAAAATGAAAAAAAGAAGACTGCAGTATACGTAATAAGGATTATGATCACTTAAGGATTATATGATTACATAAACATGCATACATTGCAGATCATGAATGCACCATGCATTTTAAGGTATAATACATGATTTGTAAAGGTCATAGTCACACTTTGTCTGATCCAGCATGTATACATAAAATAATAAGCCTGTAAAAACTGTATCGGACATGAGTCAAGACAAAATAATTAGCTAAAACGTGACTCATTTTTTTCTTTTTAAAATATGAAGAATGGTTTTGAGATTACCCCGAGTATCAAACCTGTTTCCGGTCTTTGTTTTACTAATTATAGCCAACACCATTTCAGCCGGAAATATTTTAGCGATATGTTTCTACCAGCAACATCTTTATATCTTGAAAGCTATACTGTATACGTAAATCTATATGAACATAATATTATATCTGTTTGAGTATGTTACCAATCCTGTTCTGTACCTTTAATGCCCAATGCAAACACTAGATGAATCATGTTCCCTAAGCTTCATCACACAAAGGGGCATTTTGTTAAATTTAACTTTTCAATTTGATTTCTTATTTGCATACAGTTCCTTGGTAACATGGATAGCCGCAATACCGCGACCACTAGATTCCCGTCGGCCTTGCTGACCAGATTCATTCGTATTCTACCCACAGAGTGGAACAAATACTGCAGCATGCGCTTTGAGTTGATTGGTTGTTATCAGCCAGAATAAGACCAAAAACCTAAGGTGGATATGTGGCACATTAAGCAAAAAATGATAATAGTTTGTGGCACATAATTATTATAACCCTTAAGCCTTTGCAATTACGTAAAATATGAATAAAGTTAAAATAGTGCCATTGTAAGCAACTTAAGCCCACCGCACACTATACGATCCGACATTCCGACTAGGACCCGACTGGTTTTTGGAAGGATCACAAAGCATTCTGGGAGTCTTAACCGTGATTGTTCCCAGTCGCAGACCAACTCTGATGGCCAGTCGGCAGGATTCGACTGTCGAATCACGGTTAAGACTCCCAGAATGCTTTGCGATCCTTCCAAAAACCAGTCGGGTCGTAGTCGGATCGTATAGTGTGCGGTGGGCTTTAGTCAGTTGGTCTATACTTACCGCTTAAAGGTAATATCATACTTTGGTTTTTATATAAACAAAAATACAGATTCATGGGCAAAAATATCAAGACAGATACAGTAACAGGCATCTGTAAAAATTTCAGTCCAATACGGTGCCCACTTTTTGAGAAAACAGCGAAAAAAATTTCTCTTTAATTTTTTATCTTTTAAAAGATAAACAAGATTTTCGGTCGTCGTTTTACTGATTTCTGAATAAATACACCATTTCAGGCGGAACAATTTTAACGGTATGTTTCTTTCACCACCATCTTCATGTTACCCTGTAAGTTATACGTAAATCTGTGAACATTTCTGTTTTGGTTTCTTACCAAAGTATGATACTACCTTTAATTAAACGTGAAATGTATTTGGAATGTGAATCGATGCATATTGTATATATAACTCATATAAATTTGTATCTCTATTTATCTGTAATCTTGAATGACTTGTAGGATTAACTGCTTTGTCATAGTTTCTCACGGAGTTTTTACATCAGTTTCATCGCAAATTTGACTCAGGGAGTCATTCATTTTCTACAAGAAATATTCACTAAGCTCAATGAGGTCACTAAATATTGTACAAACGGCGACTTGAAGTGGGATAATCTTAGGCTGCATTATCTACATGACCGATTCCTAAGTAAGTCTATGTGATATTTTTGGCACTGTTCTAATGGTGTGTAGCAAACCAATGCCATTAAAGCAATGCATTATGATAGAAACAGACAAACAGTACTGTACTAAAAGAGTGGAAGACATCTCGAAAAAGAGTTGTCCCTCATATGGCTCTTCAAAGAGTGGACTTTCACTATTTTTCATTTAGATAGCATGTAAGATGTAGTTTATCAATCTATGACCAATAACTATTCAAGTAAGCACAGTGGTTGCAAAACAAAAACTCCCACTATCTGTCACATGCAGTTTACATAATTCTTTTGTACATTATCTTTCTATGTGTAAATATTATTTGTAATCATGTGTGTCCCCTAACCATTTCCTAATTATAAGGAACTTGTAGATTTCTTATCTTATTTATAGGGATGGTACAGAACTGGTTTTTGCGACAAAACCGTTGCTGACAGTGAGACAGTGCAAGAACATTATGTAATCCACCATATACCTTAACTGACAAACCTGTAGAAGTTTGAGGTTAACACATTTCAACGATATTATGTGTTCGTAATCATACGCTTATATAGAAGCGATTTATTCCAATCGGAAAATAGTTTCATTTATTTCTCAACGAATATGGCATTTCAGTCAAAAACATTTCATGGGATGTTTTCTCCTATCATCACCATTATACTGTTTCAGTTTTATGTGAATCTGTGATCTTGAAGTGTATTTTGTCTTACCAGTTTTGTACCATCCCTTAAAGTCGACTCTAAGGAAGGATTGTTCGAGTGCAACAACTGAAATTCGTCATTATCAGAACTCGCCCCTATCGTGGGTTGCTGAAATAAAATGGAACGTGTAAAAATACTTCGAATATGGATGTAATTTTTTGTGGAAACTTAATGAAATCGCGTTGTTCCTGTACTTTAATGAAATCTGAAGGCATTTTCATTCATCCTTTACTCTGAATTCCAGAGTAAATTGTGAATTATTCATAATAAGCTACCTATACTGTATATAGTTTGCATACAAAGGCCAAGCCTCGGTTTGTAGGAAATTCCCAAGACTGTAATGCGAGCTACTGGTGAAAATTAAGTCACGAGAGAGCGCAATACAAATCGGCAGGTGCTGCACGATCAAGTCCGTTACCGAGTTTTACCGTCTTGGACCAAGACTAGACAATCACCCATTTCATAATTCTCACAACTTGGATGTATATCTATATACAGTAACGATGTGTTCCTCTGCTGCAGGGTGTTTGAGTGAGAAACTCAGCTTGCCACTAACTTAATCATCCCCACAATAATTCAGTACAATCCAGATTGCCTCCAATCGTGATGTGTGACCAAAAAATCCTTGGCTTGCTACCTCTTCAGTCTTCACACTAACACACCCTCTGTTTGGCTTGGCACCGCCCCTTATTTGGTTTACGTAATAGGACCTATACTTATTTCACACTTGCAGTCTGCTTTCAGGGAAACCGGGGTGGGATGGGGTGGGGCTGGCGGCGGAGACAGCAAATAGCAACAGCGACAAGAAAAACAAATAATGGTACTTTTTCGTTTCTACAGTTAATAATTATCTATATAAATGTTTAGTTTCCCTCGTTGCAATCTGAATCAGGAGCAATTGTTAGCTTAAAAGTAGTATCATACTTTGGTAAGAGACCAAAACAGAAATGTTCACAGATTTACGTAAAAACATACCGTTAACATTTTGCAGGCTGAAATGGTGTATTTTTACAGAAATTAGTAAAACAACGACCGAAAATCTTTTTGATCTTTTAAAAGATCAAAAATAAAAGAGAAAAGACTTAAGAAATAATGTGGCCGTTTTTACTGTTTTCTCAAAAAGTGGGCACCGTATGGGGCTGAAATTTTCACAGATGACGGTTATTGTATCTTCCATGAATCGGTATTTCTTTGACAAAAACCAAAGTATGATATTAACTTTAAAAGATGCATTTTCTAAAAAGACAATAATTTAGATTCAAATATTTGCAAGCATTGACAGATCAGACCAAATATCAGCAATTATGTTGATTCTAACCATTCATGCATCCCACATGCACCTTTAATTCATAGCCAGCTAATTAAAGTCAGTGAAGGCAAACAAGCAATAAGCTTGTTTATCATCGTAGCCATGGGAACCGATACAGCATATGCCCATTTGATCATTATAATATTTTTCTCCCTTAAATGACGGGCTTCTGACATTCTGGCTACAAAGGGACATGATATTCATTTAGTTCGTCATCATTCATGATCGTGCACCAGTCTCCATTGAAATTGCATATGCAATGGCCGTGTTTGTGCGTATTTTGGGTTTTGTTGCGTTGGCCATGCTTACTGACAACATTCAAGGTAAGAGTTTCTTTGTAAGGGGAAGGAATATAATGTAAGGTTTTCGTGCAATTACACTTAACTGCTGACATTGGTAAGAAACCAAAACAGAAATGTTCACAGATTTACTTTCACGGTATGAAGATGGTGCTGGTAGAAACCTACCGTTAGAATTGTTCCACCTGAAATGGTGTATTTATCCAGAAATTATATTAAAACAACGACCGAAAATCTTTTTGATCTTTAAAAAAATCAAAAATAAAAGAGAAAAGATCGAAGAAATACTGTGGCCGTTTTTCACGATTTTCGCAAAAAGTGGGCACCGTATGGGACTGAAATTTTCACAGATGACTGTGACTGAATCTTCCTTAATATTTTTGCCCATGAATTTGTACTTCTTTGACAAAGACCAAAGTATGATACTACCTTTAAGCGTAAGCGTGTGTATTCGGTCAGTTTCCCTTGCATGTGTTTGTAAATTATATTATGTTCTTGTTTCTCCTGAATTGGTCGGTGTTTTAGATCTCCTCGGAATCTTAACTTGGGATTGTAAAAAAATAATGTTCAATTTTCTATCCTTTGTTTCAAGCCATGCTTTGCACCGTTGGGCAGGAGCCTGATCCCGACTCTAACAACAAGCACCGCTGGGTTATCCCTGTAGAGGACCCTTGTCTGTACACCAAGGTTAGGATGGGCGGGGTCAACACCTACACCCCTCAAAGACCCTTCAAAGTCAAGTACTCTGACGACTTTCTGTTCACCAAAAATAGGAAGAGAATCCACAAGTGGCTCAACTGCACCGGTGAGTTGAAATTCAATTGTAATTTTTATTTCTCGGATTTATGTAAAATAATAATAATAATGTCTGATACTCAAAACATTACGATCAAACTAATGATTATTAGCTAGTTTAAAGGTAGTATCATACTTTGGTAAGAGACCAAAACAGAAATGTTCACAGATTTACATATAACTTACAGGGTATGAAGATGGTGCTGGTATAGAAACCTACCGTTAAAATATTTTCGCCTGAAATGGTGTATTTATCCAGAAATTTATAAAACAACGACCGAAAATCTTTCAAAAATAAAAGAGAAAAGACTTAGGAAATACTGTGGCCGTTTTTCACTGTTTTCTTAGTTGGTACCGTATGGGACTGAAATTTTCACAGATAAATTTTACTGTATCTTCCTTGATATTTTTGCCCATGAATCTGTATTTCTTTAACAAAAACCAAAGTATGATATTAACTTTAAGTTGATACCTCTCCAGATAATGGAAAATGACATTTCAGACCCCGCCGTAAACCTCAAAACATATTGAGCAAAGAAACAGACACAAATATGAAAATATATATTGATGAAAATAAATATTATCCTAAATGGGACCTTAGGGAGACATTCCCATAGGGTTGTGCAATGAACTTTACTTTATACCTATTTCCAAACATCCTCAAAACCAATGAACTTGACATATGTTTCTGTTGTGAGCATTCTCTATTTTCTATAAAACTTTGGACAGTAAAAATGTGTCTATAGAAGGTACCTAAAACATTAGTGAGACATCAAAATGTCTCCTTAATGTTCGGTGTCTCCCTAAGGTCGAATTTATAGAAAACCTTGTCTCCCTAAGGTGAATAAGCATATAGGCCTACATTAAAAGAAGAGTTGGAGCGAATACGGGAACATAGAGGGAAAAAGTTTCCATTCATCATCTAGTTTTAAAATACATAACGCTTTATAGCGTGTGAAAATTGCATCAAAAAAGGTATGCACATATTTTAATAAACGACCTACTTCTTGTCTCCTGATGAAGACTAGAGCAGGGTAGTCGAAACGTTGAGACCGTACGAGAAGTGCGAACGAAATAGAAGTGCGAAAGTACTATCGATCCTAGTATGGTGTTTCCGCAAACCCATCCATAAACGACCTAGGCCTACTTGTTTTTTTTAACATGTGTTGGGGTTTCTATTTTACCCAAATGAGTAAAATTTCATCCCAAATGAGTTAAATTTCACTGCAGTCGGAATGAGCTGATGTGTTTCTGTAGGTATTTAGAAGATTTTATTCTTCGAAGATGACGGCATTTAAACAAAGGGGAAAATAATTCACAAGATTTGTAATATATTGATATCACTTAAGCTTTCCCGTGGAAACTTAACAACACGTTTATGACACTCAATTCTAGACCTTTAAAGGTACAGTACAGGATTGGTAATTATATACCCAAACAGAAATCTTCACAGATAAACCTATAAATTTCAAGATATGAACTATGAAGGCGGTGCTGGTAGAAACATACGGTTTGTTTCCGGCTGAAATGCTGTATTTATCCAGAAATTAGTAAAACAACGACCGAAAATAGTTTTGATCTCGGGGTGAGAAAAAATACTCCTGCATAATACTTGAAAATACTGTGAGCGTTTTTCACTGTTTTCTACATTTTCGACGATGACATAAGCTGAAAACTTCCCAGGTTTGTTTTTATTCCATTCAGTGGCGTCGCCAAGGGGGGGGGGGGGGGCAGGGGGGTACGTTCCCCCCCCCCCCCTCGTGGCCCCCCATTTGAGATTTGGGTTGGCGAAAAAAAAATATATACATTATTGTAGTGCCCCCCCCCCCTAACAATTGCTGGTGCCCCCCTTGTGCCCCCCCCCCCCCCCAGACTCAAAAGTCTGGTGACGCCACTGATTCCATTACCAATCAAATTATGAACATACCGCAGCTGTTCTGCCACCTTTACCAATCCTCTAAAATGCCTTTAAGGCGGTTTTTACAGGTTTTTTAAGGTCATAACAGATGCATGCATGATGCATGACGATTGTTCAACGATCGTAATTAATGTGCAATTACCTTATTGGTTGTACAATGACCATAACGAGTTTGCAATTATTCTAATGGTTAATATACAGTGGTCATACAGGTTCTGTTTAAATTATGGGCATGCAAGCGGTCAAGGTTTTATATATAGCCTAATAGGTTTTATCTTAATGGCCTACCATGTTGTTCAGAATTTGTTTCTGGTGCTTTTATAGTAAATTAAGCGACTTTCATTTCTTCGAACAAAGAGGCACTTAGTGACATTAGCTGCCAGCAGGTTCCGGCCCTTTCATTTCATTATATTTACACTCTGTAATCATCATTACCACAACCTACTGTGACGGCCGTTCCCGGTCAGCCAGCAGAGGGCGTTAGTCGACGCCAACGCGGAAGTGTTGGTGCGGCCCTTTGCTGGTGGATCGGGAAACCCGTCGCTGAGAGACGGCGCTCGTGGCCAGTTCTTGTATAACGTTGAGACGTGTGTTAAATAAAGTTCAAGTTTGGAAGGATTTTCTCCTGTCAAAGAGTGTGTTCTTTTGGAGTCGAGAGTGAAGTTTACAGGAGGAGAAATTCTTGTTACACTACTAATCCGATACAAGTACTTATTAATGTCCATGCACCATTGCATCCATTCCAAGGCCATCATCATGTTCGTATCCATTACGCGTTCAAGTCACGATGGTCGGATAATGGTTTAAAGGTATTTAGGCCTACCTTTAATATCCATGTTTTTTTCATTTAGACGGATTAATGGTAGAACAATTCTGAATGATGCGTTATCAGATCTAACTAAGCAATAAGATATAACTATAGCAATACCGTAGTTTAAAGGCATTGCATACGTTTGGAAATGACTCTGAAAATTTATGGCAATAAAAACTTACTTGGTGAGAAGTACAGCTGCTTTGGATAGTATAATGCATATTGAGAAACGTTCAATTCGAAGTACCGCGGTTATGGAAAAATATGTCACTTTTTATCTCCAAAAAGTTATGAATCTGAGAAGCGTTATGGCCGTAACGCTTCTCAGCTATTGACTTACTGTTATCTGGCGTTAAATAACCGGTCTAGTTTGTCGCCAAAATCTCACAAACGCTACCACCTTTTGAATTGAAACTTTCCCAGGTTAGTTTTCTGGTATATATATACAATTATATTGGTTTGAAACAAACAATAGGCTCAAATTACCAAACGTATGCAATCCCTTTAATAGACATCATAGAGCTATTAAGCACAGTGAACTTATCAGATCGGCTCGTCGGATATTTACAACACGCCTTATATGTATCCAAATTCTATAGGGAAAATTTTGACAAAACCGACATCCTAAAATTAAGCGCTAAGTGTACGGAAGCTCAGAATTACCATCCGGGTTTCCGAGAAAAATGTATCGTAAATACGTCTTTTGGTGATATCCCGGAAAGCGTATACCCAGTGATCCTCCGCAGAGACCCAGTACCGAAGACATTGAGTCGCCTCCCCAGTCAGGGTCCATGTCTCACAACCGTAGAGTATAATAGACAGGCAAGATCAGGGCCCTGAAGACCCGAATCTTTGTCCTCTGGCATAGATATCGCGAACGCCATACAGACCCGGTCCAATGAGTCCATCACCCCACAAGCCCTATATACCAATCCGCTTGTTAACTCCATAACAGTTTGCAATGAGATGGATATCACTGCCGAGATAAGTGAACCTATCGACCAATTCCACATTCTGACTGAAGTGAATTATACATTGAAGACTCTATATCTTGGTTTTTACCCAAGACACGTTTAGCCCCAGGGGCTCCAACTCGGAGTTCAGTGTCTCAAGAGCATCCACCAGCAGCTCCAGAGTCTCCGCAAAGGTAACAGCATCATCGGCAAATTCAAAGTCAGTTACCCTGACATCGCCGAAAGATACTCCGCAGCCTGAATGCTCTACCGTCCTCCCCATGGCCCAGTCCATACAAGTGTTGAAAAGTGTGGGAGCCTCAACCCTTCCTCGTCCCACACCAGTCAAAACTGTCAAGAACTCTGGGATTGAGCCCCCACACCTCACAGCACTCTCGGTACACCTGAGTACAGTTTGAACAGTAGAGTCATCAGTCTGCGGTACCCCACGTTAAAATATAATCCGCCAGAAGGCGTCTCGATTCAGTCATGAGCCTAATGCCTTGTGGAGATCGATATAGGCTGCAACGAACCTACTATTATACTCGCGCAAGCGCTCTGAGAGGACCAGCAGGCCAAAAATTACGGTCAATCGTTGATCTCTTTGGGGTGAGCCCAGACTGCTCAGGTTGCTGATGCTTAATCAAGTGAGGTCGAATCCTGGCCAGAAGAATCTCAGTAAGAACCTTGCTGGGCACAGAGAGCAATGTCACACCTCGATAGGCATTGCAATCCTGTCGATCTCCTTTGCCCTTCGAGAGACAAACTACCGGTATATGCCCCTCTTCAAGTAAGACGGGATCGCCAGTGGTTCATACCGAACCTAGTAATACGTCATGCAACGCCTCAACTTATAGGGCATAGGTGGCCAGTGCTTTAGGCACTCGCTTTAGGCACTCGCAGTCACCTCTCACTAAATGTGGGCCGGGTTCGAATCCGGAATGGGTCATTATTGAGTAGAGTTGTGGCTTGGTTCTCTCCTATGCTACGAGGGTTTTTCTCCGGGTTCTCCGGTTTTCCTCCCTCCACAAAACCAAGCACTTTCGATCTCAGGCTCCGCAATCATATATTTGGATTGCCAGTATTGCTTGCAGCCGAGGGCGCCGATGAATACCGGCAAACTGATTACGTTGTAGCCCGCGCTTTGTAACTTAAAGAAAAGGATGGTAATAGATGTAATAATTATTATTAACTACACTATATATACCCACCAGCTCCTAAGAATTCTGTATGGATACCAGGCGCGGATCCAGGATTTTTCAAGACGGGGGGCACACTCAAAGTGAAACATCTGAATTTCAATTTTTCCTATACCTCAATGGTACATGGACGAATATCCAATGTAGGCCTATACATGACTTGTCACAAAATTGCATTGGTATCCTATCGGTCGAGGTTTGACGATATTTCCTTTGAAGCATTAATAACTGTCATGACATAATATTAATTATGCGTGTCATACTGGGGAGCAGTGGCATACGCAGGATTTTTCCAAGGGGGTGTTTAAAAAAAACCTTGGGAAGCCATGGCGTGGGGTGCGGGGCCCGCTTAAGGGGCCCGCTTAAGGGCCCCGAATTTTTTTGGGATATTAGATGTTCTCTGATGAATTCTAGAGTATTTCCGGGCCCTTTTTTATAGCTTTTTGCCATGGAAATTGGATGGAATTTTTTCGTTTAATTTTTGATTTAGGATTTTAGAGACAAAGGATTTTTATATTTTGGGATGGCAAATTTGTTTTCATACAGTTTTCAGTTTGACGAAGGATCAAAAGGAAATAATCATTCAGCCATAACATTTCTTTGAACAATATTAAGAAATATGAAATATATTATTAAGCCATGAGTTGCACCGGTTTTGAAGAAACATGGCCAATTATTTTGTACCAGTTATCTGGCGGCCGCTACAAAAAACATTCACAACCCAGGAAAAGAGATATTTTTACGCAACCGCGAAACTTTATAATATTCACACCCGATGTCAAATAAATATATTCATCTGGCACTAATGGGCTTCCGTACAAAGCTGTGTAGTCGACATTTTAAAAATGTTTCATTTCTAATAATTCAAATGAATTGCTTTTCAATAAACATGGAATTTCCACGAAAATCTAAATGAAATCCAGACAGAACGAAGTCTCGGACTTCCTTTCAAAAGTAAGAACAGTGTCCATTTATTTAGTGGAGTAGCGTTACCATGGACTAGAGGAAGGAAATACAAGTAATGTTGGGATCACTGCTTATAAAGAGTGATCGACAAGATTAGGAGGATCGTACTCTGCTTCGTGGCCACGTCAGCTGTGTACAGTGAAAAGGAGTTTTTGTTACCGTGCGCACTGGCAAAAAGGCGAGCCGAGACATTTGCCTGTTGTCAGTTTTTCTTTGTGTGGCCGACAGAATGAACTGAAGAATGATGATTTTTTGCTCCTTCTCCCTTCTTTCTCCTTTTATTTTTTATTTCGTCAAATTTTACCGGGGGCACAATTTTTTTTCCCTCGTCAAATTTGACCGGGGGGCACGTGCCCCCGCGGCCCACCCCTGGATCCGCGCGTGGATACCACAGATCACCGCAGCCTTCCCACTTTTCAGACTGCGCGCAAAATCTTCCGCCACGGCTCCATCCGCAGCCCTCGTTTCAAAAAGCGTATAGCTAGATCACAGCCGATCGGTGGGTCGGCAACCAATGGTGGATCCTAGATATTCAGATGGGTATAGCCGGTGGATCAGCACGGTACAACTACTCGAAGTATAGGATGCCCAACAAGCCCTCAGACTCCTCCGTCAGCAACTCGCCGTTTGCAGGCTTGACCGAGCAATTACCTCCGAGACTGACTTAGAGGAACGTTATGCACGAATCGTAAGCGGCCCAAGAATCCCCCGTCCACAGGTGACTCTCGATCCGCTTACACATCGACCGTACATGCGCCTCCTTGTCAGCCCTAGGGGATCGCACGGCCAAGCGCCTCAACTTCCTTGCCTCTAGGTTGCCATTCAGTCTAGCCTCCCGACTATTATCTATCAGTCTGAGCGTACTCAGAGACAAAGCTCCTCCTAGCCACTCTTGGAGCTCCAAGCCATTCACCAGCAACCGACAGAGTGGTGTCCCGGAAGAAACCCCACATCACCAGGGCTCTCCCGAGTGGGCATTTCCCAAGCTGATCACGAAGCTCGCGCGCAAAATCATCCACCACGGCTCCCGAAAACGACTCACATCAATCCTTACCTGAGATGAAGCCAGCCTCCTGGTCTTGAGTTGCAGCGAGCAAGCGGTGATCAGTGTTGAGGTACTGCGCACTCCGGAAAACCCGGCAGTTCTGAAGAACCCTCCAACGACCGTCCATGAGAACATGATTGATCTCCTTCGCAAAAACGCCGTTGTTGGAAAACCAAGTTCAACAATGACGCTTCGGGCGCTAATACAAAGAGCCAGCAAAAATGCCAACCCCACGTCCACGATACTTTGCAAGATCAAGAAGCCTATTCGGCCATTCTGACCCCGGATACCAGACCATTGGGACTAATAGACGTCCCGTAGCCGACCCAGTCAGCACCGGTGGAGGTATTGAAGTCTCCCACTGTGACCAAGAAAGTGTCTCCGTGAGGACACCCATCCAAAACAGACTCTAGCTGGGGGTAGAATGCATCCTTGTCCGATGGTGACCTCACCTCAGTCGGAACATACACTGAGACCACCGAGATAAAACCCAAAGAGTGTAATCCGGAGCCTCATAATACGCTCGTTGACCGGTTTAGCCTCCACTACCATCGGAGTCAACCGCATCTGCCACCCCACCGAGTGGCAGCCATTGATACAGCCAGACCAGGAGTAAGCACTGATCTCACCGCTCTTCGGACGCCGTACCTCAGAGAGAGAGAAGCAATCACAATTCCGGGTGGACCAAGCTCTCGTAATAGCAGAGGAAGCTCTCGCAGAGAGAGAACATTCCACGCAGCCACCCGGCAGGACCACCTCAGGTTAAACCGAGAAGATCGCCGTCCAGCAGAGTCGCCTTCCGTACTAAATGTCATGCAAACACATCAACTGTAATGCTATTCACAGCTGGGTCGACGAAGCTGTTCGTAATGTCTTGCTTAAGAGCACAAATACCGCGTTGTCAGGTTGGCTGGGATCGAAGAAACATCTCGCTGAATTTACAACAAGGATCCTGGGCCCATTCATCGAATTCGTTACCATTTGATAACAAAAATGCTTCGCTTTTACGATAGCAGACTTTTTTTGCTATACGGTCAGCGAATTTCACTGGAGAGCTGTCTCTCTTGCTATGCTAAGCAAGGAATTCTGCAGAATGCATATAACAGCGCGTTAGCAGAACAAAAAATCAAGGTTAGCCAAGAAATTCTTCGCGAACCGAAAGTCTTGCTTACGGATTCCATGAAATAGATGGAATCTAAAAAAAAAATAGGCCATAACGGATTCCGTGAAATTGGCTCCTGGTTCAGTTTTATTCACCAGACAATTCAGCCATTACATGTATACTCACAAAACGATTTCTTGTCATTTTGTTTATTCGGAAAACATCTGTTATCCTCTTCCCTTATCAATATTTTAATTATGTTTAAACCGCCTACAGTGTGCGAAATACGGCCATGCTTAATAAATTTATCAAGTATTACAGGTATAGCAGACCCAGCTTGTGTCATATACATTTAAGATGCTACAACTTGTGTTGCAGATGAAGCTGTGTGTTGGAGAGAGGAGCCTCTTGGCATGGAGGACGGCCGCATAAAGGATGGCAGCATCACAGTTTCTTCTTCTTACAACATAGACCACGGACCTACAAGGTCACGACTTAATACCCAAGGTATGTTGTGTTCGAGCTCTTCGCAGTATTTAGTTTGAAGGCGGATGTTTTTATGAATCAGCGAATAACATCTGATGACTAGTGACTACCCATTGGAAATGACCAGCGACTGTAATGCTGACCACATACAATCCAGTGATCAGTCACCAGCGTTTACTAGCCAATGCTAATGAGCAAGACAGTGCTCGTAGATCAGCGCCATTCATTTTGTAATTCGGTGCCAGTGAATAAAAATTATTGACTAGCATGAATGACTGTGCATGTTACACTGAGTACAGGGGCCGATTTCACAAACGCATTGCGACCATCGCTAAAGCCCAAATCCATCGCTAAACGGAGAATTGCTATGCAAAGTAGTGATCGATTTTCTGTTAAGCGATAGATTTGGTCTTTAGCGATGATCGTAAAGCGTTAGTGGAATCGGCCCCTGGTCTGGTGACTACGACCCGTGACTAGGACCTGTGACTAGGACCTGTGACTAGAAGCCAATGCCAATTACCTTTAACATGACAGTGGACCTAATAGACTCTGCCTGATTTGATGACATTCTAATATGACCCAAACATTTCCAGGTGGAATAACTAGATAGGGCCTACAGGATGCCGTCTTATACGCTCAGTGACTAATCTTCTTTAAGAGGCCCGACAGAAAATACAAACTCAACGGGTCACGTCTTCAGTTTTACTCCCTTGACTTCTGCATTCAAACTGATCCTACAGGCTTTGTCGCTGCATGGGTTGCTGGTCCTCGTGACGCCAGTCCATGGATTCAAGTTAACTTCACTACCACAGTCATCATCACTGGTCTCATCACTCAAGGCCGTGGGGACGGTGATTGGACTGACCAACGAGTGACCAAGTACCAGGTGGATTACAGTAAAGGTGGTCCAACCTGGGATCACGTGACTGGTAGAAACGGAGTATCCATAACGGTAAGTTCGATGGATATTCTTCAGACAATAAATAACCACAGATAGACACCGTAGTAAAATATCACATTTATAATCAGGATTCCATTAAGGAAAGAATTCCACTAACGGCCATCCCTTGTACACAAACCTATGGGACCAACAGAGGGCGTTTTGATAAAAATGGCTACCGCTGCATTCCAAGTGTATATTGTTGGTCAAAAAAACCTGAAAATCTCACTTTTTGGATAAGCTACACCAGTTTTCACACCTGAGATTGAAGTTCATCATGACTTGCATCAAATAAGTTAACTCTTGGAGGAAATAACCCTGTTTCCGTCATGGCCGTCAGTGGAATTCCTTCCTTAACGATACTTATGCATACCGCGGTTGACGTGTTTAATCACTCACTTCGGTCCTTTTTTGTTTGTTTTGGTGTTCGCAGTTCCCTGGTAATATCGGAATGAGCACTACCGTGTCCACTAGATTCCCGATGGCCTTGTATACCAGATCCATTCGTATTCTACCCACTGGGTGGATCACACGTTGCAGTATGCGCTTTGAGGTGATTGGCTGCTATTAGAGCACACGCATTATGCAGATGCACTTGGGCATCAATGCGAACTCACGCGATTGTAAATCACTAATGGTTAATTCCTTTAGGTTCATTTTAAGATCTTTGTAGTTTTTCCGATTGTTGGGTGAATAGAACGAAAGCATTTAACATGTTTAAAGGGCGTGTACAACTAATAAAGGTGACAGAACAGCTTTCACACTTTTTCTAATCCAGTGTGTACAATCATGTTGAGCCCATTCGGACATCTGAGTCCCGAGAAAACATAAAAAAAAAACGACTTAATGTTTTTTATAAAACATAAAGGAGGATTTTTATTTTAAAAAAATGTTTTTAGTGTTTGGTTTTACTCCTTCTGGATATAAATACACCATTTCAGGCGAAGGTATTAGAACGATATGTTTCTACCAGCACCATCTTCATACCATAAAAATTATACGTAAATCTGTGAACATTTCTGTTTTGGTTTGTTACCAATGTTGTACGTGCCCTTTATTATTTCATATAAGAAATTGACAACAGTGAGGTATCTACTAGTGAATGAAAATTTAATAATGAGAAAGATATATAATTATGTATTATGGAAAAGTTTTAAAATTTTTACATTATTGCATTAATATTCTTGAAGTAATCTTATTTGATTCGTAATCATTTAATTACAATATTGATTCGTCATCAGTGTTTCCGAATTCATGATTATCGATTACAGACGAACCGAGTTCTGAGATTTTAAAATGACCAAAACTGATTTTAAATTTTTACTTTTACTACTGTACAGTAGAAGTATCTAATTTAGGCCTATAGAGAGTGTCAAAGGTTTATTGTAATCAAATTGCCTCGATTTGCTCTCCAATTTGAACAAAAACGTGGGGTCGGCAGGTTTTCGACTTACATGTGACGTATAGCACGGTTTTTCGTCGCGAAAAGTAGGGTGCAGGCTAAAATATGGGTCTATAATACTGATTTGGCACAAACAATGATTTACATTTTGAGTTTTATAATACAGATGCATTTAACATCATATGAGTTTGATTACAATAAGACTTAATTAAACAGCTTCGACGTTTGTGTATTGTGACCATACTACATGTATCTCTTTCAAGATAGTATAGCAAAGTGTGTGGTTATATTTAAAGTCAATTTATACGAACTTTTAAATGCAGCTCAGTTGATTTTACTTAGGGCCCAATTTTAAAGGGCGGCTGCAGTGCTTTTTTTAGTCAGGTTATTTTATTGCCTTCATACAGAGAATATACTGACAAATAATGAATGGCGAGTCTTATTTTGGTTTCAAACCAGCATTTGGTTTTCCTTTGAATGGCTTTGTAAAACGGGGGGTTTTCATGCATACTCATGTAGGGAACCAACAGCAAAAATATAATGAAAAAACATAAGAAATGAAGAGGCAAACATGACCTACAGAAATGGTTTGGTAAAAAAATTACACCACCAGTTGAGTGCAAGGAACATAGGCCCTATTTGGCAAAATAAAAAAGGTCTGTCAGAAAACCTATAAAACAACCTCAACTTTCTGTGCACAAGTCAATTGGGTTACTGCTCTCAGTTCCCCAGATGACATCACAGTTTTGCTCATGAATATGGAAATGCTAATTAGCATACAAACAGAAAAACCTGTTTTAAACCCTGAATCAGTTTGAGGAAGAGTGTAAAATCACAGTCCCCATGTACAGTTTGTTTATTGGTACATGTTCAAGCCATAATATTCCCATTGCAGAGACCCTTTAAACTTATTGTTTGTGTTATTTATTTTTCCCTTTTTATATGTTTACTGTTCTTTCTTTTAATTTGTGTGTAAATTAATTTATATTGGATAGCTCAGTTGGTAGAGCGTCTGTACGGTGTTCAGGAGGTCGCCGATTCGAATCCCACTCCTGTAAATGTGTCTTTGTCCACTTTTCAATGACTCTTATTTTAACTAACAGATCTGTGAATGTGTAACTAGAAATTATCATTTTTGTAACAATTTATTGTCAACCTAATATTTTTAGTCTTCGAACTTTTTTATTGAGTGTTCTAAATAAACCGAAATTGAAATTGAACTTGATCTGCTTTGTTGTGTGAACCCTGAGTTTCTTTGTGTAGGCCCTCTCTCTTTTGAAGGAGCTGCACCACACAAACAAGGGGTCAGACACTTAATATACATATATTATTATTAAGAGGAGTTACCACAACCCGTTACTTTGTGCTTCAACTTCTGAGTAGACTTAAAAGCTGGCATTTTGAATGCCTTATGAAATTTGGCGGCAAGTTGGTTTGGAAAAGATATATTGTTCCTATAATTCGGTGGGTTTTTTTTTCTGGTTAGCAGAACTCCGGCTCAGTAACCGAAAATTTAAAAGGACTGGGCGAATTGTGTTTCAAGGTAATATCATACTTTAGTTTTTATCAAGGAAATACAGATTCATGGGCAAAAATATCCGCCTGAGATGGTGTATTTATCCAGAAATAAGTAAAACAACGACCGAAAATCTTTTTGATCTTTTAAAAGATCAAAAATTAAAGCAGACTTAAGAGAAACTGTGGCTGTTCTCTCAAAAACTGGACACCCAACGTATGAGACTGAAATTTTCACAGATGACTGTTACTGTATCTTCCTTGATATTTTTGCTCATGAATGTGTATTTCTTTGACAAACACCAAAGTATGATATTACCTTTAAATGGCCTTTTGACAAAGATCTAAACGTCAGGGCCCTCGTAACTCCAAGTAACATCTCAATGTCAATGACCAAACACCCATTATATAATTGTTCATGCGTCGATGAAAGTCATTTCCACTTTCCCTTCTAGAAAACCCACTCAACTGTGTAGGTTTCGTACATACACTGAAACTAGCCTAAAAAGCATTAGCCTTGAACAAGGCTATATGAAGCATTTTAAAGGCGTGCAAGCGCTCATAATACACATAAACACGTACAGTGTGCGGTAACGGTGCCGACAGCCGCCAGTGCGTTTCTAGCTCAACTGCGGAACGGTTACTAACTTTTGGTGATGCTAGGAGTCCACTGGGCCGGCGCCAGTTGGTGCCAGTTCGCGCCAATGCAATTTGCTGTTAATGCAATTTTATGCTAAAAGCACTCGTAAGGCTCGCGAGTTTTTCTCATGCTTGAGAAATTTTAGATTAGTGTCATCGTGTGGAAGAACACCAATGCTTGAGAGTTACCGACGTCCCTGGTGAATCCTTGATAAATTTCTCAAGTATGAGAAAAACTCGCAAACCTTGCGTTTTTTTAGCATCGTGTGAAAATGCCTTAATTTATGCAAACATCATTTTGCCCTGTTGTCAAACCCGCAAAAGATTAACCACAGCAGAAAAAACAACCCAATTTGATATATAGCGCTCTTTAATGCTTTTTATTACCAAAAGGAAAGTATCTTGGGTATGAATACGTACTAAAAGTTAAGAACTAAATATGTACAGGGAAAATAACATTGATGATTTATTTGACTGAGTTTTCATGAGGCTATAAACTAGCCGGGATATAGAGACAGATTAATATAATTTGCGTCATGTCATTGTTTATAAACTTTCGGTACAAAATTAGCATCATTTCACCATGTTCACACTGGTGAACAAATTGTCTTTTTATCACATACCATCAGAGGCCTTGTTCCAATGAATTTATACCTGATTATCATATTATGGGGCAAATTGAGTTTGTTACAACACTGACAAAAGCAACATAACACATAACATAATTATGACGCAGCATGTTTTGTATCAGTAGGCCTATACATTGTGGTGAGTTTACACTCAAAGGCTTTAATACATTGGCATTGAAGGTTAAACCTTTCATGGTCTTAACGTTAAGACTTGATGGTTAAAGCCTTATACATGTGTAGCTGTATCCCTTACCTTGAGATGCAAAGCTTTTGCTTCACCAATATCCGGAACCATTATACATTATCGCACACTGTTACATTGACCCTCTCATTTACCCCAATGCTAACAATTTAGTGCATTTAAACAAAATAATTACTTTCATAATAACTCCTCATAGGCCCCTACTCAATAGAAAAGAGCAAAATCTTGCGTTTGCTGCTACATGTCGAGCAAATATCAATCAACAAATCAAATCAATCCATATTTCTTTCCTTAAAACTATACAAGCTTAGTATATACCGCATGATTTGTTCAATTCTTGGCATTAAAAAAGGCTGAAATCAATCATTCCAATTTAAAAATGTTAACAATAATTGAATAATCTATTCGCTAATATAAAGTGCAAATTCAATAGAAATTATGTTAAAAAAAACGCTAAACATTATAAACTTTTACTGAAGTACGCAGCATGCTAAAATCCAAATTTGTAACAAAACTGACTAAAAAGAAAAATGAAATATGCGCGGTATCGCCTAGAATAAAAATGCAAATATATACAAAATGCAAATACGTATGAATACAAACATTACAAAATACAGGTATATTATATAATGTGATATAATTATAATTATGTAATATCTATATCATATACGTGTTGTAAAATTGATGTTGTGGCAAATGTATCAATTTTTCTTCCTTGTTTGCGCCTTGGGCATTAATGGGTGCATCTGAAGCCCTATCCCATGTATTAAAGGTAGTATCATACTTTTGTAAGACAACAAAACAGAAATGATCACAGATTTACGTATAACTTACATGGTATGAAGATGGTGGTGGTAGAAACATACCGTTCAAATTGTTCCGCCTGAAATGCTGTATTTATCCAGAAATTAGTAAAACAACGACCGAAAATCTTTTTGATCTTTTAAAAGATCAACAAGTAAGAGAAAAGACTTAAGAAATACTGTGGCCGTTTTTCACTGTTTTCTCAAAAAGTGGGCACCGTATGGGACTGAAATTTTCACAGATGACTATTACTGTATTGTCCTTGATATTTTTGCCCATGAACCTGTATTTCTTTGACAAAAACCAATGTATGATACTACCTTTAAGCCTATGATATAACTACATGTATAACTATAATGAAACTGTATATTCAAAGAAAGAGTAGACCCAATTAAAACACACAATTGCAACAGGAGACAGACCCTTCATCACCCACAAAATTAATCAATAGAAAGAAGGACGATGGGTCTCAACAGGATCTTTCTTTAGTATGTGAATGGAAAGGCAACAACAGCACAAACACAATGTACAAAATGTAGCCTTATAATAATGCGACAACCATTGATCTCCATTAGAAAGACTGGACAGGACACAGCGCCCTCCATCTTGTAACCGCGTGCGCGCTTGATCAGCGGGTTTGACAAGGGGTTTGAAGTGTCCAGCACGCATGCGCACGTAGGCCTTCCATACAATTAACACTGCCCAAACCCGCTCTCCAGCTGTCCACGCGTTCTCGAATCCGTGCAATGCATCTGCGTGCGCGTGTCCTATCCAGTCTTTCTTTCTAATGGAGATCAATGGCGACAACACAGTGTTACTTGTAAGACTGTCAAAATTTAAACTTCTAATGGTATAACAAGGCAAAGGCATTGTAAAGGCATTGGCATTTTGAAGATTTTACTAATATAATTATGAAGGATTGAGATTGATCATTCAATCATTTGTAGGCTACGTCAAAAAGAATCTTATAAAAATTATCTCAAACCTCAGATGAAACCAAAGCATGCCTAATCTATTATGTGACATAATAAAATTTATAAGACTTACACCGGTAGAAGGCAGGAAAACACAAAGATTGTCAGGCGGTTAAAAACAAAAGAACGATAAGCCATTAATTGTCCATTGTAGTATCAAACTACAAAATCTTTAACTTATATACACATCGCATTATCATTGTCTTTAAAAAAAAAATGTGTACATCATAAAAACTGATATGTGCTAACGCGTTGAGCAAAAAGGTTTAACAGACAAAAACGCAATTTTTGCGTTTGCTGTTTTGTTCGCTGTTGGCTGGCTCCCTTGACTTGAATATTTCCTATGTTGATAAAAATCATGTCAAGTATAATTGAAAAAAAAAATACTGGTAAAATACAACGAGGGACCCAAAGTTGAGACTTTGAAATATCCACAAAATAATGAGATTAAATGAACATTGTATGCAAATTAGGCTTGCCCTTCACCGACGTGGATGAGCACTTCTTACTCAGTGCTTGTGAGAGCACGTGAAAAAATGACATGCTGGCTCAGGTGGGATTCGAACCCACGACCTCCTGCTTACAAAGTGCAGATGCCTTACCGCTAGGCCACCCAGCTAGCTGGGGTCAACGGGGTGAATCGAATCCAATATCGCCGCGGGTACCGCAGTGAATCATGAATATTAATATATTTAATTTTCATAAATGAACATTGTTTCCATTTGGCTACCCAATTTGGTGCCGATAGTAGTATTATGTGTAAGGTTCTGAACAATTGTATGGAACACAGTCCAAATTCGTAAAGTCTGGGATCGTAATCGAAGCGTTCTGTGTACGGCACTGACGGGTCTTAGATGC
Organism: Astropecten irregularis; assembly: GCA_963971285.1. NCBI lineage: Eukaryota > Metazoa > Echinodermata > Asteroidea > Paxillosida > Astropectinidae > Astropecten > Astropecten irregularis. Next base: position 15,232,977 of record OZ020244.1, on the reverse strand, counting down.
GGAACTGTAAATCAAAAACTGTGATTTTAGCCTGGCGTGATTGGCAAATGGAGTCAATTTGCATAGACGGCCTCGTATTCGTCATCTTTATGTTCACGAATTACTTCCTGACAGTTATGGGGAGGGTTTTCCGTGTTCACTGGATTCTCGTAAGCACCTTCCAGGACCTGTATGGTACTTGGTGCAGCACTCTCTCCAGCAACTTCGGTGACGTAAGATCTGACATCTGAGCGAGTGACCTGTTTGCTGAAGGTAGCCTGTAGCTGGGGGCGTTCCCTTGGACCTGCCGAACCCCTTCCATTTCTCTTTGTGTAACGTCGACGAAGAAAGATGACCAAGACAACGAGCGTGAGGGTGACAACGAGGGTGACAAACACCGAGGGGAGAACAGACGCAGCCAGAGACACGTTACTGATGATTTTGTGTGTGTCCGTAATGACACGAAGCTCCACTACAGCATGGTCTGTATTTCCCAGGACACTTTGAGCAAGGCACGTGTACGTTCCTTGGTCAGACTCATACACTGAAATAATAACTAATGTTTTGTTTTGGGAAATGACAAATCTACCATTCCATTCCATCGAAATGATTGTGCCGTTGGGATCAAGCCAGGATACGTCTGGGGCCGGTATACCAGTTGCTGTGCACGATAGAGTCGCTGTCTGACCGATTTCCACCTGGACACTGTTCATGGTGGTTGTGACCTTTGGCGAGATGCAGATGAAGTTAGAGATATCCAGGTTTGTAACCACAGCTCCAGAGTGCTGGGCAGGATCTTGGCATCGAGGAGGAACGTGTGGTGGATTGTTGCGCAGCCAGTCGCGTAACACGGCCAGTCTGCAGTCACATTGAAGAGGGTTGCCTTCTAGTTCTAGTCTTGATAGCGCTCTGTTTTGTCCAGTAAGGGACTCACCATGAACGACTTCAATCTTATTGAAGCTGACATCAAGTATTTGCATGTCCCTGCACAGAGCTACGATGTCACTGATGTCATGGACTGAATTCTTTGCCAGACTGAGTTTCTGCAAGCCGGTTAGGTCACAGTATTCGACATCAAGGACCTCGAGTTTATTATCAGAGAGGTCCATCATGGTGATATCAGGCATCTGCCGAAACATCTGCGAGCTGACTTGAATGAGTCTGTTCCCGGAGAGGTCAAGACGTTCGAGTGAGGTCAGACCGAGGAAGTCAGTGGGATGGAGCACAGACAGTTGGTTGTTGGTGATGGACAGTTCCTCTAGGTTTCCCTGGTGGAGAAATACTCCACCCAACAACGACGTCAAAGCATTACCATCCAGATACAGATACCGTAGCATCTCGAGTTGACTCAGAGCGGATGAAGAGATGAACAATAGCCGATTGTTTGCTACATGGAACTCCGTCAGGTTGATAAATCCTTGCAGGGTTAAAGAGGACAGGTTGGCCAGTATGTTGTCATCAGCGTATAAGATCTGTAGACCTTCTGCCCAGTCCGGTTGTATCAGAGCATCGAAGGAGTTGTTTCTTATGTCCAGTTTCTCCATTAAATTGTCTCCGTTTCCCATCAAAGAAAATCCGTTCATTTTCCGTAATCTATTACTGGCCACGTTAAGTTCGAAAGGAATTGACCGAATGTTTATGTATTGCAGATTGTTGTGATTGAGGGAAAGAACTCCTATGTTCTGATTGTCAGAATATATATCCACAGATGTAATTTCATTATTATCCAATAATATTTTTTTCTGGTCATGACTGAGTCCCCAAAACTCAAAAAACACATACCGTATTTGGTTGAACTGTAAGCTGATTAATGAAGGGTGGCTATTCAGAAAACCATCATGAAAGAAATCAAGATTTGAAATTCCATTGAAATTCGCAGAAAAGATTTTTAAGGAGGGACAAAGGAATTCGTACACATAAGTCAAAAAATTATAATCAACCAAGAAAACTTCTAAGGAGCTGAGTCTGCAATCGTAGGGAGTGTGGGAAATAAGGTTGTGTTGCACAGAAAGTTTCTTCAGTGTGTCCATCTGGTGGGCTGGGGTCATCACTGGCGTTAAATCCTCTATGCTGTTGTAATCCAGAATCAGTTCAAGTACCTTCCTGAAACTCCCATCTAAATCATCTGGTTCCAGCTGCGATATGTTGTTGTGACTTAGATCCATGACGAGAGCTTCTGGGTAGTTATTGGGGATACAGTCCAGATTACGAGATGAACAGTTAGCTGTTGATGTCACGTGGTCATAATCACACTGCGCAGGACAGATGGCAGATTGAGAGATCTCAGGGATAGCTCCAAGCAGGAGTAAGATCAGGATGAACGAACCCATCCTCACCTGAAATACATGGAGAAATCAAGAAAAGAGCTTTTCCTAAGCGAAACGTTCATACAATTTGACGCATTACAGAAATGAGTGGGGAAGTTATTTTAAGTGATCTGAAACAATCTTCGGTCGACTTGTGCCATTAAAATAATCTGAATTATCTCAGAAGGAAAGTACCCATGTATCATTTTACAGTTTTACAACTTGATTTTCAAATTCTAAATCTAATTCTTTACAAATTTGGATTTGTAAGACGTCAAACCCACTCTTTGATGATTGCTATCACACCGTTTTATTTGGGCAAACAAAATGTCAAAGATGCATTAAGAATGTGCTACGTTTCACGTATAGTCCCTGATATTAAAATACAAACAGATTTAAAACTTCCCCATCCAAAGAAGTATTTGTCAATCCTCGTCGGTCTGAATAAATTCTTTATTTTTGTTTTATTTTTTACTTCTCTGCTAGCCTGCAGAAAATGTGCATACAATATGAAAACAAATTAAGGGGGAATATGGGAATGGGCATCGTGCCGGAAGATGTGAGAAGTTGAGAACAGTGCTGTAAACGAGACCGGTTAGTCCGGTACCATTTTTACAAACTTGGTTTTCACCTTCTTGAACCCAAAATTATACCTGGAATGAATGTCACTTTACTGAACCCTTATTAAAAAAAAAACGTGATGTTTGAAAGATGGTCGTTTTACTCATTGGGTCGACCAACCTTTTAAGACTGAGAAGAAACTGTGATTGTGTAGGCCTACATGCCTTATATGTCATCGTGACAAACTTTAGTTTGATATTTTACTGTCCCTCCTTCGGCTACACTACCAACCACGGTAGGCCTATGTTATTAATAAGATATTGAAAGCATTATGCACAGTTAACATAAAGTAGTCAATTGACAAAAAAAATTAGTCAATGTCATGGTCTAATTTGACAAATATTCAATTAGTCACCCAGTTAAAAGATTAGTCAATACACGCAGTGAAATAACTAATAATTATTAGTCTTCAAAAAACGTCTAATTTGACCAATTGTTGGAAGGATTAGTATCTAATTAGTAATCCCTCAAAAATAATTAGTATTCCCTAAAAAATAATTAGTAATCCCTAAAAAATAATTAGTCATTCACTCAAATTAATTGGTCTTTGGATTAGTTTTTCGACACCAATAATTAGTCTGCAACACAAACAATTTTGATTAGTAAATTCTAGAATTGTGCCCATACAGTTGATTGATGACTTGCACTCGTGCTTGTTAACTCATGATTACCTTCAGACTCGTCCAGGTTTACCGATACCGACTTTAAGTTGTAACGTGTAATTGCATACTTAAGGTAATTACAAATGATTTGTACATACCAGGCGCGGATCCAGGATTTTTCAAGACGGGGGGCACACTCAAAGTGAAACCTCTGAATGTCAATTTTCCCTACCTCCATGGTACATGGACGAAGATCCAATGAAGCGCCTATATACATGTACATGTATTATCACAAATTTGCAGTGGTTTCATATCGGTTGAGGTTTGACGATATATCCTTTGAAGCATTAATACCCGGTAACTATCATGACATAATATTTATTATGCGTGTCATACAGGGGGAGTAGTGGCGTACGCAGGATTTTTCCAAGGGTGCACCCAAGTAAATAGGGCCAAAATCCGTCCGCCGAGCTCATGAATAAAAGTTAAGCACTCAATATATTTTAAATAAGAGAGTTGTGAGAGCTATGAAAATGAAGGATTGAAGAAATATGGCACTGGACCTCCTGCCTGGACTCTGGGCTTCCATTTGTGACCATTTTTGATGCAATTGGGTGAGAAAGTGGGTCTATTTCAGCCGCTTTGCAGAGGGATGTTTTTTTGAAAATGGCTTCTTTGACTGGAGTGATCCATACCTTGTTTTAGGGGTGTTCAGCTGAGAATGAGTATATCTCAAAAATTCAATGGTCACCCTACCATAAATTGAAAAGAAAATGAAAGGTGACATGTTGGTCATCAATTTTCTGTGTAACTTGAACAGCTGTGAGAGTTCTGTATATTTTTAAATGATTTTTGAAGTTTGATGATTTATCACTGTTGTCTATGGGAGTTTATTTACTTGGGTGCAACCCCAAGGGGGTGTTTAAAAGAAAAACATTGCGAAGCCGCGGCGTGGGGTGCGGGGCCCGCTTAAGGGCCCCGGAATTTGTTTAATCTTATATAAGCTCTGATGAATTCTAGAGTATTTCTGGGCCCTTTTTGATAGCTTTTTGACATGAAAATAGGATGGAATTTTTTCTTTTTATTTTTAATTTAGGATTTTAGAGACATTTAACCAAAGGATTTTTATATTTTGGGATGGCAAATTTGTTTTCATACAGTTTTCATTTAGACGAAGGACCAAAATGAAATAATCATTCCACCAGTAAAATTTCTTTGAACCATATTAAGAAATATGAAAGAAATATATTATAAAGCCATGCCGGTTGCACCCGTTTTGAAGAAATACGGCAATTTTTTTGTATCAGTTATCTGGCGGCCGCTACAAAAAACATTCACACCCCAGGCAAAGAAATGTTTTTACGCAACCGCGAAATGTGATAATATTCACACCCGATGTCAAATAAATATATTCATCTGTCACTAATGGGCTTCCGTACAAAGCTGTGTAGTCGACACTCTGAAAATGTTTCATTTCTAAACATTCAAATGAATTGCTTTTCAATAAACATAGAATTTCCTAGAAAATCTAAATGAAATCCAGACAGAACGACGAGACATGTTCCTTTTTTTGCATGACAGAAATCGCAGTCACGGTCGTCCAGAACGAAGTCTCGGACTTCCTTTCAAAAGTAAGAACAGTGTCCATTTATTTAGTGGAGTTATTAAGTGAGTGTTAGTTACTATGGTGGACTTGAGGAAGGAAAATACAAGTTATGTTTGGATCACTGCTAATAAAGTGATAGGCAAGATTAGGAGGATCGTACTGTGCCGCCCATCCGTACAGTACTTGTGTTAAATCCACCACGTCTGTGTACAGTGAAAAGGAGTTTTTGTTAACGTGCGCACTGGCAAAAAGGCGAGCCGAGACATTAGCCTGTTGTTAGTTTTTCTTTGTGCGGCCGACAGAATGAACTGAAGAATGATGATTTTCTGCTCCTTCTCCCTTCTTTCTGCTTTCATTTGTTATTTCGTCAAATTTTACCGGGGGGCACAATTTTTTGTTTTCCTCGCCAATTTTACCGGGGGGCATGTGCCCCCGCGGCCCACCCGTGGATCCGCGCGTGCATACACTCAGGTCAATGTCAATAGTGGAGCCCAACTGAACTCTCACTCAGGCCAGATAGACGAGCCTATGCCCATGCAGGATAGGCCTAGGCCATTCTAGACCCAGTATGGCACGGACACTTCCATACTATAGCGTACACATTGATATAAGGGCAAGGCCATCTATGAATATGACGCGACATAACAGACAGACTCAGTACTCACCGTAGGCTGTACTTTCTTCATTCAAAAGCAATGACAGTTAGGCCTTACTTCGTGTCTATTTTTATACAAAGACCTACCTTAATAAGACTTCGTATCTCCACACATCTTTGCTCAATTCGCGACGTGCACAACGATACATGTCAGTTTCCTTGTCGTCGACGAGTACTATGATACAGATATGTACGCGTCGTTAAAAAAAAAAAAAAAAAAATGGGCGCCAAAATGGACTAATCGTAGTCAATTAGTATTTCAGGAAATAATTAGTCATTCAATTCGTCTTTCACATATGAATTAGTCTTTCGACAATATACTGACAAATCAGATTAGTAATTATGATCTGTACTAATTAGTCTGACGGCAAAATTTGTCTGAACAAAATTTTCATAAGTCTTCACAAAAATTAGATTAGTATTTCAACAGATTAAATTAGTCAAACTATATAATTATTCGATTAGTCTTTGAATTTGAAAATAAGTCAATTCTTAAAAGACTAATTTGTTTCCTCCATTTGACAAATTTTTTGTGCAACATGACTAACTTATGTTTAGTGTGTGTCCTGTATGTGATACCCTATATAGTACCGAGAGGGGTTCATGCTTCAGGTTTCAAAATACATGGACTTAGACCACCTCTAGGCTACCAGGCGGAGTTCTACAAAGTACCGAAGTATGTATTAACAAATTACTGATCTCGTAGGAGATTTAGAATATTCCAACATTCTGCAATCCCTGGGGTATGTACTTACAAAGTTCTCTGCTTCGAAAACGCGATGTCAAAACTGTAGGACCCAGTATAGGCGGAAGTAAAATGATCGAAAATGTGGCATTGAGACACTATACTGCAAGTCTACTGCTATCAATAATATTATGATTGTATACAGAATCGTGTTATTGAATCCTTTTTTGGAAGTCTTTTCCATTTTTTCTTTCAGAAAAGTCACTCCACTGTGCAGGTGACTCACTTATCCCAATACAAGTAATGTAATAACTTCTACACTACCACCGCCTATTGCGTGCAGTTATATTCTATAAGAAGTTGTGCGGCTTGCATGGAGAAACTGCATGGTTGCCTGTTCAATGAGTGTTTAAGGCGCGAAATTAAACATAGGAGGGTTGGAGAAATCGCAGACCGTCTGTGTGTGAAATTATCTTAATACTCGGTACAACCCTTATATCTCACTACATTACGGCGAATTTTGTTAAAGGGTGCGACTTTCCGAAAGCCAATTTCCATTAAAAAAAACCCACATTGTTCACTTATAGGGAATACCTCTCTATCATGTTTTTTTTTCTATCGCTCTAAGGCGCCATAAACTAACTTTCATACTTCATACTGTATGATTTCTGTTTTCTAAACTACTTGGGCCAGCAGGCGGATGTGAAATGGAGTAAAAATGTGGCCTTTTAATATGTTCAATTCGGATGCCTACTGCTCCCAATGATCCCAATACCATACAAAATAATATGGTATTTTACTGAACCCTTATTAAAAAAAAACGTGATGTAAAATGCCGTTACTTGACGTTGTTCACTTGCTTTTCATTACAAATAAAAAACTAATTTTAGTCTGTGACTGAAGGAGAAACCTAGGCCCGTAACCGGTTTGAAAATGGCCGTGTTACTCATTGGGTCCACCAACCTTTCAAGACTGAGAAGAAACTGTGATTGTGTAGGCTTACATGCCTTATATGTCATCGTGACAAACGTTAGTTTGATGTTTTACTGTCCCCCCCTTCGAAAACACTACCAACCACGGCAGGCCTATGTTATTAATAAGATATTGAAAGCATTATGTCCTGTATATGATACCCTATTGTACCTAAAGGGGTTCATGCTTCAGGTTTCAAAATACATGGACTTAGACCACCTCTAGGCTACCAGGCGGAGTTCTACAAAGTACCGAAGTATGTATTAACAAATTACTGATCTCGTAGGAGATTTAGAATATTCCAACATTCTGCAATCCCTGGGGTATGTACTTACAAAGTTGTCTGCTTCGAGAACGCGATGTCAAAACTGTAGGACCCAGTATAGGCGGAAGTAAAATGATCGAAAATGTGGCATTGAGACACTATACTGCAAGTCTACTGCTATCAATAATATTATGATTGTATACAGAATCGTGTTATTGAATCCTTTTTTGGAAGTCTTTTCCATTTTTTCTTTCAGAAAAGTCACTCCACTGTGCAGGTGACTCATCACTTATCCCAATACAAGTAATGTAATAACTTCTACACTACCACCGCCTATTGCGTGCAGTTATATTCTATAAGAAGTTGTGTGGCTTGCATGGAGAAACTGCATGGTTGCCTGTTCAATGAGTGTTTAAGGCGCGAAATTAAACATATAGGAGGGTTGGAGAAATCGCAGACCGTCTGTTTGTGAAATTATCTTAATACTCGGTACCACCCTTATCTCACTACATTACGGCGAATTTTGTTAAAGGGTGCGACTTTCCGAAAGCCAATTTCCATTAAAAAAAAACCCACATTGTTCACTTATAAGGAATACCTCTCTATCATGTTTTTTTTTCTATCGCTCTAATTCGCCTAACTTTCATACTGTACTTCACATTGTCCATTTTTTTTTAAACTGCTTGATCCACCCAGCAGACGGATGTGAAATGGACTTAAAATGTGGTCTTTGTGTTCAATTCGGATGCCTACTGCTCCCAATGATCCCAATACCCTACAAAAATCATATTAATCATTCTTCGATAAAAGCCATTTCAACTTTCCCTTCTAGAAACCTTACTGCAACGGGACTATAGGCCAATTACCGGTACTTAAAGAGGCATTCGAAATTTTGATAGAGCTGTCCATGCATTATCCTATACAAACATGGCATTTAGGTCATCAAGAAAAATGTTTAAATATCTCTTCCTTGACATTAATCTTCTACCAAGGACTGGTATACTAATGTTCTTGCTATAAGATTTTCAAATGAGCACATAATTATCAACATTATTACTGCCAGGAGAGAGTCATGCTTCAGATTGCAAACTACATGGGGTTATGGGCCTTTATAATCAATGAAGTTCTAGTCCTAAAGTAATTATGTTAAGACAAATTAATCACTGATCTCATATTTAAACATTGTACATGTACTTACAATGTACTTAGGGCTGCTGTCTAATTTGGGAAAAACGCTGATGGCAACTTTTTATGCTGGATCTAGTATAGACGGAAGTAAAATGAACGAACATGTTACCTTTAGACATGCACTGCTACATGTTCAGTATAACGGTTGACTTCTAATGTCAATAATCAAATATTATTCCGTATATAATAATGTAGATCCCTTTGTTATGGATCATGGATATTACCTAATGGATATCAATGGCCGTGTGAATGCGCTCTATCTCATGATTATATATCTTTGATACTTTTTCCAAGACCTGTTGGCCTAGGGCTAGTACATGAAGTGTTCTCTGGATCCAAATTAGTGAATTTTTTGGGGGGAAAGTCTAGGGGTATTTTTCCCTTCTTTGATTTCAGGCTCTGGTTTGAAAGGAATGGCAGCCACTGTCTTGAGATTTTAAATTTATCATTCAGTTTTTCTGAAATAAGAATAAACTCTTCTCCGTTTTGTTTTGACTCATGGCAGCTCCCGCGCTAGTCTGGTTCCCTGCCCAAAGGTTCCCTGTCGACTCTTATTAAAAATCTTAGGTCAGGTATCGGCTACGGTTGACACAGCTGTCATTGTCTAGCTGCGCAGGCGCGGAAGCTAGTTTTAGAGTTTAGCGAGATTCAATTTTAGCATTAATTTTTGCACTTTTGTAAGCACATGCAATTTTATCTGGACAAAATAAGAGAAATCAAAGAGTGGGAAAAACCATACAACAAACTTCTCAAAAGTGCATAATAGGAAAAGTGCTCTGTTGTATGTGAACAATAATTATGCTCTATTTGGGCTAACTGTAGCCGGAATGAAACATATTTACATGACGTGTCTTTCCCTGAAAAACATGAAGTTGAACGAAAACGAGTTCGTAATGTTTCGGATTTTTCCGTAAAAAGTCAGAAATTGACTTTTTTGGTCACGTACGACCCTAGTACACGTAGCCGATACGTTTCCAATTCCAATTTCACCTGTTCCCTTCCCATCGGCCCTATCTCATCCATTTCCATGTTCGTGTCCGTTCTATTCCTAGTTCTATGTCAAGTCCATTCTAAATTATTTTACGCGTCTGTTCCATTTTCATTTTCGTGTTTGTTTCATTCCCGTAACCATTTCCATTCTATTCCCATCACCAATCCATTCCATTCCCACGACAAACTTGCTCTCATCCCATTCCCAATCTATTACATTTCCATTCTTATTCCTGCCATTTTCACCCTTTTCCCATTCATTTTCTTTTTACATTTCCATCTCATTTGATTCCTAATCCAAATACCATTTATAATTATCCCATTCCCATCCATTTAAAGTTTGTTAAAAAATATTGCATTTCCCGTAAGCGTATTCGGAATTTTTTTTTTTTTAATCATCTCTCTCAATTCAAACATAATATGTTAATAGTTTTCTTGAAAATCGTCAGACCTCCCTATTTGCTGTTTTTCTCAACACAGCATCATACTAACGGCAAATCACATGATCTTGAGACATAAAAATAGCAGAGCTAGGAATCGACACGCTTGTCTTTGATACTTCTGCGTATTTAGGCCTATGTGTAGCTTTATTACATAACCATTTCTGTACAGCATGCGACTATTCAAACTTCTACCAGTCCAAATCAGGGGCCGATTTCATTAACGCTTTGCGATCATCGCCAAAGCGTTTAGCGATGGATTTGGGCTTTACGATGATCGCAAACTTAGTGAAATCGGCCCCTGGGCCCATGCGCGGTATTTTTGAACGCGTGAGGTCGCTTCGAATTACTTCCGGGGGTCATTTGACAATGCCTTGTTCTTGTGTACCGCTGTGTCAGAATACAACTCGTACATGTCGTAGTAAAAATATACACTTCTATCGTATCCCAAAATTTTCCGTAAATGACCTCTGCTCAATTGACAATTAACCGGACCGTACCCCCGGAAGTAAACAAAGTTGTACACCTAACAGCGCCCTCATGCGTTCAAAAATACCGCGCGTTCCATCATTCAATGACTCTGCTCAGTAGTAACAATTAGCTCCATCTCATAAATATTAATGATTGGCATTAGTGTCTTTACGCCACCCATATTATTTTCAGTATTTATTTGCGGTAAAGAAACTGTGGTTTTTATTCATTGAAATAGGGTTTACAGGACCCATGAATTTAATTTTGGAACAGTATAGAAGCTAAATAAATACTGAAAATAATACGGGTGGCGTAAAAGACAATAACCCCTAATGATTTTTCGTTGAAGAGATAGATTATGCAAATTAGGATTACCATTTTATGTGAGCACTGCAGCATACTCAACGCTTGAAAATTTGGTTGGTAATCCTTGTTTAATCAAGGAAGACTTTTTAAATTTCGTGCTTAAAGGGATGGTACAGAATTGGTAAGACAAAATAAACTTAAAGATCACAGATTCACATAAAACATACACAGTATGGTGATGGTAGGAGAAAACATCACATGAAATGTTTTTGTCTGAAATGCAACATTCATTGAGAAATAAATGAAACTATTTTCAGATTGGAATAAATCGCTTCTAAGCGTTTTATTATGAACGCATAATATCGTTGAAATATGTAAACGGATTTTCACTATTTTCTTGTGACCCAGATGGCTGATTGACCTCAAACTTCTACAGGTTTGTCAGTTAAGGTATATGATGGATTACATAATATGCTTTCACTGTCAGCAACGGTTTTGTCGCAAAAACCAGTTCTGTACCATCCCTTTAAGCAATTGTTGTGCTTAAGCAGCTCCATGGAATTAGCCCACGGATGCCTCATCAGCATCTGCCAGTAGACCCATGACACAGGGAGAAGATCAATGGATGGAAGATTGGAAGGGCTGAAATTCACCAATAACATGATCCGAACAAGTTTACCAACTGGGGACCAATTTCATGGAATCAAATACGGCCTATTTTTGTGCTTACGGGCACTGCTACCATGGCTACAGGAGAAATTCATGAAATCCGTAAGCAGATTTTCGGCGCATAATTGCCTATCAAAGAATTTCTAGGATAACTTGATATTTTCTGCTAACGCGTTGCCATGTGCATTCTGCAGAAAATCCTTCTTTAGCGTAGCGAGAAAGAAAACTCTCTCCTGAAATACGCCAACCGTAAGCAAAAAAATCTGCTACCGTAAGCATGAAATTGGGCCCTGTTAACAATGCACAAAATATACATTTTGAACAAAGAAATTTCACACCAGGAAAATAATACTGTTCATGAGACATTAACCCATACTCACGAGAATGCACCAGCCCCTGGTTGAAGCCTACCAATCACAGAGAAAGTTTCTTGCAAGGAAACACTCTTGACTAGCTCATAAATCCTATTCCGAGCACAATAATATTTCAAAAGAGCTTAGCATTACAACCATTTCACAACATGCAACAAGCATATAAATTCCCTTTTCTCAAAAAAACAACAAAAATCTTCCAAGTGAAGATTTTGCTTTGACAAGTTTTCAGAGATCAGTTCCTGAAAATAAGTTTCATCATCAGGGTTGTCATGTTAAAATGTGTAAACATGTTTGTGTATTAGCATCTGTGATCCCGTTTAAAAACGACCCAGACATACACTAAACAAATGAAGTGGTGTTATCATTGAAATGGTAGTAGAAAATATACATGTACTGACATCATTATGACACAAATCCTTGCACGATTAGAATTAAACTTAAATATGAACTAGGTTTGGTTATATCACGGCCTCATTGCTAAAAACTAAGTAATTATGTGTAAAACGGTTCTCGTTTCACAAAGTCATCATTCACACAAATTTACAAGTTTTGTCTATATAAATACCAATAATTGTTACTACATATTTTGTGCATTCACCGAGATACCTTTGTAATAGCAACCTTCTAATGCTGAAATAAAATGCTAAAAGGTACACTGTATGCTACAAGGTTGGTTATTATGTACCAACCTTTAAACCTCCGAGGCAACAAAACCAACAATATTACACATGTACAAATAATTAATATTTACGAGTGGAATGGTAAGAATAATTTGATGAGGTCACAGATGAAATGTTCCATTCCATTCAGCTTCGCCTCACAGAATGGAATATTTCATCCATCACGGAATGAAATTACTCTTACCATTCCACGAATGTCAAACATTCATTTTTGTTTTATACCATGCCCGCATCAATCAATGTCCGCACTTTCCTGTTCTATTAGCAGAGCAAATGGTACTCACGTATTAACCTCAGCCATTTTACAGATTTGTGTCACTAATACACCGATCCAGCCCACCATAGCAACGTCCAAGCAACAATGCGCACGCACACAACATGTACTGATCGCCTACACGCGAAGCGCTGCACACTCTCAACCATCAAAAGCACCCCGATCTCCGTTGGACTTTGGTTTGCAAAAGGCTAAAAATGTACATTTCCTCTCGCCAGGGCATCGAGAGTCAGGATAACAATGAATATGTAAATCGGCATGACCATGGTTAAGAATAAAACTCGGATTTGTAAAAGATTTGCCTTGTACATATGAAACAAAAGTAAACTCAACGAAAAGTGTGTAGTAAAGAATACAAATTTGTCGGACAAAATGGCAGCAATTTGACAGGCCTTAAATAACACGTTGTGATTGGTCAATTTGTCAAGGGGCGTGGCCCACTGTGATCAAGATCCACCAATCAGATGATGGGGATGTATGCCGGCACGGTACAAAAACAATATATTATGATACACGATCTAGATAGCAGTAGGTTTATTGAGAACCAGAGCAAAATTGATGAAAAAATTCCACCTTATTTTTACTCATTCAATTCCCGTTTATGTGCAGATTTTGTCCTTGAGTAATAAATCCCAGTTAATCTGTGTCGTGAAGACCTCACGATCCAACCAGACTTCGTAGAAGCGTTGGAACTCTTCGTTCAGCTCTATGTCCTGACTGAGGACACTCTGTGGGTTGTTGTCTACAGGTAAGTACTCCGGGTCCTGCGCAGTGGACTGGTCGTAACGACGTGTGTTGAACCGGTCAACACAGGCACGAAGGGCACACTCCTCCGCTTGGAAGTCCCAGGGACGAGCATCCATATCTGAAATACAATATGTGTCTTCTTCCAGTTAAAACTAGACATGTGCAAATATCTACGACACTATAACCTTATTCATCAAACAACCACAAGGGAAACTTATTGAATTTGATAGTCATTGAAAAGTGAACAAAGATAAATTGACTGGAGCGGGATTTGAACGGGCGACCTCCTGAATACCGTACAGTCGCTCTACCAACTGAGCACCATCCAGTCCTATGTTGGTGGTGACCCCAATAGTTAATTATCTTTGTTTATTTGGCAGTCAGAAGCCATGAAACCATGCACACATCGCCGTATCCCAGGGATAATTTCACTGATACGCGCAGCAATGATGCAACCCCCCTGAATCCCACTCCTGTTGATTCTCCTTTGTTCACTTTTCAATGACATTATAATCTCGATCACACCATTGAAAAGAATATTAGTGTGGAAAGAGCAACAAAACAAGAGTAGTTAGAAATTGTTTTCTACTTGTGAATGAAATAGTGAAACGCCGCAATAACGAACATGGTGGGATGCACTGAATTTGTCTGTTTTGAGTCAAGGAATATAGCCAAATGTTCGGTATAGCGGCGTGTGTTCCACTGTACATGTCTGTGATTCAAAAACGAAAGGGCATAGAAGCTTAACTATCAAAGCAAAAGAAGCAGGGAAAATCAAGAACAGTCTCAATCAGATGAAAACTCACTAGGGAGAGACATTACTTGAAAAGGATGCTTACAAAACAAGGAAAGATGGAACAAAATCCACAGAGCTATATTAAATTACTAGAGTGCAGAGATGCTTTGAAGCCATCCTGGGTGCACGGTCATTTTGAATTTGTGTGCGTGTCTGTGGAACAATAACACTTTGCCTGGAATGCCTTTCAAGAATGTACTATAAATGTAATGCGCAAGGTGCGTCACATTTTGGACGTATTGGGTTTTGATAATGCACATGTATAGAACACAAACGCAGATATGCAAATAGATGTACAAAAGATGCACAAAATGGTGTTTTCCATAGGTTTGTGCACAAACATGGATGTGCCCAGCAGGCATCACTCTGTACACAAGTCGGTGCTCTAGTAATTGAATATAGCTCTATGACAAAATTAGACTTGTTCCCAGGTAATGGCTTATGGGTTTCATCCATACTGTTTGCAAGCTCTAAACATGACTCTTATTTTTACTGTTCAAGGCTTGAGGTACAGTATGTTTAAGGGATGGTACAGAATTGGTAGGACAAAATACACTTCAAGATCACAGATTCACATAAAACTTACACAGTATAATGGTGATGATAGGAGAAAACATCCCATGAAATGTTTTTGTCTGAAATGCCATATTCTTTGAGAAATAAATGAAACTATTTTCCGATTGATATAAAACGCTTCGAAGCGTTTTATTCATTCGTTGACATGTGTAAGCGGGTTTTCACTATTTTCTCGTGACCCAGATGGCTGATTGACCTCAAACTTCTACAGGTTTGTCAGTTAAGGTACATGTATGTGATGGATTACATAATGTGCTTTTACTGTCAGCAACGGTTTTGTTGCAAAAACCAGTTCTGTACCATCCCTTTAAGTAAAAATTAACACGCTTATGATCCGATGATACCAGTACTCTTGAGTTCTTGTATACACTAAAAACGGATTCAGTCTATTTCTCTTACCATTTCCGTATGCCCAATCATCATTCAGCCTGTGTCGGACTTTCTGATAGATTGCTGACATGGTCTTCATGTTGCTCTTACGCCACTGTCTACCCAGATATTTGGTCTGTACCTTGAGGAGTTTCAGGACGTACACTTGCATCATTGCCTGTTTAACCTTCAAGGCTCGCTTCAGGATCGGAGCAGATTTGAAGACCACAAGCATCTGGAGTGATAAGGATCAAGAGCAAATATTATTATCTAACAGTGGAATGAAAATCATCTTTCAGAACAAAGTGATTATTATAAGCACTGGTCAGCAAGGTGTTCCAGCATAATGAAACTGCATGTCCACACTGCATGATTCCAAAGTTCTCACAAACTATTTTTGTCTGTTAGAAATTGTTTTCTACTTTTCTACTTGTTTTCAACCATTCACAATTACTAATTGTGAATGGTTGAAGGTGTCTAGCACTAGGAGACAAAAATAGTTTGTTATTACTGATCATGTAAACAATGTGCATCTCCATTGAGCAACATGTTACTGATGCCACTGTCAATATCACAGGGCCAATTTCATGGAATCCGTTACGGTAAGCAAAAATTCTTCGCTTACGGTATCAAACATGTTTGCTTACAGTTAGCATATTTCACGCAAGAGTTTTCTTTTTGGTAACGGTAAGCAAGGACTTTTAGCAGAATGCATATGACAGTGCGTTAGCAGAAGAAAATCATGGTTAACCCAGTAGAAATTCTTCGCTTTATACCGAAAGTGTTGCTTGCAGATTGCATGAAATAGATTTCACGCGTAGCGATACCCGTAAGCACAAAAATAGGTCATAACAGATTCCATGAAATTGGGCCCAGCTTTTTCTCATTCTGTTTGAATCATTCTACCTCCCTGACAAATTATTAATAATAACAATATCACAGGTGTTTGCACAAATGCAATGTCACTGACATTATTTCAGATGTGTACACAAATGCAATGCCACTGACAATAATAACAGGTGAGTACACAAATGCAATGACACTGACAATATAACAGGTGAGTACACAAATGCAATGACACTGACAATATAACAGGTGGGTACACAAATGCAATGACACTGACAATATAACAGGTGGGTACACAAATGCAATGACACTGACAATATAACAGGTGGTTACACAAATGCAATGACACTGACAATATAACAGGTGGGTACACAAATGCAATGCCACTGACAATATTACAGATGTGTACACAAATGCAATGCCACTGACAATATAACAGGTGGGTACAGAAATGCAATGACACTGACAATATAACAGGTGAGTACACAAATGCAATGCCACTGACAATATTACAGATGTGTACACAAATGCAATGCCAGTGTCAATGTAACAGATGTGTACACAGATGCAATGCCACTGACAATATTACAGATGTGTACACAAATACAATGACACTGACAATATAACAGGTGGGTACACAAATGCAATGACATTGACAATAATACAGGTGAGTACACAAATGCAATGCCACTGACAATGTTACAGATGTGTACACAAATGCAATGACACTGACAATATAACAGGTGGGTACACAAATGCAATGCCACTGACAATATTACAAATGTGTACACAAATACAATGCCACTGACAATATCACAGATGTGTACACAAATGCAATGCCACTGGCAATATTACAGATGTGTACACAATGTAATGCCACTGGCAATATTACAGATGTGTACACAATGTAATGCCACTGGCAATATTACAGATGTGTACACAATGCAATGCCACTGACAAATATTACAGATGTATACAAATGCAATGCCACTGACAATATTACAGATGTGTACACAATGCAATGCCACTGACAATATAACAGGTGGGTACACAAATGCAATGCCATTAACAATATTACAGATGTGTATACAAATGCAATGCCACTGACAATATTACAGGTGTGTACACGAATGCAATGCCACTGACATTGTTTGTGTTCTCATGGCTTCCTACTGGCAAACAAACAATGATGCGGTATGTGAAGACATGGTTTTATCTCAAAATGTCATGGAATGTCTGGCTTCAATCGTACCATAGTTCTGGAGTGTTTCCACTTGGTGAGTTTATTGAGTATCCTTAACAGGTTGATACAAGAGAAGAGATTCCTCCAGCAATATGGGGTGGTGTCGCCGGCCTCCTAAGAAATAAAAACAAAGAACTCGTAAGTACGCAGAAATGCTTCAAATCAATAAAGTCAGAACTTGATACTGTCCATGATCAATATGGACTCGATCTGTCCATCAGGTTTATGCCAACTATGACCCAGGACACAGCAAGGGCTTGAAGTTGATAGTCTATTGGCTAGGGATTATACAAGCCCAAGATCCCAAGCAAATTAAAGCCAAAGCCTGCTTGGATTTTCAGAGAGAAAGCCTGACCAGAATTAAAGTTTTCCTCCCTTAAGGATTGTTTTACGTGTATAAAACAGGTACACTCCAACACTCTCCTGTGCATTCACGACATTGCTGTTTTCCCTTTTGTGTATGTACCGGGTATGTATCTATTTGGCATCTAATAGAATTGTACACTATCACATATCAATACAAAAAAGGAAAATGCCATTATCACCTATGGGATTGTATACAGTAAGTATTACAGAAACAGGGGGTTAGTTTTATGTACGTATTATTGTATATGGTAAGTATCAGTACAAACCAGGGGCCGATTTCATGAAGCACTTAGATTGATCTTAGGTGTGTGAATTTATCTTAATTGCTGAGCAACATGCTATGTCACAATACAAATCACTATGGTGATACTGAACAGCTCATCTTTAGATTAATCTTAGTGCTTTGTGAAATCCAGCCCAGGGTAAGTATTATGTAATGTATGCAGTTATGCACACAACACTTTAATGTATGTACCAGATAAGTACTACCTAGTACAGGATAGTACTCAAGAGCTACGTATTTAATAATAAGTCAATTGTCAGCATAAGACTAACCAAGCTTTCTGCAGTCAGTTCAGGCTGGTCTCCAATCACGCACAGTGGAAAATCAATCACGTTGATGCTGCAAAATACAAAGACCAGCAGATTTTGGTTAGGCTCAGAAGAAAAAAGAGATCACAGTGAACGTGTTAAACAGATAACAAAGGATAAATTGATTTCCATATACTTATGAAAGATTTGAGGCTTTGCATGGTGACATTTGATATGTGGATCAGTTTGCAAAAACACCATGTAAGAATCGTTTGTACTTTCGCACTTCTACTTCAGAGGGTCTCCCGATGAGGACTAGAGCAGGCTAGTCGAAACGTTGAGACCTTACGAGAAGTGGGAATGAAATAGAAGTGCTAAAGTACAAACAATTCTTACATGGTGGTTTCCGCAAACCGATCCATATATCAATTTTCATATAGTTGTATAGTTTTACCTGTTCTTTGTGCTGATGTATGCCATGATGTTCTGGTTAAAGAACTTCAGCACCAGAGGGATGCAGTTGGCAAACACAAGATGCTGACTCATAAACTCAAACTGTAAACAACAAACAATTTCAATTACCTCACCAGGTTAAGAAATCAGAACATTTTACTCAAAAGTGGATTGAGCCAAAACTCAACTATTAACAGGTATGCAACATGGACTTTCCAAAAAAAGAGGAAATTCCAATATTTACCACTTTTTTCGTACAGTGTTTTTCACTTTTCAATGGCATAAGAGTGAAGTGAAAAAAAGAGGAAATCAGCTGATCTGAGGAAAAGTTGCATGCCTGTATTAAAACCCCTAATGTAACTGCCAACTTAATCATCAAATAACCACAAGGGAAACTGACTGAAGATTTAAGTCATTGAAAGGTGAACAAAGAAAGATTGACTGGAACAGGATTTGAACTAGTGACCTCCTGAACACCGTACTGGCGCTCTTCCAACTGAGCTATCCAGCCCTACGTTAGTGGTGTCACCAATAGTCAATTATCTTTGTTCGTATGTCAGCCAGAAGCCATAAAGCCATGCACATACAGCTTACTTGTCAACTTGTTAGTGCCAAATTTCTGAGGTAAGTTGTAAACCAAGAAAAATGATCTACTGCACGGTACCATGTATTTAGTTATACCTGATAGACGTGGTTCAGCTTGAAGTGCTTCAGCAGAAGCAGTAGCAGGGCAGATATGGCCTTGACAATGATCTCCTTGTGTCGATTCACATCTACACCCAACTTCATGGACTGCAACACGGTGATACTATACACAAACCAAAGGAAACAGCAAGGGAAGCCATATCATTAGATCCAAGCAATATTGTTACTTAACCACTTGGCAACGGAGAGCAAACATGTTTGAAATGTTTCCACATTGATTTATGGTTGACATTGTCTAGAAGAGAGTACAGAATGTGACATGACTATGTATGTATGGGAAATGCCATGCAACAAAGATATTGACTTAATATATGTACATGTATTGTGTTTAAGCTATTAGGATGGCTGAAACTTGACAGAAATTTTATTGGGGACAGCTGATGTTTAACATGAACAGAGCCTGTTATTTAGTATCATTGTAACTTGTGTGTGTTCACACTGTCAGGTTATGCTAATACATGTACATTCCATTGTGGCTGTTCTTGGCCAACAAAAAGAGAAAAGTGAGCTTCAAAGAGTCAAACTATTCGGTAATTCCCTGCCCCATCATATTTGTTGAACATTCAACTGGTGTCTTAACTGATAACTGCACAAAAACTGACAAATACGTCTATATTTCCCATCACTCAATTCTTTCTTTCTTTTTTGAAAAAAATTTGTGTCAACCTTACACCTCTGCCAAAAAACCTCCATCAGTCAAGCTTAAGTTTAATTGTCTTCCATAGAAATTCATGGGGGTTATATGAAAAGCCCCACAATGTCTGAATTCAAATTTTAGAATGTATATTTTCATATTTCAACTGGAGTGGGTTTCATTCCAATGTGATGACAGTTGCAAGCAGCAGAAATAAATTAATGTTTGTGTTACTTACGGCATCTCCTCAGGAAGGACATCAGCTAGGATATTGATGGAGTCAGTCTTGGCTTTGGATGTAGGTGCAGCAGCCAGAAGGATCTTCAGCAGAGATATCTTGTGGGAAAAACAACGAGAATAAACGATTAAAGGACGTTGACATTAGTTGGGCCCAGCCAATGAAAAGCCAGAGCAGGCCTGGGCTTTGCTGCTGAAAATGTGTTCATACTGGTAAGCAGTTGAGACTAGGGATACCCCCATGAGCTGAAAATGTGTTCATACTGGCAAGCAGGTGAGACTAGGGATACCACCATAAGCTGAAAATGTGTTCATACTGGCAAGTAGGTGAGACTAGGGATACCCCCATGAGCTGAAAATGTGTTCATACTGGCAAGCAATTGAGACTAGGGATACCCCCATAAGCTGAAAATGTGTTCATACTGGCAAGCAATTGAGACTAGGGATACCCCCATGAGCTGAAAATGTGTTCATACTGGCAAGCAATTGAGACTAGGGATACCCCCATAAGCTGAAAATGTGTTCATACTGGCAAGCAGGTGAGACTAGGGATACCCCCATGAGCTGAAAATGTGTTCATACTGGCAAGCAGGTGAGACTAGGGATACCCCCATGAGCTGAAAATGTGTTCATACTAGCAAGTAGTTGAGACGAGGGATACCCCCACCCCCATGAGCTGAAAATGTGTTCATACTGGCAAGCAGGTGAAACTAGGGATATCCCCCCATGAGCTGAAAATGTGTTCATACTGGCAAGCAGGTGAAACTAGGGATATCCCCCCATGAGCTGAAAATGTGTTCATACTGGTAAGCAATTGAGACTAGGGATACCCCCATGAGCTGAAAATGTGTTCATACTGGCAAGCAGGTGAAACTAGGGATATCCCCCCATGAGCTGAAAATGTGTTCATACTGGCAAGCAATTGAGACTAGGGATATCCCCCCATGAGCTGAAAATGTGTTCATACTGGCAAGCAGGTGAGACTAGGGATATCCCCCCATGAGCTGAAAATGTGTTCATACTGGCAAGCAGGTGAGACTAGGGATATCCCCCCATGAGCTGAAAATGTGTTCATACTGGCAAGCAATTGAGACTAGGGATATCCCCCCATGAGCTGAAAATGTGTTCATACTGGCAAGTAGGCGAGACTAGGGATATCCCCCCATGAGCTGAAAATGTGTTCATACTGGCAAGCAGGTGAGACTAGGCATACCCCCCATGAGCTGAAAATGCAGTGCGCAGCAAAACTACAAAACAAAATGTGAGTCTTCACTTGTTTCCAACCGATCCGAGCTTACAGAGAATTTTGAAAAAAAAACAACAACAGGGTAAGTTTGCTCAATTGATAAGTAGCCGACCATGAGTACACAACGTGAACGCAAACAGATTTACATGGTGCTGCGGACCTTCGTCTGGTGCCCAGACATCATTTCGCGAGACCTTTTTCCTGTGCCTCTGTTTTATATCACTGTACTACAATGAAACTGCAATGGGGTAATTTTTGGGGGGACAAATAAACAAACAAATGATGAACACAAATGGGATATTTAGGCTTCAGTCTGACTTTAAGTTACAATTGCCAAAATACATTGATAAAAATGCAAAGTCAATCAAAGGACTAGCAAAATACTGGTTTGAAACCAAAATCACATTTGCCATTTGGTTTATGCTAGTGAATTCTCCAAATCAAGTTTAAATAACTGGACTGGAAAAAGCACTGCAGGAACATACAGTGTACATACCATGTACTGTGGTAGATTGGGTAGCATAGCCTGATACAAACCCTCTACTGGTGTAGCTGGAATTTTCTCTTCTCCCTGCAAATGAAAAACATTATTTCACAAGATTCAATACATTTTTTGCAAAGGAGACCAAATATTACTGAAATTTAACATTCTCTTTGATATTGGTTTAAACTGTACTGACCACACCTTTCCAAATTCAATAAGGAAAGATACACTAGGAACTAGGATAATATAGTTATGTTGTGCCATTTTATTTAATTTTTCTATTCTGTAGACTAATACAAAACTTTACCCCTCTCTTCTAATTTGCGGCTGGATTTCACAAAACAGTAAGATTAATCTTAAGGTGAGTTGTCAATATCACCATACAGTGTGTCCCAACAAAAACGATAACCATTTTAAAAAGGAAATATGGAAAGAATGCATCACCGAGCAATTACTGATTATTTGGAAAATTTGAAAATTGAGTGACAATGGTGGTTATCTTAATATTCTTGGTTGTGATCTGTAAATATCAACTCGACATGGCCGCCCTCATTCACCACACACTTATCACGACTAAGATAACCACAATTGTCACTCATTTGTCATGGCAGCAAAATGGACTTCTCTGGACAATCAGTAATTGCTCAGAGATGCATGAATGGATTGCATTGAAAATTGGTCAGAACATGCCCAGGGAGACTGAATGCAATAGATTAAAAATCAAATAGCTAAAAATATATTTCCTTCCCCATTTTGCATTTGAAAATAAGTATCGTTTTTAGGGGACACTTTGCAGAGATTTGCAAGGAAATTAAGACTGATTCACATTCAACATCAACCTTAAAGCATGGTAAAGACCAGTAGGCCGTTGGGCCTGAAGTCCTTTTTTTTGTTAGATCTGAGCTCCACTGCAATTGAGGTGCTCAAAATCAAGAAAGCCTAGGGTCAATTTCACAAAGCACTGAGATCGATCCTAAGTGTGACTTATTCCCAATTGCTAGCAAAGTGTGATGTTGCATTACAAATCACTACATGACAAATCATCTTAAGATTAATCTTAATATTTGGATAAATCCTGCCCAGGTTTCTACACGTGTGGTCTCTATCAATGTGGACTCTACATGTCAATCAGGTTAGTGCCAACTATGATCCAGGGCTATATTCCAGGACACAGCATGGGCTTCAAGTTCATATTTCAAGGATAGGGATTATAGGAGCCTGAAGCTCAATGCCAAGTCCAGGTCTGGCTTGGCCAGTTTTCAGAGGCTCGGCCCAACCAGTTATAACGTTTCTTTCCCTTAGCTACTAATTATCAAATAACCACAAGGGAAACTGACTGAATTTTAAAGTCATTGAAAAGTGGACAAAGAAAAATTGACTGGAGCAGGATTCAAACCAGCGACTTCCTGAATACCGTACAGGCGCTCTACCAACTGAGCCATCCAGCCCTACGTTGGTGGTTACCCCAATAGTCAATCATCTTTGCTCGTTTGGCAGTCAGATTTAGCCTCTGCTTCCCTAGCCCAGTTGCATGCTTTTCCTGATTGATATGATTCAGCAATGGTCTTGACTGAATACAATTAAGTAATAAGGAGCTGTATTCAAACTCACTTTGGAAATGGGGTTCTTGTTGATCAACTCCTCTTGCTTGATTTGAATTTCAGCCAAGGAAACATAGACATGCTGAAAACAACAATGCAATCAAGTTATATAACATTATTTCGCAATGGTCAGTATACTTGAAGACAAAAATTAACAAGTAAACAGCATACTGATAGTGATATGGCATTTGAGTATAGAATCTTATCATAACTGGATAAACACAACATTTCCGTTCTTCTATTGTACAAAAAAAGGAACACTTACTTTGCTTTCTATCAACTAACGGTCGGAACTCATAAAACTTACTTTGCTTTCTATCAACTAACGGTCGGAACTCGTAAAACTTACTTTGCTTTCTATCAACTAACGGTCGGAACTCATAAAACTTACTTTGCTTTCTATCAACTAACGGTCGGAACTCATAAAACTTACTTTGCTTTCTATCAACTAACGGTCGGAACTCATAAAACTTACTTTGCTTTCTATCAACTAAGGGTCGGAACTCATAAAACTTGCGTTTGGAGGGAATGATGTTTCAATTGATCTTTCTAAAAGGTTAAATGATTTAAGCCTACGAGAAAGAACCTGCTACTTGTAGATTGAATTGTAACACACCCCTACATGTAACTCTGAGCATGCTATAAAAGTAATTCAAAAATACAAATTTGAGGCAGTTGGGTATGATTCTTTTGGTTTAGAAATACATCTGAATGTACTTCATTCTTCAGATTTCACTGGGTATCACTGTGGTTTATAACTTGTGTATATGCTGTACATGTAGGTTACATATACATGTACATGTGGTTGAGCCAAACTTTTCTTTCCCTACCCCAAATCACTCTGGCATAATCAGAAAAAGGGACTTCATGAAAATGTAAATGGGAATAAACATGACACAATGAATACTCTCGTGATGCAAGAACAAGACAAAAAGTGTAATACCTTCTTCAGGACATTGACACCTTCATGGATGGGCTGAGGGAGTCCTGCTAAGGTATCACGGTCACTATGGGGAGACATCAAGAATATATGCATATTAGGTTTGCCCTCACCAACGTTTGCTCACTGCATACTCAGTGCTTTAGAGGGCACATGAAAAAAAAAAAAACTAGACATTGTGATTGTGGTAACAACCACTAGGTGTTCGGGGTCTCATTTCGTAGTGGAACTGTTATATGAACGTATGTTGGAATATATGTGATCAATCATCCTTCATATGATGGCATATTGAAACACATGTACACATAAACTGCGTGACTGTACAAATACTTTGATCATGTTGATTGCTTATTTGTACATTGACTGACTGATTATAGGAAATGCGTCACCTTTAAATATATATAATATTGTCTGGACAATAATATGATGTAAATATGTTGCAGTTTTATTTTGTTTGATTAAGACATATGGTTTAAAAGTGACCATATCTCAACGTAAAAAAAAACCTTAATTTTAGCCCTTAAATTTAGTTGCAGTGTTTATGGAACACATTGTCATTTGACAAAATGATGTTCAATTCTCCGCAACCTACATCGATAGCATTTCGATTAAGATTTGGTGCTGGTATTTAATGATATATAATAAGATTTACGTGCAAAATCTATGGCAAGATGTAAACAACTAAAAAAAGTTTTGAGTCACGCAATTGGACATTACATGTACATGTACATGTACATGTATGTTCTACACAGTGAATTATGTACGTAGAGTCAATCGATCATCATATTTTTTTGTAAAAGACCATATTTTCACGTAACACATGTACACGTATGTGTACAAAGTTAACAGGCTAATGTGAGAAATATTTAAAAATTCATATAAAATCAAGAGATGCCGTAAATGTTCACTTCACATACGATGTGGGAACTTTGTCTGGGCATTTGTATGGTTAAAATTGACTGTTTAAAAGTGTATGAGGTGTATCAAACTCCTGTGTGGAGGCTATCATGTGTTTCCACTCAGACAACATAAATGAAGCACATTCCAATCACCTTGCAGTGACTGCCATCTGGTACTAATCAGAGTCTCTTGTAATCACATCAACACTGAAGCAGGCAATTAGTTAATGATACCTTAAATGGTTGAGTAAACAAATTGATTTAAAGATCTGATAAGAAGTTATATACCATGGAGGTATATATACATGGCATCACCTTTAAATATATATAACATTGTCTGGACAATAACTTCCAATTAATTCATCACAAGTAACTGAACATTTACAGACGTCATTGAATGCATGCAATGTAAATACTTTGCAGTTTTCACTGATGTACGTCATGTAATTACTGAGTAAACAGTATTTGAATAATTAAGTAATTTTCCCTTTAAAAGCGCTTAACTTCCGGTTGAATGACGTCACAAATTTCAAACTTCACATACATGTCAAAGTGCATTTGTGCTTCACACTCACGAAATTTGGCAGAAATCCATTGTTTACTTTCGGATTACGTAATCACTGTATATCTTTAACCAACCGTAGAGGGCGCTATATAACTCGCCTGACGTCATCAATTATATTTTATGAAAGCGCAAGACCTTCTCTATCTTTTAGCTAAATACGTTTTATGTGCCCAAATCCTTCCGTTTTAGAGTTATTTTGAGTCAAAATTCAACTTCCGGTAACACCGGAAGTGGAGGTCATTTGTACACAACATTGAATATATTAATTGTTCAAATTCATGTGGTGAGTAACATTTGTCAATATCAAAATCATAGGTCATGTGGTTCTCAAGTTATAAAGCACCAAAGTTTTTCCTAAAAACGCGTGTAATTTGATACCCGATGACGTCATCATGACGTCAATCTTCTAAATACAACTTGACATCATGACCAAAGTTCCCACCAAGTTTCATGTCAATATCTTGTACCTGTGACCAAGAAGTCCTGCTGACAAGTTTGGGGAAAGAAAAATAAAAAGTAAAAAAAAAAAAACTAGAGATTGTGTCTGTTGAAAACAGAACACAAGGCTTTTCCGTTTCCGTTATTATTGAGAAAATTGTCATAACCTTTTACACACAAAGACAGTTGATTATGATCTTATGTTTTATACATTTGAAGTGTGCACCTTTAATCATAAACTCACGTGAATTGGCCTTTTTTTGTCACAATGAAAGACCTTGCCTTACATTGTCTATTGGTGAAAGAATCATGATCATAGCTCTTACCACTTTTAAATGAGGAGCTACTTCCTGTTTGACCGGAAGTAGAGGTCACAGAGGTCAAGCAATGTGTCACAAATGAAATACCTTGCCTAACAATGTCTATTGGTGAAAGAATCATGATCATAGCTCTTACCACTTTTAAATGAGGAGCTACTTCCGGTTTGACCGGAAGTAGAGGTCACAGAGGTCAAGCAATGTGTCACAAATGAAAGACCTTGCCTAACATTGTCTATTGGTGAAAGAATCATGATCATAACTCTTACCACTTTTAAATGAGGAGCTACTTCCTGTTTGACCGGAAGTAGAGGTCACAGAGGTCAAGTAATGTGTCACAATGAAAGACCTTGCCTAACATTCACTTTTGGTGAAAGAATCATGATCATAGCTCTTACCACTTTTGAATGAGGAGCTACTTCCGGTTTGACCGGAAGTAGAGGTCACAGAGGTCAAGCAATGTGTCACAAATGAAAGACCTTGCCTAACATTGTCTATTGGTGAAAGAATCATGATCATAACTCTTACCACTTTTAAATGAGGAGCTACTTCCTGTTTGACCGGAAGTAGAGGTCACAGAGGTCAAGTAATGTGTCACAATGAAAGACCTTGCCTAACATTCACTTTTGGTGAAAGAATCATGATCCTAGCTCTTACCACTTTTAAATGAGGAGCTACTTCCTGTTTGACCGGAAGTAGAGGTCACAGAGGTCAAGCAATGTGTCACAAAGAAAGACCCTGCCTAACAATCACTTTTGGTGAAAGAATCAACTTCATATCTCATTCGGTTGATTTTTTGTTGATTTTTGAATATTTTGATTATTAAATTCAAAACGCTTGTCACGTGACACCTGATGACGTCATGATGACGAAAAGTTTCGGGAAACAACTACCCTATATGGACTTCCTTCAAACCAAGTTTGGTCAAAATCGGCTGTTTAAAAATGACCAAAGTGCCGCGGACAAAATTTGTGTTCAAAGTCAATACAAATTGAGGAGAAGAAGAAGAAGAAGAAAGAAAAAAAACAGAACAAAAGCAATACCTTTTCTGTTGAACACAGAAAAGCCAAAAAAAAAAAAAAACTCTAACAATAACAATAGGTGTTCGGCTTGAACCCGAACACCTAAATATGTGCTGGTTCAGGTGGGATTTGGACCCATGACCTGCTCCTTACTTGTGCAGATGTCATACAACTACATGTAGACTACCAAGCTAGCTGGGGTCAGCAGGTTAATTTGAATCCAATATCATACTGCAATTAATCATTGTTACTCATGATTTTGTTTTCGGGGTGTATCACATGTGCTAGTTGACAGGAACAATTCAACTGATCAAGCCTATGACCTTCTGCCTGACTGCCTCCAGTCATTAAAAAACACTGAATATGCTGATGGTGCTTTAATTTAGTTATCTTTCTATGGAATCAAATTTTTGACTTGAACAACATACAAAAAGTCACCAAGTGGTCTGCTGTTTCCAACTTAAACCTAGTAGGGGTTTTGTCTCAAACCCAAGGTCAAGCTGGTCAGGGTGCTTACATCCTTGAGCAAAACACCTGGGCCCAATTTCATGGAATCCGTTACGGCCTATTTTTGTGCTTACGTGCACTGCTACGCGTGGAATCTATTTCATGGAATCCATAAGCAAGACCTTTCGGTTCGCGAAGAATTTCTAGGGTAACCGTGATCATTTTCTGCTAACGTGTTTCGTATGCATTCTGCAGAAATTCCTTCCTTACCGTTACCAAAAAGGAAACTCTTCCGTGAAATACGCTAACCGTAACCAAAAAACTCTGCTACCATAAGCAAAGAATTTTTGCTAACGGTAACGGATTCCATGAAATTGGGCCCTGGTCAGCTTGTCACAGATTAGTTTTCACCAACCAGGAAATAGGCACATGTGAGGTAACAGATGACCTTGTAATTAATTTGATTAAACCTTCTTCAGAGAGACGCTGAAATGAATAGAATATTGAATGTTTTTTTGTGACCAATCGCAGCTGTCATGGCTGTGGCTTTTGTCTGACATGCGTCCACTGACATACATGTATCTGACAAGCATACGCGCACATATGGCATTATGGAGCAACATGTAACAAGCAAATTAGGCTTGCTCTTCACTGACGTGCATGAGCACTGTATACTCAGTGCTTGTGAGTGCACGTGAACAAATCACATGCTGGCTCAGGTGGGATTCGAACCCACGACCTCACATGTAGTGCAGATGCCCAGGCGCAGTTCTAGAGCCAATATTTTTTGGGGGGCTAGAAAAAGGAGTAGAAAGATATGCACCTATAGCCTACACAACGCGCTTTTTATGTAAATGGCAATTAATAACTGAAACAATCCAGTATTTTCCAGAATTTATTTTTCAATTGCATTTTTTTGGGGGGTGGGGGGTGGGGGCTAGAACCGCACCTGCAGATGCCATACCGCTGGGCCACCGAGCTAGCTGGGGTCACCGGGGTGAATCGAATCCAATATCGTGGCAGGTACCGCAGTTAATCATGAATATTAAATTATTTTGGTCGGGAGATAGATAATATATGCAAATTAGGCTTGCCCTTCACCGACATGGATGAGCACTGTATACTCAGTGCTTGTGAGTGCACGTGAACAAATCACATGCTGTCTCAGGTGGATTCACCTGAAGGGCAAGCCTAATCTGTATTTCTTTGACAAAAACAGAAGTACACTGTATGATATTACATTTACACAATTTAGTACTTTACCTTTGGACTTGAAATCCTACAAATTTCCTTCTTGTGTGGTCCAAGAAAATATCCAAATCTTTTTGCCTGATGAAAACAAATAAAATAAAAACTTTGTTTAAGGCTACAAATGTAAAATGCATTCTTATCAAAAAATGTCCACTCTGGTGTTCCGGGTTTTTTTCTTCGTTCAATTTTCAACGACTTAAAATTAACTTGTTTCCCTTGTGGTTTTTTGTTGATAATATTGATTAAAAAGCTGCATCCTCTTGAGTGATCCCATAATGTTACAGTCTGCAATACACGGGTTTACACTTTGAAAAAAGCGCATGCGTGATAGTGCTTCGTTTTGAAGTCGCGATCAAAACCGCCGAAGTGTAAACCCGTGTATTGTCTTCGACAATGGACGGGCTTACACTTTGAAAAGTGCGCATGCTTGGAAGTGCCTCGTTTTGAAGTTGCGATCAAAATCTAAGATGGCCGCCATGGTGTAAACCTGTGTATTGTGTGAACATTTTACCTCCAAACTATTTGGTGGTATTTGTAACTCATTTATACCTGTAAGTCTAATAAGAATCGCTGTTCTAACACTTAATAGCATACTGGTTACATTATTGCCAATACTTGCATATAATAGCGCTTAGCACTAATGACGTCACACCATGCATGCACGCGCACACAAACCCCCCACTCACCACACGTTTGCATGGCCGGTTGCAATGTTTGTCTGAGGTTCGGTGCTATTTTTAGCACAAGTGCGCAGTGCTATTGCATATTCAGCTCAAATGCAACAACACAGTCAGTGTACAAACACGAATCATACCTGACTTTTGGTGTCCATGGCAATGCCCTTTGTTCCCTTGGAGTGGGTGGTGGCTGAGTGCTGTTCTCTTCTTCCTCCTCACTCCCTCCATTGAGCTGTTCTTCTTTGCTTTCTTCCTCCTTCCGCTCTGGATCCTCCGGCATTGGCTCATCAATGCCGTTCTGTTTCACAAGACCCTGAAGACGGACAAGGAAGGTTTCTGATAAGCATGACTTATTACAAATGACAACAGGGTAAAATTAAAATCAACACAGCGGTATTCTGTATACAATCAATAAGAAAGTTTGGTGCTGAAAAAATGAAGGAAACAGGTTGAAACATTATAAAATGTAAGAAAACAAGACACCTGAAGATGAAGAGAGGTTAGGAGACTTGTGAGAAGGCAAGTTGACAATTGTCCTCCAATAATTATTATTATCAAATCCCCAAATAGTGCAAAGGTGCAGGACATACATATTTATACATACAATGTATGCATTATTATCATTATTATTACAAATCTAAAGAGAGACACCCTCGTTGGGAAAAAGTGGTGAAGGTAGGAAAAAGCAAAGGGAAAAACTGGTTAGTTGTAACATTCACCCAATCATTTTCCATTTCAGACGTAAAGTGAACCGTGAACCTTGTGAACAGGACTGACAATTAGAGTGTGTGCTCTACATCAAAATTTAAATGCAGAGAGTACAGTATATGAATCTTTCCCACTGCACAAATATCGAGTGTGTCCAAAGTAAGAACGTGGGAATTGCATTGGAGTGTTGCTCCGCAGGATAAGATTTTGACATAATTATTTGTTTGTCTTCAGCGCCCTCTCATGGTGACACATATGTATGATACAGTTTATCATATGAATTAATTGACTATGTGATCCACTTCATACATTATGCTATGCAAAATCATATAGGTCTAATCAAGCCAATTTTGAGAAAACACCAGAAACCACAGCATAAGAATAAGTATGATCATCACATTAATAATGACTGTCCAGCAGTACACGAGGAAGAAGCTGTTTATGATAAGAAAATGGAAAATCATTGGCCCAAATGTAAGCACATAACTAAGCTATAACTAGCTGCACAGAACAAGCGTACTATTCATATACACCATAGACTACATGTATATTCCACCACCAAAGTACACCAATGAAACACATGCAAAGATCTCGTCTTGTGATTGGATAAGAGCATGTCACATGGTATATGTTTGTACTACAGTACCACTGGGAAAAAACACATCAAGTTTGTATTTATACATCCTGTGGATTTGTCTTATTATCTTTTCCTGAAGAAAAACTGAGTTTTTCATATCAGTGGCATTTGAAGAGTAGCATCTTTCCTGATGGAATTTTGGCGCTATATTCAAAATGGTATCATTTTGGAAAAATGTGTAAAATAATTGTTCTATGTTGTGAAATTTTGTGCAGGTGTGTATGTGCACAAAACGTCTTGGGACCATGCATTATGTGAACATCCTTTGTAATGACATCTACAGTGTACTGTATATGTGTAACGTTTGTTAAAAACAGATCATGCAGGGTGCGGCAGATCCAGGAGGGAGTGGGCCCTCCCCCCCTTTTTCTTCAAGCAAAAAAGAAAAAGAAAAGAAAGAAAAAGAGGAAAAAACAATATATAGGGAGGGAGAAAGAGGAAAAAAGAGAAGAAAAAGAGGGGGGAAAAGACAAAATTAGCTAGCTTTGATCACCACGAAATGCATCCGTCGCTATTGAATTGGCACATTTTTTTCCCCACCCCCCCCCCCCCTTGGAAAATCCTGGATCCGCTCCTGCTTTAGAGTTTTAAGTACTACACTACATGACATAGCAACCAAGAGACTACCCCGGTACATGTATACCCACTGAAACCTGCATACATTAGGCTCTTTATAAAAACAGATAAATTTACTGCTTTCACCGGTTTGTTAAAATAGCCTCCAACAATGATCTACAAAGGTTTCATTTCCCAGAGGGTGAGTTGAACTTAAGTACTACAATAATTATCTGGTAGCCAAAGGAATCTGTGATTTTACTTGAGACAAGTGACCTAATGTAAGTCCACATACATTAAAGGCAGCGTACAGGTTTTTTCAAGGCTTCCAAAAAGATATTATTGAGTTTGAGACAAATAAAATGTTCGTAAACAGTGCAAACAGTGACCATGGGAAATCTTGGTGCATCAGATGCTGGGTTTTTTCGAGGAAATCAAGATTTACTAGTGTCTTTTAAAAAGATCGTTCGTCTAAAAATTTACTAGCATTTCGAAAGCGTGGTGTAACCGCGAAGGATTCGGAGGGGGGCAAGATTATTTCGGCCATATTTCTGCTATATATCCAGATGAACAAAGCGTAAAAAGTACATGAAACAACGTCTGTTAGGAAGTTTAAGACCTTCACTTCTGTTTAAGTACCAAATTCAGCCAAAACGCGCATCTTTGCAAATCCTATATGCTCCCTTTAAATCGAAACACAGAGTCTGACATTAGACAAAGAAATATTAAAACAACGTTTGGAGACACACACTAGTGCAAGCAATAAAGTTACAGTTTGTGTCTGTCACAGACCATCCACCAGACATGCAAACATGGCAAAAGATGCCTAAAATGCACAATGTCACCAGTGCATTAAGAAACTAATCTACCGGAAAGGACCAAAGATTATATAGCGCTATGCGCAAGATGGATAACTGACCATAGGGTGCATGTTAATTTGTATGGAGGTCGCGATTCGCCATTCTGGTGTGCAAATAGCGAGTAGTTTGTACACGGAACATATGGGGGCTGGAAGCTTTATTCAAGAAAAGGGTAGTGTTAGGCAAAATTTTGGCCCGAATTCGATTGAAACCTATTGTTTATTGTAAATAGAAATATTTGACGTTGATGTAAAGCAACTGAATATGAAAACGGCGATTTTTTTGTTGTTTCCTGGACCTACTTTTGCAAGGACAGTGAAGTACTGCACACATTGCTCATATCATGCTATCGAAACTCCGTACATGGAGCGCCCGCCCTCACACCAGAATGTCGCCCATGGCGATTACGCGTTTCAGTGGAGAGTTTTCAATCTTGCGCGTAGCGCTATATAATCTTTGGTTAGGACCTATACTTGTTGCTCAACCACTTCATGATGGAGGATGGACAAATACATGCAAACATTTCCCTTACTGTTTGTTTGTGACACATACTCGATGTTATGCAACAAACAATATTTTGCCATATGCACTGGGATAGAATAACTGTCTTTGTGGAAGTAAAATGTCAAATGTGCATCACATCATGAAGTGGTTATAGTGCACTATAAACTGAATGTTCCTAAGTCTCCAAATACAAAGGGACAATCACTTGAGCAGAAGGTGCCTTTTAGTTTTTTCACATTTGTAAATATGTATACCGGTACAACAGAAAACAAAGAAACTTGGTAAAGATGACAGCAGAATTTGTTAGCACTGCTTACTCTGTACTTAAGACCATTTTTAGAATTACCTTCACCAAGTAGGTTATATACATGTAGATCGCATTTAAACACTGCCACAATACCACAATCACACAAATTTTACAAAACACAATACAAGCTGAGAACACAATGTATGCGGACAGAAAAAGAAGACCAAACAATAAATAAGAGAAATTGTAGATTTCTGAAAAATATGTTGACGCCGGCAAACATGGCAAATGGAAAGTGTGTGATATCTGAATAGGAAAATCTTTTGGTTTTAATTAGGGCAAAAAAAGATGTACTGTATGTACATGTATGATTTAACCCTAAAAATCACATCCACAGACCCTTTGGCAGATAGCTGGCCAGCCTGGCCTGTGGTGTTTTTTTTTGTACAGAATTTTAGCACAAACTGTTCACTGTAAAAGGCCATGCTGGTAGACACCCCAAATGTCTATGGGAGCATTCCAATAGGGGTGCAAAGGTCAAGACAAGGTCAACAATAGACATGCCTCAGGATTCTCCACGGTGTTTCAAAAACCTTTTCAGGGGGAAAATTACATCACAATACTCCCTTTGATGTTGTGAAATTGTGCAAACAAAACCACAAACATTTTGTTCATTCGGGTGCAGTACGACTACGAGTGCAAATAGAAGAATAATTCAAATTGGACTCGAAAAACAAAGGAGGATTTTGCTTGTTTCAAGACAAGAAGCCTGACAAGCCTGATGCTGATAGATCTCATGAGGCAAATAACAGGCTATGATTCAGTTTATAAATTATGTTCTCAAAAATCTGTTCAAAAAGGATCTAAGAGAGCACTTACAAAATGATAGACAACCTAATAAGGGAATAAATGCAGGAGCTTCATACCATTACCACTTCATCAAATGCATTGCAACTGATGAAGTAAATGTTGCTATGAAAGCTTTCAATGCAGACATTCCCTTAAAGTCTTTTAAAGTGCTTCCTCTCACTAGAGTTTTAGTTTTGAGCTTTCATCTGATAGCTACATGTACGGTGTATTCTAAATCATAATAATTATCATAGAGATGGTAAGACAGTTTCTGAAAAATTACTGTTTTCTCCCAAAGCGGGTTTTTTTGGGGCACAAAAATCAGTTCGTTGGGCTTGACGTGATTTGCCCTCTCCTGAGCAATGACCATAAATGCTTGACCTATTAAAAAATCTGCTGAGAAAAATACCAAATGTACTATCAAGTAACTTTGGCACGTCACGTTGATGTTTATCTTAGGAAGCAAATTCCTCCTTATTCATTCGAAGCCCAGCACTAACAAAATAACAATTGCCGCCACTACCATGCATTCCCACAAACACACCAGTTTGTTTTACATACTCTCTGTGGACTTCAATTTGTTCTTGTGGACTGGTTTACCGGTAATTTAAATTGTCATACCCCTTTGGCATTTAATTGTACAAGCCAATTTTTCACGATGCGATTTAGACTGAATATCCCTGGAGTGTTCCATTTGTGACGAAACAGAAATATTGGAAATTGTCTCATTTTAATGAAAATTGTTATTTTCAATTTTGTGAAACAATGTGGAAGCGTGAAAGTCCACAAGCATAACAGAACATCATGTTCATGCATTACATGTAGGTACTGCAATGCATGTCATGGGATTATGCATTATGAGGACATCCGTTGTCCTTAAGTCCACAGAGCATATGTAAGGTTTGTTCCCACACAACAAAACACACCCCCACACACAAAATTAAAACAGTACGACTAGAGCTGGCCTCTAATCTACCGCTATAAGCCTTCTACTTCTCTCGTACAGCATGAGGGGATGGTGGGCAGGTGAACGGTACGGACGGATGGACAGACCAAGGATGAGGGGTCATGTAACAGATGGACGCCACCAAGTGAAGATGGCCACAACGACGGTCAGAGCATCATTCCAAGTTTTAAGCGTAAATAAGTAACCAGTCAATAATACACATAAGAGAGAGAGAGAAGAAAAGAAAACAATGGGCAAAACAAAATAAAGTTATCAGCAGACAAAACACATCGGAATGCTTTTAGTACAAATAAAGTCATAAAATAACCACAAGGGAAACTGACTGAATTTAAAGTCATTGAAAAGTGAACAAAGAGAAATTGACTGGAGCGGGATTCGAACCGGCGACCTCCTGAATACCGTACAGACGCTCTACCAACTGAGCCATGGCGGTGTGTGCATGGTTTCATGGCTTCTGACTGCCAAACGAACAAAGATATTGGGGTCACTACCAATGTAGGGCTTGATAGCTCAGATGGTAGAGCGCCTGTACAGTATTCAGGAGGTCACCGGTTCGAATCTTGCTCCAGTAAATGTCTCTTTGTTCACTTTTCAATGACAAATAAATAAAGGAACTTTTTACTTTTGAAAATAAAATTGGATAATAATTAGTAAATCAATATTCAAGATATGTTTATCCCAGTTGAATGTTGGAGATACCCAATGCATCTTAGCAAATCTTGTCCTTGATTTGCCTTGATTTCCAATAGCCAAAGGAAACAATTGCCTTGATAATAATTGATAACACACAGTAATGCACATTAGTATACATGTAGAATCTGCATTTATCAAGCATCATACATGTACATGATAAGTACATGTAAACGTCTCTCATGGGTTACAGTCTTCCCATCACATTAAAATTCCTTTTATGAAAATTTTTATAAAGTCATTATGCTCGTATCTTTCATCAAATAATGTACTTAATATGATTTCTACCACTTAACACAAGTATGATAAGCAGCAATATTCTCCACAATTGGGCAACGAACCTGATGAATAATGGAAGGACCCATGTATATTATATAATGTTCACAAAACAATCATGATGAGTAAATTAAATGAAGTCTCTTCTTACCATACCTGTTAAATTGAAAGGATTTATATACTATCATGGTACACAGTTACTGACTGTTAGTGTTATAACAACAATTCAATATTAAATCGAACAGCAGTTGTCTGTCACACCGTTAAGTTGATGCTGCCATCTACATGTGCTTCATGTACTTCATACTATGTTTGCGATACAACTGGTACTGTAATAAAACTTCACTGCATGGTACAACATGTCAAACTCCATGAACTACATTTATGATCAATGTTTTTTGCACAAACCTTCCACATGTATACACATACAGAGTACATGTGTAGCTGCATGCTGTACTTCAGTTTTTGCATTGTGCTTATACATGTACATAATGATTTCTGGATTGCAGGAAAGGGATTTGGAGACTTGATTTTGAGGCTGAATGAATAAAATCACTAGACATGCTATAGTGGGAAAAACAAATAAAATCAAGCCCAATTCAGTTCAATCATATTTACTGGGCATTCCAACGGCAAACTGATTTTGGTGACACAACTATGGGAGACTTTGGAGAACTGGTCTTCAAGTCAACAGCGCATGCTCACAATTGCGTGCGCTGTTGACTTAAAGACCGGTTCTCCAAAGTCTCCCTTTAGTACATGTACATGTACATATGCTGTTTTTCTTTGTATGTTGGTAATAATAAAATAAAAAATAAAAATAATAAAAACTTAAATGGCAATTACACAGCCAGGAAATTTCTCAGCAGGTTCAACCAACGACTACATGAGAGGTCGCAGATTCGAATCCCACTCCAGTCAATTTTCTTTGTTAACCTTTCAATGATGGCAATAGTTTTCGATCATTTTCCAAAACCCATAAAGCATAAAGGGGGTCACACTAGTGCAACAGTTATTTCAAGGGGAAACATTA
The DNA here is from genome assembly GCA_963971285.1 of Astropecten irregularis. Classification (NCBI taxonomy): domain Eukaryota; kingdom Metazoa; phylum Echinodermata; class Asteroidea; order Paxillosida; family Astropectinidae; genus Astropecten; species Astropecten irregularis. The sequence goes on along the minus strand of OZ020244.1, from coordinate 15,195,178 downwards.
CAATGAAAAGGACATCATGAGGCAATTGTATAAAACTGTTAATAGCGCTGCGCACTTATGACGTCACACGAGTGATTTGGCCAGCGCGCGCATGTACAAAATCCCCCGATGTCAGACAAACTTTTCATGCATGCACACAAGCACACCCACCACACGTTTGCATGGATGCAATGTTTGTCTGAGATCCAGTGTGCTTTTTTTAGCGCAAGTGCGGAGTGCTATTGGGGGGATTGGGGATTACAGGGGGGGGGGGGGGAAGAGACGGAGACGGAGAAGGGCGGAGACATCTATTTGTGGGGAGGGGCATGTGTTTCCCAGAGGCTCCCCATAGTGACGCCACCATGGCCACTGATGAGACTGGTGGTGTCTCTCAATGGTTGTTAAGGGGAGGATACATACACAATCCACAAGCCTAATACACTTTACTATGTACAGGTATCTGTATGCGTCAATCATAACATAACTTCATGCAATTCAGCTACACATAAAAGCAGCAACAAGCATACAGTCAGCCTCCTAAACTCGATATCAAGGAAAAATAAAATAACAAAATTAGACTCTGCTCACTACCCAGTATCATCCAGATCCATACCAAGGATTTCTGCTTGTGGAACTTACCCTACGTAGCGACCCCCTTGCTCGTCTCTCCTGTATCCCATCCCCAGTGGATGCTGGAGGTGAAGATGCTCTCATCGTCTTGGTTACTTGGATTGTATCTTCCTTCACATCATCCAAACCTACAGCTTCTCTGGCCTTCTGTTTCATTATCTTGTACTCATTGCAGCCTCCCAGTGAAAACTAAGAAAGGGATTGAAAAATAATGGAATTTTCAATCAGAGGAATTTGGGTAACTGGGGCCGATTTCACTAACGCTTTGCGATCATCGCTGAGCCCAAATCAATCGCTAAACGGAAAATTGATCGCTACTTTGTGTAGAAATTTTCTGTTTAGCGATGGATTTGGGCTTAGCGATGATCGCAAAACGTTAGTGAAATCGACCCCAGGTCTCACACCTGACATTGACTGTTTTCAGAAGAAAAGTCAAATTGAAAGGTAAAACAGAAAATTGACCGAAGCACAATTTGAACCTGGGACCTCCGGCATGAATAACAAATAGTCTACTATTTACAGGATTAAGCTATCCAGTCATGACAGTCCTATGACGGTGGCGTCCCAATCAATCAATTCTCTTTAATTGACATTGGACCATACCACTTTGCTCTTAAGCGCCGCTCGACCGCTCCTTAGCAGCGCCACATGTTTTACATACTGCATATGTCCAACAGTCCAAGTTTGACCGAGGTAATAGGTAACAACGACTATTGCTAAGCTTTTACGTCCTCCAATTGTTCAATGTGCACAGTTTGATTGACAGACTGGAAGTTTAGGTCCATTACGGAGGCCACAATTCCGTTCTTGATTAACACCAACTAAAAGAAAATAACAGGTTAGACAACAAGGCTAGTAATGTTGGATGTCTACAGCTTACCAGTAAAGTTTTCCACAAGAGCAACAGCACCTTCTTGATGGGGAAATGTGGGGCATGTCCACTGCAGAACTTAGTGACCATGTTGAAAAGGATGATGGCTAAAGAGTCGTCACCACAAATGGGTTGACCTTAAAAATAAAGCAACATTATACACTGTGAAAATTTAACATGCTTTTCAAAATTTTCTCCTACATGTATTTGACAGTTGTAACTTTCTAACTGCGTCCGTGTGTTTTGATTCTGTGTTTGAAAAAAATTTGATTTAAATTTGAGATTTCTTTTCACGATTTTCCCCAAGCTAATAACCAAATTTCCTGGGTCAAAATTTGCAGTGTGAATGGTGCTACTTTTTTGGTGTTAACAGATCAAATGACCAATGCCAAACATGTTTATACCGGTAGTTGCAGTTTTTACTTCATTCATATGAACAAGTTGACCACCTTGGGCATTTTTCTGTCAGCCTGACCAGACAGCAGTTTTACATGTTTATCTCAAATTCAATTTTGCTATTAAATTCCAGAACAGATAATAATTACATAAATCCATCAAAGCTCACAAAAGTGGTTGAAAAGTCACAAGAGAACATTCTACAAAAGAAATATGCCACGGAACAATATTAAGAAATTAAATACAGTATGATGAGCAAAAATTTAAAGAATGAAGTTCACCTAGTTCCGCTTTGAAGATTTCCCTTTGCACTTTCTGCTTGTCTGTGTCTTGCTCTTTTTTGATTTTCAGCGCCTCAATCATGATATACAGAACACTCAGCACAACCCTGATGAGATATAAACATGATATAAGAGAAGATTAATGTATTAAGAATATGATAATAATGCCATGTCTACTTCAAAAATGATCTAACCTTAAAGTTGCAAGAGATAATCGTCTACCTGGACTGAATGGGAACATTTTTTTAAGCAGAGATACTTCAATACATGTGATGATTAGTGTGGATTCAATCTGCCGATCAAGTTTGTGCTGACCATGAATCAGGACACAAGAAGAGGCTTGAAGACATGTAGTTTAAAGGTAGTATCATACTTTGGTAAGAGACCAAAACAGAAATATTCACAGATTTACTTATAACTTTCAGGGTATGAAGATGATACTATTAGAAACCTACTGTTAAAATTTTTCCGCTTGAAATTGCGTATTTATCCAGAAATTAGTAAAACAACGACCGAAAATCTTTTTGATCTTTTCAAATGCATGTGCGACTGGTAGGCACATTGGGTATAGTTACAGTGTATACCTGCTTGACTTGTATAGGATTAGCGTATCAATATCAATGTTACATTAAAGATGGCCTCCACCTATCCTAGTCATCCAACCACCCACATTTTCCTGTACCAGGCCTTAAATTTGGTTCTGAAAAGGGCAAGGCCACTTTTCCTTTGCAAGGGGCACTTCCATTGGAAAATCATAATGTTTATGGAAACATTTTAAGGGGGCACCAAGGCCTGGGGCAAGGAAGGCCATGGCCTCTGTCTCTCTCTAGGTCGTCCTCAGACGAGCCAGCCATCGTCGTTTCCAGTCATTCCGTTTTTCAGTACTTCCGGCCAGCTAGCTGGTGCTTTGCACTCCTGCGTCCTTCTTCAGAACGTCCAGATATGTTATTGTGGGACGTCCTCGTGCCCGGTGCCCATGCGCTGGTTCCCACAGCACCAGTTTGCTGGCCGGCAGCTCTTGGCAGTGTCCGGCTAGTCTCATTCTCCTGGCAGCTATTTTGTCGCTCACCCTGGATACTCCAGTATACAGAGGCCTTGTGGCTTCCTTTAAATTCAAGGCTTGCTGTACTACACGATCACAATCCTGATGCCATTTTGGTTTCCACATTGCCATGGTTTTAAAAAGACTCATCTTGAGAACCATGGTGCCTATTAAATATGATGTGACATCAGTCAATCACATCCTCGGCTCAATATGTTAAGTTGGAGGTCCTGTGATTTATAACCAATACAATTGAATCACAATAGTACAGGTTTAGCATGGTCTCCTTTGTGATCATCCCTTCATGGAAAATTTATCGCTACTTTGCGTAGCAATTTTCCGTGTAACGATGGATTTGGGCTTTAGCGATGATTGCGAAGCATTAGTGAAATCAGCCCTTGATGCTGCAAAATTGAATTGCTGCACATTTGCAAGGCCATGCAAAACCCGTTCATCAAAATAAGGGACTACAAGGATTACATATGTACCTCAAATCTGTGCTGTCTACTATTGACACAGCTGGCTTCCTAAGTGCTGTTGAGGCTGCAACAGAATTCCTGTAGAATAAATACAGAAACATACAGTGTGTAAGTACAGTATATATTCAATATGTAAAAACAAAAAAGATGATTGAAACTTGCACATGTAGTCCAAAGTGTTTTTACAGATATTAGAAAGCAAGTAACTGCCAAAATGGGCCTTTTTGCACTACAAAAATGTCGATCTGGAATGTACAGTACACAGATCCTACACGTGTAAAGTAAACCTGTCAACCTTGTGCATGATGGCAAATTGGGTTGAGAGGGCGGTGACACTTTGTGTTGAGGGTGGTCCAGTGTCAACATCTTGTGTAACCATGGTTGGTAACAAGAGGGCACACTTCATGTTGAGAATGAAGAGTGAATTTAAAGCATGGTTCATCTTCAGTAAAATTATGAAGAGTATACATAGGATGGACCAGTGCATATTACGAAATGACAAGTGAACCAAGCACAAGGTACTGTAGTGTGAAACGGCCTATCAAAAATCAATGTTCCATATTCCAATGATTGTAAATGAGGTTATGACTTTTATGTTTATGTTTTCATCAGCCCAGAAGCATGTTTAACGTGTCACAGCAGCTGGCTGTTTTGTTCACACCTGGACAAAAAGAACTTCAAAAAAGGTTTTTAACGTTTCACATCTACCTGAATGACTGTTTTCTGCCCCGTAACACAGGCACCATACTCTGGTAAAATGCCCATCATTAAGTGTTGACAATAATGTGCCGAGATGTACATGTAGGTCCTATAGATTTTGGCTCATTCATCCACTAATTCAACACTATAAAGGATATAAGCTGATTAAAGGAAGCATATAGGATTTGCAAGGCCTCCCAAAAAAATTAACTCAACAGTTCGTAAACATTGCAAAATGTCACCATGGGAAATCTTGGTTCATCAGATGCTAGGATTTTCAAGGAAATCAAGATTTAGTGTCTTTTCCAAAGATAGTTCATCCGAACGATTTTTGGAACAAACATAAAGGACACCCTCAGTTGTTTTTGTTACATGTATCCCCATTCACTCAAGGTATGAAGATGGTGATGGTAGAAACATACCGTTAAAATATTTCCACCTGAAATGCTGTATTTATTTAGAAATTAGTAAGACCGAAAACAGTTTTGATCTCAGGGTAACTAAGATCAAAACCATTCTTCATGTTTTATAAGAAAAATTGAGTCGGGGTTTTGCTTTTTTCTCGTGACTCAGATATCCGATTGATGAGCTCAAATTTTCAAAGGTTTATTATTTCATGTTTGCTCAGACAAAGTATGAGTGCTGTCCTGTGACCTTTACCAATCATGTATTGTACCTTTAATGAATGTGCAAGTCAAACCCAAACTGAATGGAATAACCCAACAGTGTGTCAAGTCATACAGCTACTGAGCAGGGATGGTATAGTAAGTTAGTATGTACCTGATCTACCTCTTTTTGCTATTAACATGGAATGACATTTGACATTTTCAGGACTGGGAACAAACAACAGACAAAATGAAATGAGATCTTGCTATTGATCAATGACTCACTCTGCTTCCATGCTGAGAAGTTCCACAAAGGTGTTGAAGACTGAGCACTCATACAGGAGGAAGCAGTTTTCTCGAGTACGTTTCACTTGCTCCTCTTCACTCGAACACTCGCTGAAACAACCTACAAGACCATCAATTACAAAGGTAACCAGTACTCGTCATCCAAATTTGGTTGTAAAAAATATCAGCCTTTCAAAAATTTGTTAAAACTTTTTTTCTCATTGTACATGACGAAATTGGTAAATACATGAACAGAAATGCAATAAGGGTTTTTTCTCATTTTTTTTATATTAGTATGCATTTCAGTCATTCTTGAGTGTTGTAGTTTTGCAGGTCCATCAACGTTCATCATTTATCGCGACAGCAAGCTTTTAGCTTCATAATAGAGAAGTTTTAAAAGACTGGCAAGGCCCAGGCCTTTAGGCTTATAATTCTCATTTTTGCAACCTTTTTTGCTAAAAGTAAATACTAACAGAGCTCATTTATATTCAATAAATCCAGGATACTGGACGGCCTCCCCAAGCCCACACTCATGTCCTCCCGGAATTAAATCTTACATAATTATAATCATCAAATAACCACAAGGGAAACGGACTTGAATTTTTAGGTCATTGAAAAGTGAACAAAGAAAAATTTACCAGAGCGCGATTCGAACCAGTGACCTCCTGAATACTGTCCAGGGGCTCTACCAACTGAGCTATCCAGCCCTGAGTTGGCTGTGCGTAGGGCTGGATAGTTCAGTTGGTAAGACTGCCAGTACGGTATTCCAGGGGTCGCTGGTTCAAATCCCATTCCAGTCAATTTTCTTTGTTCACTTTTCAATGACATAATTATTTTATCAATGAATGGATACTTAAATTGAACTGACATGACTGATGATTAGTAAAATCAGATGGACTGAATATTCAATCTGAGAGGTGATAATTATAGAATAAGTTGCAGCAGCGTATCTAGGGAAAAACAGCACAAGCGCTAAAATTATCAATGCATTCTCTTGAAGGGAAGAATATAATTTATCCATACCTTGAGCCAAGTAGAGAATAGCTCGAGCTGATTTCATTCTTTGTTCTCGCTTAGCACTCTCCACATTATTCAGTAAATGTAGAATGTGCATACGTTGTCTATCATGGTTCAACTGAGTCCAATTCTCTTTCACTGTTAAGAAAAAAAACCATAACTTAAGTCAGGATTTGTGAATTGGGTAGATTTATCCGACTTCACTGAGCATTGAAATGATAAGAAAACATAGACCAACATTGAAAGAAACAAACATTGAGTGTAAAAGATGCCCAATATATAATCTGCAGTGGCTGAAACTAGTGGTTTGTTACAAAGTAACAATTTCTTTAAATTTAGCAACATTCACAATGTGACGAAAAATATTAAATAAGCATAGACATGACAGATGGGTACGGTAAGCCAGGGGCCAGTTTCATAAAACTGTTAAGCACTAAAATTTGCCAAGCATGACATTTCTGTCTTAATAAAAACAGGGTTATCAACCAAATTTCCACGAGTTGTGTATCACTGGCAATTGTTCTTTGGCTGTTGTTCACTGACCAAGAATATCAAATGAAATTTTCAATGGTGGTTTGTTTTATTGGGCGAGACATTTTTGTGCTTTAGAAGCAAATTTTTGTGCTTAACAGTTTTATGAAATTGGCCCCTGGTTTGTACTTAATGCAAAATGCAAAGTGAATTTTCTTACATGGGAAAACATGTAAGTACCGTACTGAGTGATTTGCTACATCACCAAAATTCACTTCACATCGCAATTTGCTTGAAGTACAATACAAACCAGGCATCTGGTTGGTACAGACTAGTGTAAACTTTATAGTTCATGTGAATGGCAAGTAAATTTAATCATGCTACACACTACACGTAAACATGTTAAGCATGTTAAGCATGATCTAAGCTCTTTTAACAATGTTAACAGTAAAGATTTTATGGTAGCTTTGTTTTGTAACCTTTATCAACGTATCAACCTTGCCAAACTGACTGAAGTTCAGCTTATAGGTTAATTGAAAATGGGACCTTGCCTACCCTTGGCTAAAACCAAAGCACAAAGATTAGGTCTTTTTAGAGAAAATTCAGACTATGTAAAATCTGTGGCCTGTGTAAAAGTGACTGACCTTTTAACAATGTAAGTGTGAGATTTTAAAACGGTCTAGACCCAAGTAAAAAGAGGTACAGTGTACACATCTATAGCGCCGTGTGTAAAAGGCCTTACTTTTCCCCTCCTTTATTCGATAGCTTACCGTAACTGTGGAAATCTTCTTCAAAGCACTTCTGACAAAGGGCAAACTCTGGCTCCTCTGTGTAACTGTACAACTCTGTAGAATCAAAAATAAAGTCATGTGTTACCAACACAAAAATAAGGACCTTGAACTTTGACCTAGATTCAATTTTGTGAGGTTTGATAATGATCTGTGGGGTCTTTTTCAAGTTATCACAATGTAATCATCAGGTTTTACGATGAGATGGAGGATCATGGAGGCAAGGATGAGACAAGTCAGACTGAAAGACACTTTTTGCTCTGAAGATGGCCAGAGAATATGGCTCTTGAATGTTAAGAAGACCTCTAGTTTCCTGAGATCCACCACTATGTCAAGAGAAAAGTATTGTAAACGACCGTGGTATTTTCCAATACATATCACTGCATATGATTATACCATATCGTGTGTATTATTAAATGAAAGTGTTATTAAATGTTTGTCATGGTTTGTGGGGTTTGAAAAAAGGACGGCAATAACATACAGAACTGAAAACATATTGTGAAATTTCAATTTGCACGTAATGTGTGAGTACATGTAATTATAACAATGTGGGATACCGGGTACATACATGTACATGTATGTATACATGTCATGTGACATGTTTGGCAGTGTTCATGGTGTTGTATCCGAGTCCACAACCAGGGAGGCCATGATCAAGTCCGAGTCATTGGTCACACATGATTACTCAGTGATCTGAGACTGTTTGCTAGTCTAGACACGGTATCGAAACTTCACAACACAGTTTATAACCACACTAGTGCAGGGCACTATGCTCTGAATTCATTACATTCGTTGCATTACACGCTACACAATAATGCTGCGAATGTAGGTTAGCACTATTCGCACGATATTTAATGAACAATTATAAATTGTTCCCCCAAATTTTTTGGAAACATGTTTCAGTTTTAAGCACACATTTTTCCTGACATCGAGTAGTCTTGTCCAAGACGTTGATTATGCGCTAGTCCCTCCAAACAATTACCCACCCCACGTGAACAAAGTGGACCATTCCACCGCCCCACGAAATATCAACGTCTTGTTGGTTTACTCTGGTGTCACGTGACGAAGACTGAGCGTGACCTCTGTGGGTAGAAATTGCATATTCATTGAGGTCAACAACGGGGTGCAATGCGCTGTTTTGGTCAGCGTCCAATCCACGCACGTGGTATGGCGTGATATACCGTACGTGCATATCACGCATATCACGTAATGACGGTCGTTTGAAACTCAGCCGCAACCGTTATTGCCATGGAGCAATAACAACATATAGCCCCATGGTCATTACCAAAGCCATGGCTTGATTATACTTCGATCAACTGTCATGCGGCACAAAAAGATTCGAGAAATTGTAGGATACTGTGAATAAGCCGTATTTTACAGCTTTTTGGGTTATCCTCGGGCTTTTGTTATTCGTTATTTATTGTGTATTTCATGTGTACAGTACTTTTGTATGTTGCCAAAATAAATGAATGAATGAAGGGATGAATGAAATAATTTCACTGAATTATGATACCATGGAGTCTGTTCCCGGGCTCCATGAAGACACGGAATGATTTCGAGGGGCACGGTTAGTAAATTTATTCCATTCCCAAGTTGTCTAAGAGCCTTGTTGTTCTCCGGAAAACTCTCGAATCCCCGACATTTGTGTTGCAAAATCCAAGGCCTCAAAATTCAATACGATCCGTCAGCAGCCATGGTACGATATCAATGAATAGAAGGCCTACATACGGCACATGTAATTTACAAGTACTGTAAATACACGTGTGTATCCGTACTGTATATAATGCTTGCGACGTCGTTGCGGTACTAGACTTCATCCCCATGCAAATTTTCTAAATATATTAATGCAAATAAGGCTACGCCATGATGCGCCGACTTCGCGGGGGGGTTATTGCCCGGAATTTTCCGGGCAGTTTGGAGTAAATGGACAAGACGGTATTACAGGCTTGTGTGTGTGGCGTAGACGTTATTTCGGGTCGTTTGTTTTGTTGACACGTACACGTACGTGCGATCTGTTGGCCAGGTACAACTACGTAATACCGTCTTGAACAAGACTAGACATCGAGCTGAGTCACCAGTCAAAATCCTTTAAGACTGAGTCATGGATGCACGAACTGTATTCTACTAGTAATATTGTTTTATGTAACCACTTCGTACACATGTCGTATAGTCAAACAAAAAGTTAATTGCATGGGTCTGAGGAATGCTTTAAATTGGAAAAACCTTAACATACAAACCTGCAATTTCATGTCGGTATTTATTGGCATCATCATACTCGAAATCGAGGTCTGGGCTGTCATTTTGGCTCTGCGGGAGACGTGTAAAAACACCATTAAAATCTGAATCAAATCTGCTCTCATTGTTTGGACTTTTTGGATACCTTGGTTGTAGGTACCAGACTAAACTATACTAGCCAGACCAGACAAAATGGCCGACGGGCTGTTTTGAAGTTTGCAACAAACACTCTGAAATGTTGCACAAATTTATTTAAGGACTCTGGAACATTTGCTGAAAGTGAAAAACATCATTTTGGAACAGTAGAAACTATTCAGTTGTTTTTATTCCCTTTATACATGTAGCCTAGGTATCAGACCTACTTGTAGTAATGTACACCGTTACCAAATGATCCATGCATTGCCACATCCGCAGCCATAGTATGTAAATAAAATGGAAAAACACATGTCAAGTTATGCAGTATGCACGGACATCATAATAGCCACCATTTTCTGTGGCGGATGGCCCACACAAAAAATGGTGGACGCTCTGTGACCCGATGTGATTGTCTGGGTTTTGGTTGGAAAACACAGCGAAAAATTCCCCATTATGTACTGTAACACAGATGGGAACTGTGCCGTGTGTGAAAAGCGCCGCGCTGATTAGTCAACGCGAAAGGCAGTGCTCGTGATGTCACGGAAACCATGTGCTGTCCCAACTCGTTACGCACGCACGCAGGGCTCTTGCAGGCATGTACTGAGCACGCATCACGCAATGTGCCTATTCAAACACACACGGTGTACGACTACGCAACGATCAACGATCGGCCGTACGACATCTCCAGGTGACCATGCAATTCTATGCATATTCATGTGGCGCTCTCAGTATACACAACCAATAGACCCAACACACGTTATATGAATATTCAACGACCCAACAATCACACTCAGACGGTGGCGCGGTTTCGCGGTAAAATGGCAACAAAAATACAGCTTACCAAAGTTCAAATACGACCGCGGAGTTTGTGAGTGATAACACAAAAAATTGTCAAAAGGTTGAAGAAATGTACACATTTGGACGTTTTTGGTACCATTCAAAAGATCGTGGTGAGGTCTGTCGATGTGGCAATGATTCGATTGGGCGTTGCTGAGTATGTGCCCATGCGCGTCAGTTTCATTCATGAAAACTTCCATTTTTGGTCAGTGTGATGACGTCACATAATGAGATGATCGTGACGCCCTCTTTCAACCGTTTCATGCCAATTCGTGTACAGGATTTTTCGCTGTGGAAAATTTAAGTTTTCAACACACGGAACAATTGTAAGTAGGCCCCTACAAATAAATTTACAACTTCATCCTAGACACATAAACTGGGGCGCTGAACCTATGCTGAACTCGGTCGACAGTCGGTCTAGCGCGCCCCAGAGAATCCCATCAGAGTTTGGCATTTTGTACACTGAAACAATTGTACTTCCAATATTTGCACCAAAAAAAGTCCCCAAATGACTAGACCCAGTAACTGGGGCGCTGAATTCCCTTTTTTGACTTTTGGGGTTGACGGTCGGTCTAGCGCCCCAGTGAATCCCATAAGGTTAAATGTGTTGTACACGGAAAAAATTGCAATTTTTGTACTTCACAGTACTTGCGCCGAAAATGTCCCCAAATCGCAAATCAGCTTGAAAATCGCTCCATCTCTTCTCCAATTGTCAGGGATGAAATGCAGCTTATTTTTTTGCAATCACAATCATTCCGTTTGATAAAAAAAAATTGATGTTTTCCGATGGAATTTTTTACCAATTTTTGACATCGTTTAAGATCGCCCACCATCTTGAATTGACTCTCCACCAATTAGGAACAAGCATGAAGTTACGTGTGTGTGGCCGAGAGCCACACAAGATGGCTGACAATCCAAAATGTCTGAAACGATCGTCTGGATTTCCATCGGAAAAATTGTTGTCAAATAAATAAGCTGAATTTCATCCCTGACAATCAATCAGAGAGGAGATGGAGCGATTTTCAAGCTGATTTGCGATGTCTTTGTTGTCTTTTGGGTAGTCCGAGTAACTTGGACCCTAAAAATCGCCTTTTTTAACATTTGGACATGGTCTGGCGATAGTAGGGTCCAAGTACCTTGTGTGCATTTTAGCTACAAGAGCTCCATTTTGCAATGTTTTGCCTCTACCCTGAGTCAAAATCCTGTGATTTCACCTCCAAAACGATCCCAAAATTTCTCATGCGGCCAGCTATGGACCAAGGAAGAATTGGAGATTCCAATAATGACAAGGTTTACTCACATTTTTTGAAGAAAAGATCATTTTTTCCATAAAAATGGGCACAGAGACCTAATATTCCTGAGCACAGTGTCAGTTGGCTGCCATGTTTTCAAATTGTACACTGGTACCCGGTTACCATTCAGTGCATGCAGCATGCATTGCATCTAAAGCTGGTAACCATACAATGCTATGCACTATGTGCATTTAAACATGGCAGCTCAGCCAACTGACACTGTGCTCAGGAATATGAGGTCTCTGTGCCCATTTTTATGGAAAAAATGATCTTTTCTTCAAAAAATGTGAGTAAACCTTGTCATTATTGGAATCTCCAATTCTTCCTTGGTCCATAGCTGGCCGCATGAGAAATTTTGGGATCGTTTTGGAGGTGAAATCACAGGATTTTGACTCAGGGTAGAGGCAAAACATTGCAAAATGGAGCTCTTGTAGCTAAAATGCACACAAGGTACTTGGACCCTACTATCGCCAGACCATGTCCAAATGTTAAAAAAGGCGATTTTTAGGGTCCAAGTTACTCGGACTATCTTTTGGGGACATTTTCAGCGCAAGTACCGTGAAGTACAAAAATTTCAATTTTTCCATGTAAAACACATTTCACCTTGTAAATGGGATTCACTGGGGCGCTAACGTTAGACCGACCGTCAACCCCAAAAGTAAAAAAAAAGGTCATCACAGTTTATGTGGCTCTACGCCACACACACGGACGAACATTAAACATTCCATGAATCCATGTTCCATGATTCTGTTTTTAGTCCAGGCCGCCGCCGTGTACTTAACTTACATCAGAATCTCGTCTTTGTCTTCTCAGCAATTCTCGAAGTTTCGGTAAGCCTCCTCCCCTTTTAGCGGCCAAACCTCCAGCCATCTGAACTTCCATTTTTTACTAAAAATGGAAGAAATTCCGTAAGTCTGACAGTAGGCCTGTACATGTACTGTGCTGTCTGAATGTATGTGCACGATGAGTAGCAGCTAAATAAAAAGAAAATAGAGGGCGCATCCCTGCATAATGATAGACTTGTTTCAAGTCCAGCTCTATTTATTTGGTTGCGCTGTTGTGTGCGCCCTCTGTTTTCCGTTCCATTGCATGCACAGGACGCTATTTTATTTTTCAGACCACACGATGAATAGGGGACCCCAATAAAGCATTCCAATTGGTCTGTTGTCATGCATTATGCATGATAGGTAACAAGAGTTGCAGCTGTTGGGCTAGTGTCAGTATAGTGGAGTAGTAGGTAGACTCAGTCCTGTTTGAGCACTGAACTTGCTTCTTCTTCTTTTTTTTTTTGGGGGGGGGGAGGAGGTTCGTCCATAGAGGAAGGAACAGACTAGGAATTCGACATCTCTAGTAGTAGTACTAGTACACGGAAAAATCTTACTTAAAGTTTACGGTACTTGCGCCGAAAAATATATCGACACAATCGCTCCATCTCTTCTCAGGATGTCAGGGATGAAAATAGAATTCAGCTTACTGAAAATCATGCAACATTATTACTTGGTTAATGACACTGCTAAAAACTTACCATTCATAAGAACAGAAATTAGCTTTTATATCTATGAAAAAAGTTGTTGCATTGTTCTGACAGCCGTTGTGTACAGAAATTGCCGGTATTTATTTTGACACTTCGAAGGCATTGATAAATTGTACTGGCATTGCATCACTGTCGATGATCATTATGGTCCAGCTTCTATGGTGCACGGTACTTCCATGGACCTTGTACATTTATAGGTCTATAGCAGACCCTCTTTATAAGAACCGTAATTTGACTGGACCAGTAGCCAAACTGACCACTTGTGACCTTGTGGTCAATGTGATTGCTGACAGATAAGTCAGTGTGGGGTCTAGAGATGGCAGTTCTACCCTTATCATGTATAATGCATTAGCAACAGACCAATTGGAATGCTTAATGGTCCCCTATTCATCGTGTGGTACGAAAAATAAAATCGCGCACAGGACGCGTTTGGCGATCCACAAAGGAGCCATTGTAAAGGTTATATCTGTCCCCCCTCAAAACGTGTCCCCCGGACAGATTCAGCTAGCTAAAAGTGTCCCCCGCCGTGTTAATTATGTCCCCCCTGAATTTAACCTGTCCCCCTCCATGTAATTTGTGTCCCCCTGGTTGTTCATGGATTCCCATGCTATTAAATGAATTAAACCATAATAATGCATTTTTACTGCTTTTTAACCGTTGATTGAAATAAAATTCACGTGGGTTCACCTGAAGATGAGAAAAGTCATGTCTAGTCTCAAAGCGTGTATCTCCAAACCATAGAGTAAGGAAGTACTCTATGGTATGACGAGGTGGGGGACCAGTCTAACCGGGGGGACACAATTATCCTTTGGAAGGAGACAGATATAATCTGAGGGGGACAGATTCATCTAACGCGTCCCCGCGGACAGCTGTATCTGTCTCCCTGCCCATAGCCTTGGTCAAGGCGTTATCGTATTCGTACCGGCCATGTGCATTATAGTTCACAGCGCTCCCGATCCCATCCCCCGCACGATCCCGTCACGATCGTTTGCGCGTACAATAATTCGTTGGCTGTACCACGAAGTGACGTATATGATATTTTGAGGATTTTTATATTTTTTCAGATTTTAGTAATCGGAGTTAAAAGCTACCATTTTATCAAACTTGACTACAACATGAGTCTTAATTAGGAAGTTATGTTAATTAATATTTCTTCTCGGTGTGACAAAATTGGTAATGTGTGTTTCACGAACTGTCGTATCAACATACGTCAGTTCGTGAAATAATTGTATTAACATACGTTGCATTCACGATATGGCGTACATATTGTCACGTGTCTAAAAAGTTTGTGAAAATGTTGATTAAAGCTTTAATTTCTGGTTTTCCTTTCCTAATTAAATATCCGAAGTAAGATTCTGATACTTACAATTTTGCGAAACCTTAAAACAAAAAGTGTTTGACATGACACAGCGAAAAACAAAACCGTTCAAAGCGCGCCCTCATTCGGCGAAGTGGAGAAATGCTCCAAAATGGACGCTTGTCGCGGCAGTCTTTGCCCCTCCACCTTGTCCACTAGTTCATAGAAAATAGTGAGTATAAAATCGTTATATACCTATATATTGAGACATCATTTTTAATTTCTTAAGTTACATCAAACTTTTATATCGTGGGCCAATGGTTGTTTCATTCAGTAGGCGTACTGGGGAGCACACTGACTCGTGCACTGCATGTAGGCCTACAGAATTAGGATGCCTTAGTCAAGCTCAACACATTACTGGCGTAAGCCTAGCACAGGCCTAAACCTAGGTCTAGGCCAACTCGGCTTGCTAAGGAAAGGCATTCAAGCGCTGAAACAACTATGTGTCCAACACATTTGTTTTTGAATCCCCATTGATCCATTAAGGTTACATTCTCATTAAGCATGTTAAACTGCATTTTGAAAATAATTTGTATTGATTTTAATAAGCCTATTATTATACCGCTAATCATCATTAGGCCCAACTACTACCACTAGTACTAGTAGGCCTAGTACTTTTATCATCAAAATAAATTTAGTCACATATAGTAGGCCTATGCACATTGTAGAATAAAATACGATATTCTGGGTTTCATCATAAAATGACTTTTGCACAATCATCCAAACACAAATGTTAAGTTAAAAATTATGACCAGTATAAATAAACATGTTGTCATTGTGAGACATTCATTTTGTATTTGTATGGAAATCAAAGTGGACCAAATTAATATTAAAGGAATCATGTTGTTAGAAAGATTGATATAATTAACATGCTTCACTAGCTTTCAACAACTGAAAAATTTCAATTTTTTTTTTCTTTGCTTAGGGATCCAGAAATGGATTTGTTAATTGAGTGGTCTGATGGCAGTAGAAATGTGGTCGCAGAGAGTGAGGTTAAATTTCGCAAACCACTGGAGATAAACCGGCTTGTGAAAATGAAGTGGGGAGCCACATGGTGGAGGGGCAAGGTTGTGGACTTTGAAGATGGTGGTAAGTATTCGTCTTACAGTCACACTTACAAATGTTTGTTAAACATCATCCTACACTTCTATTCTGTAAAAGTGAATTGGACAGCAGCACATTCACGATTCTTGAAGGTTGTAGCTAGGCAATGGACATAATTGTCAATCAATGTATTTAAAAAAAATTCCCAATAGCTAAGATGAACCTACACAGAGTACTTTATGTATCAGTAATGTTTATGCAACACAATACTAAGGACATTGGACAAGGTTCTGTTGAGTGTGGAGGTTTTGACCTTTCCCTATTGTCTTTTGTTTTCAGCATCAGTGCCTTTGACATCAGAAGATAGTTCTGATGTTGAAATACCTCTAGCACAACTTCAGAAAACTCCCAAAACAGTTGACAATGGTGAGTAGAGTAGACAAAAAAGTAAATACTTAGAACATGACTATGCTTGAAGCAGATTTTGTTAAGCCAGTTTAATATATTCATAAAATGTCTGGATTCCTGTTGAAATCAAGTTATTTATTCCGTACCCTTTTTGTAAGGGTTTTAGGTTGTTTCTGTATTACATTCCATATTTAGCACCTTGAACAACATATGGTTCTATTGAATGTGGAGATGTTGACATTTCATTCTTATATGTTTTCTTTTTTTTCAGCATCAGTGCCTTTGAGAACAGAAGATAGTTCGGACGATGAAATACCTCTAGCACAACTTCAGAAAACTCTCAGAACTGCTGGCAATGGTGAGTAGAGTAGACAGGAGCATGGCAGGAAGTACCGAGTACTGAGTAAAGTTAATACATAGAACATGACCATGTTTGAAGTAGATTTTGTAAAGCCAGTTTGACATTTCATTCTTATAGGCCTATGTTTTTTTTTCAGCATCAGTGCCTTTGAGAACAGAAGATAGCTCTGATGATGAAATACCTCTGGCACAACTTCAGACAACTCCAAAGCCTATTGGCAATGGAGTACACAAAATTTCATACATAGAGCTTAACCATGTAGATAGCTTGTTCAAACTAATCTGAATTTTGTTTATCCAGTCTTCATCCATTTATATTCATACTTACATTTTATTAATTGCAGTTGACCAAACTTGTAGTGAGCAGGCAGTGATCCCATCTTTGACACAAGGTACGTTTGATTATTTTAACTTATTTCTACATTTTCTTGTGTTAGTCTTATCACCAATAATTGAGTTTATAAACACATCTAGAAAGCTGTACAGTATATCTTTAGAAATAGAAGGATGTATCAACCCCCTCTTTGCATCTATCTCTACTGACTATTCCCTTCCCATTTCTGCATTTTTTATTTGCAGATCAAACAGCCTCTATACCTGGCGAAAAAACAAGTTTGTCTCATCAACAAGCCAACTCTGGAGACGTCAGTGCAAACATTCTCCAGCTTTGCTCAGACTTCAACTGCAATGAGGACATATTTGCAGCCTGTGAGAGCTGCCTGTGTTTGTTGTGTTTTGAACATTTCATCAGTGATGACAACTCATGCATAAATCATAATGAGTTTTTTAATCTTTTGAATGTAGTTGATAGACCAGGATCCAGTATCACTTCTAGTGATGCAGACCCAGCACGTGTAGTAATAGAGCAAGTATGTGGGCAACCAGTTGGTGCCACTGTTGAGATTGATTTTCATGAAATGGATAATTATGAAGTTGATGACATGTGCTTAGTGGCAGATATAGTTCAAGAATGTGCTAGTGAAAATGTTGAAGAGAGTAATACAGATGAATTACATTATTCACAGTCCCAAGATCAAAGGCCTGAAGAATACCATGTTGAGGGGGAACCACGCATAGAATCAAATACACAATCAAACAGAGAGAAGCAGAACTGGTCAAGAAACAGAATGGTACATGAGAAAAGGAATTCTGGTGAAGAATACTTCACTGAAAAGAGTGACAAATTTGTGCCAGGACGGAAGTTCAAGCCTATTGTAGAAAGTTGTTTGGGCTCATATTGCAAAGTAAGAGAGTTATCATGCACAGAGTTTTCCCATGAAGAAAAAGTATGCATTAGACAAGCCTACTTTACTGGCAGTCTGCAGTCTCAAAGAGAATGGATTGCAAGGTACATATCAGTAGTAACGCCATTGAAAAGTACCAGAAGACACAAAACCGTCAAATATCATCTTCCAAAAGGTCAGGATAATACAAAACATCAAGTGTGCAAGCAGACCTTTTTGAACACATTGGGTATATCTGAACGTCAGGTTCGAACAGTAATTTCAAAACTGAAATTGGGTGGCATTCTTGAGAGAGAGAAAAGGGGTGGACGACAAACAAAATCCAAAGACCAGGCCCTACGAAATGAAGTGAGAAAACACATAGACAGATTTCCAAAAATGGAGTCACACTACTGTCGCTCTGATTCAAGCTATCAGTATTTGTCACCTGATCTGAATGCAAAGAAAATGTATGAAATGTACATCCAAGAAAGTTCGGATTCAAGGGCTTCAGAATCCTTGTATAGAAAGGTACTGAAACAGATGAAACTAAAATTTCATGTTCCAAAAAAAGACCTTTGTGGCATCTGCGAAACTTATAATAATGGGTCACAAGAAGAGCAAAACCAGCTCAAGTCTACATACGATAAACATATACAAGAGAAAGAACTGGTAAGACAGATCAAAAATGAGCTGAAGGTAAAAGCTGTTGCTGAAAATCAATTTCAGGCTGCAGTGTTTGATTTACAGCAAGTTATTTATTTGCCAAAGTCACAGAGGGGTGAACTTTTCTACAAGCGTAGATTAGCTTGCTATTTTTACAGTTTATGAATTGGGGACCAAAAATGGTTATTGCTACCTCCACCACGAAGGTCTCGCTCGACGTGGAACAAATGAAATTGCCACAAACTTGTTTAAGTATTTAACAGATTTAGATACACAAGGCAAGCAAGAGGTTGGTCTTTTCTGTGATGGTTGCCCCGGACAAAATAAAAACTCAGTACTACCTGCCATGCTCCTGTATTTCCTATCACAGTCCAAGTCTGTCAAGAAGGTTACCCTATATTTCTTTGCTACTAATCATGGGCAGAGCGAAGGCGACTCAATGCACAGTACAATCGAGAGATGTCCAAGTCCAAGTCTGTCAAGAAGGTTACCCTATATTTCTTTGCTACTAATCATGGGCAGAGCGAAGGCGACTCAATGCACAGTACAATCGAGAGATGTCTCAAAGGAGTTGGGGACATATTCCTTCCTTCACAACTTGCTCTTGTGATAGGTTTTGCTCGCCGGTTTCCTAAACCTTATGATGTGATAGAAGTCAAAACTGAAGATATCATGGATTGGAAAGATCTTTCAAGGGCATTGCACATTCTGCGAGTGCGGCATACCGAAGAGGGTGACGTTGTCGATTGGACAAAGGTCATGGAAGTTGAGGTTGCGAAAAATTTGCCCTATAAGTTAAAGGTAAAATTTTCACATTCAGACTCCAGGTTTGGCACGATCAACCTTGCCACAAGTACAAGAAGTCAAATCCCAGACCAACCGGTCAATCCTGGAAGAGCATATGAAAGAGGGCCCCCTAAGTTGGCTGAGGGAAAATACAAAGATCTAATGAGTTTATGTGAAGGATGTACACCTGTAATTCGTCACAGTGATCACATCACTTTCTATAGGCAGCTGCCACACTGAGAATAAGCAAACAGCAAAACATCTTCCTATGAAGTAAAAGCAAGAATGAATTAGCAGATGCTTCAGATGTGTGTACAAATTTTTATTTCACTGTTACTTATACGCTAGTAGAAGTGCAACCAGATGCTTGATACTTGAGGATTGACTGTAGATTCCAATGGTTTTCAACAATACCAAGTCTCATATTGTTTGAATATTTGAATTCAACAATACTTGTGTGTACATTTGGAAAATGAAATTATAAAGAATTGCTGTTTTACCTAATTGATAAAAAGTAATGAATTTCATTGTGTATTTCTGATTTCACTGAACCAATAAAATATCCTTTGATCTTACTTGAGAGAATCTGTTGTCTATAGGGAAAATTATTTCGATAAAGGCCTTTTTAGGTCCACGAGGGGATATTGGTATGACAAACAAAATTAATACTGAAACGTCAACATAATTAAAAAGAAAATCATCAAATAACCAAAAGGAAGACGTCAACGTGTTAAGAGTAATTGACAGCTGTCGGAAAGACTATCCAATGAGCCAAAGATTAACTCAGTTTTCTTTGGTCACGTTTATTTTAATAATAATTATTTAAAGGGAATCGTCCACTATACATTTTGCTGCACATTGTATATAGATTAAGGGCGTGCGCATGCGCACGCGCGTATTTCGCGACAAATTCCTGTACCACGAAGTGGCGTATGGCAAAACGCCACGTTTTAAGAGAGTCAAAAACAAAAAGTCGCGTTTCACGAAGTGACGTATATGTTTGAGGGCTCCTTAAATTATCAGAATGCAGGCCAATTTGCTTTAAAATTTGACCAGAGAAACTTAAACTATTATTCTTTACGTTGTAATATTAATGTCAAACCAGAACGCCCGACGTTATTAGAAAATCTGGATTTTACAACTCCCGCACCTAACTTGCTCATTTATGCAAATATGTTAAAACGCACATACGTCGCTTCGTGGTACAGCCAACGAATTATAAGGCACATTAGGCAAACAGCGACCTCTCGCGGTCGTGTGAAATATGCAAATTAGGTCTACTGGTGTAACCAGTATAGACTGGCTCCCGTTCCCTACAGTAGTCTCCCGATGTCTATCGTCACTCAAACCTATATATTTTATGTATTGGGACGGGAACCAGTCTATAACCAGTATACCCATTGATCTCCATTATACACTGGATAGGACATCGCGCGCCATCTTGTGTAACGCGTGCGTTTGCTCAGGAGGGTTTAGAAACTCACCAGCGCGGGTCGGCGCAGAGACCGTACGCAACACAAACAAATGAAGTTTGGGGGTTGGGGCAATAAATTTGCCATATATTTTGCTGATTTTCGAGTGGTTTAGAATTAAACTTTTGGGGGAAATACCTTACTATGGATTATAGGATGTGTTATGCGTTTGTGGATGTAGGCCTACGAATGCCGGGTGCACGGATGACACAAAAAGAGGCATTTGATTCCATAAGTAAGCGTTTTAGTCTGCAGAACAATTAGTTTAAGTGTGTGGGAATAATTGTAACTTTATTTGAAAAGAATTCTAGAATCCTTATTTCATTTGCCTTTTTTGAATGATAGTAGTAAGCTGTAGTTTGCCGGTAACTTATTTGGTAGGGTGGCGATTCATTTTTTTTAATTTGGAGCAAACAAAACTCATAATTTCAACGATATTGTATTAAGTTCGCCTTATTTTTATCTATAAATAACTATGATTGCATTCATCAGCGCATGCGCAACCCTCCTAAACGGGGCTGCGCGTTTTTACAGGAAGCGCTGCGCCAGTGGTTGTGATTACGCCCTCTTGCGTCCGTGACCTCTGACCCATGTGGGTCGTCTTTACCGTTGTCCAATTTACGGACGGTTGCGTATTTTACGTTCTCATTAAAGTTACTCAGTTATCTTGACGAACTGTTCTACAGTTGTGGTTTATGTGTGTCAGGAGTTTCCTCTCCCTCCCTACTGGCGTGGTGGCAGCGTTCTGAAACGGATCCTCGCCTTGGAAAGTGTGGAAAACCGCTACAAAACCCCGAGTTATCGGCGCACAATAAGCCGTATCACATACACGGTGAGTGACTGTACAGTTGTATACAAACAATTGAAGGAATTGTTCGTCATTTATTCCTTATTTTCTGAGTTCACCATGGCATCTACGCACCGCGCACCGAAACAGTGGTGCTTGAGTAAAGTGGAGACTGTAAACTCCTTTGAGAACTGGCGACAGAACTTGCAATATACCCTCTCACTCGACCCGAACTTTGCCCCATTCTTAGTGGAGGGCTGCCAGTGGGGAAAGAAGACCAAAACTGACCCCCTCCGCAGTTTTGAAGATGACACTGATGCAGTTCCAGCTGATAAAAGAAAGACTGCTCAACAGAAAGTCACCCTCCTTGAGCTTATGCTGGGGCAAATTGCCAATTACTGCCCGGTGATTTCCCGTAACACCATTATCAAGATCTCAACCTCGATCCAGTCCATATGGCAAGCCATTCGCCTACATTATGGATTTCAATCTACTGGTGCTCACTTTATCGACTTCTCTGATATCCACCTCCGCCCCGATGAACGCCCTGAAGACTTGTACCAACGCCTCATGGCATTCGTGGAGGACAATTTACTCCAGTCTGGCAGTGGAATTACTCATCATGGCCAGCCTGTACCTGAAGACGAGGAGCTGTCCCCCTCATTGGAGAACTTTATCGTCCTCACATGGCTGAGGCTCATACACACCGGTCTGCCAAAGTTAGTGAAGCAGCGCTATGGCACAGAGCTTCGTTCCCGCACTCTGGCTTCCATAAAACCAGAGATCTCACAGGCACTTCAGTCACTCCTCGAGGAGCTCCATACATCTGATGATGCCAAAGCCATGCGTGCCGCAATTCCTCAACGGACCCCTCCCTTGCGCCCGTCCTTCACTACTCCCGATCTGCGCCAACAGCGCCCGTCCCGCACCAGAAAGTCGTGTCCACTCTGCAAACAAGTTGGACGTAATAAATCTGATCACTTCTTGAGCGAGTGTCCCCACCTCCCTCAACAGGACCGACGCTTCATGCTTAAAGCCCGTCAAATTGCCAACATCTTGGATGATCCTACTCCTGATGAGGAACCGCATGGTGTTGATGAGGACGAGATCAGAACAACAGACCGTAACACAGACATCACATCTGCCTTTCGTGTCCAAACAAGACAGTCTCCATATCTAGACACTTTCTGTGGTTATCACACCATCCGCATAACCATCGATACTGGAGCGACTGGCAACATGATCAGTGCATCCGCTGCTAAGCGTATTGGGGCCAAAGTCAAGGAGAGCTCTCAGTCCGCCCATCAAGCAGACGGCGCATCCCCACTTACAGTATCCGGTGAGACACACCTCTCTCTCTCCCGTGATGATCATGTGTTCACATTCGAGGCTCTTGTGATTGAGAACCTCGATGTTGATGCACTCGGTGGCATGCCCTTCATGGAGCTCAATGACCTATCTGTTCGTCCCGCCAAACGCCAGATCTCTCTCGCCGATGGTACCACAGTTCTTTACGGTTCATCCCCCGTCCATGCCTCCAGACCTCACCTTGTTCGCCGTGCACATGTTCTTCGTGCCCCTCCCTGCTCTACCACTGTTTGGCCCGGAGAGTTTATCGAGTTACAGCTGCCCACGGACATTCCAACCCAAGACTGCACATTCGCAATTGAGCCCCGCCTTGATGCTCTTGTTCCTCGTGCAACAGACTCCACCCGATCATGGCCACCCCCTGACATAGTTGAAAGTGTGGCTGGGAAGATCCGCATTCCCAACTTAACCATGGGGCCACAAGTTCTGAAACGCCATGAGCACTTTTGCCAGGTCTGCCCTGTCTTCGTTCCGCCCCAGCCTGACGACGAAGCAAACGTACCTCACAGCGAGCCATCAAAGCCCACTTCCCCCTCATCTCTGCATTCCACTCAAGTTTCCCTTGATCCTGACAACATCCTGCCCAAAGACACCAGAGCTGCATTTTCGGCCCTCAATCAGGAGTTCGATGAAGTCTTTAACCCTGACTTTAAGGGTTACAATGGCCATGCTGGCCGTTTTGAGGCTGTTGTCAACATGGGCCCTGTCCAGCCCCCTCAGCGCAAAGGACGTGTTCCACAGTATGCCAAGGACAAGCTACAGGAACTCCAGCAGAAGTTCGACGATCTTGAGAAACAAGGTGTCTTTGCTCGCCCAGAAGAACTTGGCACAACAGTCGAGTACCTTAACCCTTCCTTCCTTGTCAAAAAGGCTAATGGAGGTTTCCGCTTAGTCACAGCCTTCTCTGAAGTTGGCCGCTATAGTAAGCCTCAGCCAGCCCTCATGCCTGATGTCAATTCCACTCTCCGTCAAATCGCACAGTGGAACCATGTCATCGCTACCGACCTCACCAGTGCCTTTTACCAGATTCCCCTCGCTCGCAATTCTATGAAGTACTGCGGAGTTGCAACCCCCTTTCGTGGAGTACGTGTTTACACCAGGTCCGCAATGGGTATGCCAGGCTCTGAAACTGCACTGGAGGAGCTGATGTGCCATGTTCTTGGAGACTTGTTGACGGAGGGCATAGTTGCCAAGATCGCTGATGACCTTTACTGTGGCGGCAACACATACAGTGAACTCTTGCACAACTGGAGACGAGTACTGCACGCACTCTATCAATGTGACCTACGTCTCTCCGCCAAAAAGACCGTGATATGCCCCCAAACCACCACTATCCTTGGATGGATCTGGTCACAGGGCACCCTTCATGCCAGTCCACACCGCATTGCCACCCTTGCTTCATGCTCTATCCCAGAGAGGGTTGCAGGCCTACGTTCCTTCATCGGGGCCTACAAAGTTCTTGCCCGCGTACTCCCCAATTGTGCCTCCATCATATCACCACTCGATGCCATCGTGGCCGGTTGCCAGTCGAGCGATCGCATTCAATGGACAGATGCAACCCGTTCAGCCTTCTCTAATGCACAAGCCACAATATCCAATGCCCGCACAGTTACCCTGCCTCGCCCCAATGACCAATTATGGATCGTCACCGATGGAGCAGTGAAAAATCACGGTATTGGGGCTACCTTGTACATTACACGCCACAGTTCCGTATTTCTTGCAGGGTTCTTCAGTGCCAAACTACGTGGGAGGCAGCCCACCTGGCTCCCTTGTGAAGTAGAGGCTCTATCAATTGCCGCAGCTACTAAGCACTTCAGCCCCTACATCATTCAGTCGAAGCACAAGACATGTATCCTCACAGACAGCAAACCGTGTGTCCAGGCGTATGACAAATTATGTCGTGGGGAGTTTTCTGCCAGTCCCCGCGTGTCTACCTTTCTGTCAACTGTCAGCCGCTTTCAAGCTACGGTCCAGCACTTGGCAGGATCAGCGAACACCCCTTCTGACTTTGCCAGTCGAAATGCTCCCGCCTGCGATAACCCAACATGCCAGATTTGCTTGTTTGTGGCACATACAGAGGACACAGTCGTCCAGCTTATCTCTACTCAGGACATTGTGGCTGGAAAGGCTAAGCTTCCATTCACCAGCCGATCTGCCTGGTCTAGCTTGCAAGCAGAATGCCCTGATTTACGCCGTACACATGCACATCTCCGTCAGGGCACTCGTCCATCTAAGAAAGCCACCAACGTCAAAGATGTCAAGCGCTACCTCAATGTTGCAACTATTGCTAAAGACGATCTCCTGATCGTCCGCCGCAATGAGCCTCTCGCCCCCACGCGTGAATGCATCATTGTCCCACGTCAAGTCCTGGATGGCCTCCTCACCGCCCTTCACATCCAGCTTCATCACCCCTCTTGTCACCAACTTAAGAGCGTTGTTCATCGCTTCTTCTTTGCCCTAGACCTCGACAAGACCATTGAGAGGATCTCATCCAGCTGCCACCAATGCGCAGCCCTCCGCAATGCCCCGACTTCCTTGCAGTTGCAGTCTACGTCCGACCCACCTGATGCTGTTGGGGTATCCTTCGCTGCTGATGTAATAAAGCGTAGTCGTCAGCTCATCCTTGTCGTGCGTGAGACCGTTACCTCTTTCACAGCAGCATGCTTCATTGAAAGCGAGCGCCACACTGACCTTCGTGATGCTCTTCTCACCAAGTGCATCGAGCTCTGCCCATTGGACGGCCCTCCTGCTGTCATCCGCACAGATCCTTCTCCGGGATTCAAGTCCCTCGTCGATGATGACCTACTCCGCCAGCACAGGTTGTCCGTGGAGATTGGCCGCATCAAAAACGTCAACAAGAACCCTGTTGCCGAAAAAGCTGTTCGTGAGTTGGAGGACGAGCTACTGCGGGAGGACCCCATGGGAGGCTCAGTGTCTCCACTGACTCTCGCAGTGGCCACATCTTGCCTAAATTCTCGCATCCGTGCTCGTGGACTGTCCGCTCGTGAGATGATGTTTCAACGAGACCAGTTCACCAACGACCAAATTCCCTGCACCGACCAGCAGCTCATTCGTGACCAACATGATCTTCGCACCACCAATCACCCCTACAGTGAGAAATCTAAGACACCATCAGGCAAAAAGGCCCCTGACACTGTTGTGGCTATTGGTGATTTGGTGTATCTCCACAGTGACCGCAACAAAACCAAAGGCCGAAGCCGCTATCTTGTCACAGCCGTCGATGGGTTGTGGTGCAACATCCGGAAATTCACCGGCAATCTGCTCAGAAATACCTCCTACCGTGTCAAGCGCTCCGAGTGTTTCTGCGTCCCCTCCCGTTCTGACAGCGACACAGCATCCTACCGGCCAGACAACCACGAAAGCACTGATGATGAGGACACCCCCATCAAGCCGGTTGCTCCACCGCCACCTACCATCCCCGCTGTTCTATCTGCTCCTCAGCAAGACCCCAGCTTGCCCCTTCTGGACATCACTTTTGAACCTCCCGAGCAGCCCCTTGAGCAGCCTCCTATAACACCAACCCCACAGTCAATAACTCTTACTGATGATTCGACCGCCGTTGGCACTTCTGGTGCCCGCACACCACCGAGGCGCTCTTCCCGCCAACGCAAACCACCATCATACCTAGATGATTACTTGACTTGACTTTATCCTGGCCTCTGGCTTTTCCAGTTCCCTTGTTTAATATTTTTCATGCGCTTCGCTTGTTTTTTGTGCCAGAGTGTTGCCTTTGATTGGCCTTTTTCTTTTTTTTCGGCCCTGTTATTTCACTTTTCGTGCCTCCTTTTGAATTTTCCAGCTGTTCATGATCAGTGATTTTTTTTTTTTCCTGCTTATTTTTAAGTTTTTTTTTGAAAGGAAAAAAAGAGGTCACGCCAGTGGTTGTGATTACGCCCTCTTGCGTCCGTGACCTCTGACCCATGTGGGTCGTCTTTACCGTTGTCCAATTTACGGACGGTTGCGTATTTTACGTTCTCATTAAAGTTACTCAGTTATCTTGACGAACTGTTCTACAGTTGTGGTTTATGTGTGTCAGGAGTTTCCTCTCCCTCCCTACTGGCGCTGTACAAAAAGAATACGCGTGTCCTATCCAGTGTATAATGGAGATCAATGAGTATACCTAATTTCATATTTCACACAACCGCCAGAGGTCGCTGTTTGCCTAATGTGCACTATATTATTGTACCGTGACGGGATCGTGCGGGCGGCGTATTTTTTTACCGTACTCCTAATGTGTAATATCACGCAATTGTAACCGCGCAGCGACTGGAGAAAAGGCTATAGCTGCGCGCGAAAAAGAAACTTGTAAAAAGTTGTATATATGATGATGTAATACTAGCGATACTACCGCACAGCCATTCAGTACTATACTACATCTGTGCACACAGTCATGTATGATGTAGTATACATGTGTACAGTAACTAACTGCATTCGTATCAGCCTCTCTGCATGCTGCCTCGAAGCCGTGATACCGTTATATTTGATCATCGCCTCAGTGACAGAATAAGCACCATCACCAACGCGACCATGAGTACAACAGTGCGGTATCGCGACAAAGATCTGCAATTTTATCATTCTTGAACCCCCCCCCCCCCTCCCCCAAAAAAGGATTTTTATAACATCGCGTAAACATGCCCAATATGCCATGAGTTGCTTGTGAGCAACACGGCACAATTATATAAGCAGCGTGTAGGCGCGTGATCATAAGCAGCGTGTAGTTGGCGTAGCAGAACTCGTAGCCTTATTACAGTCGCACAGATAAACACAATGAGTGATATTACGCATTATGGCTACGGTAAAAAAATACGCGTGCGGCCGGTGGGATCGGGAGCGCTGTGAACACAATAATAATGCATATGTTACAAATACGATCAACGCCTTGACCAAGGCTCAAGGATTATTGTGTCCCCCGGTTAGATTGGTCCCCCACCTCGTGATATATACGTAATCAGTCTACCACCCAGACTACGTTAGTGCATTTTACATTGTTTTACGGCAGGGTGTGTAGAAGGAAGAAATGTTCTTTTAGATCACGTCAAAGATGATGAACTGCGGATTTCTATACATGGACGGATCGCGGATTGGCTGTGAGTGATCGGCTATTAAATTATAGTGATGTACATTGTTGTTATACATTGTAACTGCTTGGACTACGCGCATTATTCGCGGTTGAAATGCTGCAACATAGCTCCCAAGTCCACGATACTCGCGTACACTGTAAAAAAAAAATCCGTATTTTTACGGGAAATTCCTGGCAGCCGGGACGCCAGGACTAATCTGTAAAAAAACGGCGCACGTTTAGTATATAACAGGTCAACCTGTTTTCTTACAACTTTTCAATGTCGTCATTTTACGGGAAAGCCCCTTCAAATGTCGGCTTCATACTGTTATTTTATGCCCCTTTGTCGTCATTTAACGGGACGAAGCGTTCTTTTACGACTTCCAAATGTCGTAATTTTACGTAGGTAACCCTTTGAAACACTGTTCTAATCTGTGTAAAGACGGCTTACTCCGTTATTTGACATTCCATTTCCCGTGTATTTTAATTGATTGCCCTGAAGGCTATAGGGTCATCTCACCAAATAAAATTATACCTCACATGGACACTGAATTTCCAATGTAACAGAAGAGATTCCAGTTTTATTGCAACAACTTTAGCACTATAGAAAATGTTCAGTAAGTAAAATGTCAATGATTAACACCGTTTTAAAACGTATAAGGATCCTACAAAAGACCTACATAACTGTATAACAAGGCGATCAGACATGGAAGTTGAAGAGGCATCTTTTATGCTGCATCCCTCAGTTGTCACCTATTTTGTAAGCAGTCGTTTCACTTAAAACGGCCTAAAAATCGAAACAATATTAAAGTTGAAAGGGGAAAGAAAAATAAGTCTGCAGTCGACCAAAATAAAATGAACATAAATTCAAACAACTCTCCAAGTTTAAGCCTTAATACAAGAATTACATTAATAAAACACTTCAGCAGAAAACAGGTCCTTTTTTTTTTTTTTTACTTAGGACAGATCATTGCAACACAGATTTTTCCTCAGTTAAGGTAGGCTAAATGTCGTCTATACTTTACTGCTTTTAGTGCTGTACCAAAGACTGATCCGAAAGAGAAAATCAATTCAAATTTTTTTTAAGTCAGCTGTGGTAACAAAAACCCATTTTACAATTTTTACTCAGCTATAATCACATATCAAATCAAAGCACAACATATGGGAGGAGCATATTGAAATGCAATTTGTTTTTCCTTACCACACAGTACAGAGCAATAATTAATGTTGATAACCAGGGCCAAGTGAAAAGCTTGTAGTACTATAAACACAAATTTATCATTTGTTTTCCTTGTTAATTAAGCCTTCATTAGCATTATTGGCTTTATAATGATGCTTGCCAACAAGAAAAAAAAAACACCTGGTGGCACAGATTGAAAATGTTCAATCATCTTATTTTTGTAAGATTGGTAACAAATTTTCCAATTATTGGGTAAATGACAAAGATGACCATAAACAGGTAACTTTAATACACAACTAGCAAGGACAAACTGGTTAACTTCAAAAAGTTGACTCTCTTAAATCAGGTCTTAAAGATTAAGATTAAATTCACCATGAACTTAAAGAATTTTGTAAACATATGGTTAGAATTTCTTGAATGTCCTGAATGTGCAGTTTTCGATCTTGACATCGGTTTATAACAGGACTTTGTTCCATACCTACACCCCCCACTCACTCTCAAATGATTTGAGCTCGTTTGCAAGCTTCAGGACACCTGCATGTACAGTCTTCTTCTTTCCCGCCTTCGTTCCCTCCTGTGGGTTAATTCCTGCAAAGCATCTGAAACGATAAATTTCACATGGTTTAGGTTTTTTGTATGCATTTTGCTGTTAGCAAGACATTGAGTATTGTTCATTTTCTGCTATGATGGAAATTATAGCAGAGATTCGTTTATTGAACTTCACGACTTGCAAAGAACAGGTCATTCATCTTGGAATACCCCACCATCATAACATATCTCATCTTGAATATTGATAATTTTGGTTGGGAAACAGATAATATATGCAAATTAGGCTTGCCCTTCACCAACGTGGATGAGCACTGTATACTCATGTGCTCAAAATCATCAATATCCATGATTTACTGCGGAACCTGCCGCGATATTGGATTTGATTCACCCTGCAGACCCCAGCTAGCTCGGTGGCCTAGCAGGTAAGGCATCTGCACTAGTAAGCAGGAGGTCGTGGGTTCGAATCCCACCTGAGCAAGCATGTGATTTTTTCTCACGTGCTCTCACAAGCACTGAGCATACAGTGCTCATCCACGTCGTTAAAGGGCAAGCCTAATTTGCATTTATCTCATCTTGCCTTCTTATAAGGAAGATATATGGAGTGTCAAATGTGGCAAAGGATGGTGTCAAGTGGTACTGCTACATCATGCAGGGATGTTGTGCAAACACAATCTTTGCATTCGTGGAACAGTGAGAAAATGTTCATGATCTGTACTAACTCAGCTTCGCTTCATTGAATGTAACCGTCCATCTTTTAACTCATGAAAATATTTTCACTATTTCACTTATAAACATTTGCTTTTTTTATTTGACTTATTCATACCTCTGAATGAACTCCACAACTCCAGCTGAGGTCGCTGGATACCGCAGATTGAACAGTAGGAAGCAAACAGGACACAGATAGCCGTGATGGGGTTTGCCACGTCAAGAACAACCAGCTGCCCGATGGCAAGAGACCATCTTGTTGCTTCCAGTGTCTTTCCTAAGAATACAAATAGAATATAAATATCAAACCCATGTTAAGGGTGGATTTATGAACAATCATGGACCTACCACTTTCATCTCCTCGCTTATCCAAAATGACAATGCCATAGTGTTAAGAGGCGCTTTATAAATGTGATTATTATTAAGGTTTGTACCTTGGAAGGAAGTGTGTTGAGGAAATAGTCAGATGGGGTACACTGTACTAGTATGAGCTGATCCAGTGTGAGACAATGACCCAAGAAGGTACTTGATTCATAGGATGATGACAATTGTGTTCACATGGTCGACTGTCTAACTGAACATCTCACAGTTAGTGCAGACCTGCAATAACAAGTCAGACACTGCATACAATACTCTGAGCCCCCTTCCTCTGGTATTACACTTGACATGTTAACCAGAGGCCCAGGTTCAAGCTCCATTTTGAACACAGATTTCTCTCGACAAAATGCATTAAAATTTCATCATGCGGTCAATCTCTCTTCAATAAAAAAAAAAATGGGCATATATTTGTTGATGTGAACCACAAACCTCTGTTACAGTAGTACCCTTTATACATAATAATATTATGATGAAAAACTTACCATAGGCAATCAGGCAAGGATTTCCGGGTAGCTTATCCTTGTTGATGGGACTCCCAAGTTTCTGCAGAAAAGAAAAATCATCATAAATTGATTTAATACTACACAGATAAAAACATTTGATGCATATAAGCTTTCCCCAGTATATGACTACATTTGATTCAAAGACCACTTAGGATGTTGGGGTGATATTAATTTCCATACACACATCTAGAAACAATTAAACTTCGGCCTGTTTATGACTTCCCTATTTAGAGCCAACAAAGGTCAGAATACAATGTAAACACAATGCTTCCACAGTTTACAATGCATGTAAATACTTTGCATCATAGTACATTTTTCACTTTTTTGGCCTAATTTCCCCCCCCCCTTTGTTTTAACCCAACATTTCCGAAATTGGCAATTGAGTTGGCATCCCCCACTCAAAGGGGTTGTCGGGTTGGATGTGCTCCTGGATATCAAGTTTAACACAAATTGAGAGACTTGTAGTAGTCCTTAAGGTGTGAAAGTTACTTACCTCAGAGGACAAAACATGCCAATTTTCATCCTCAGTGAAGTAGGAACACAGCAGGCTGATGAGGCCGATGACCTGGGGAGAGTTGTTGCCAACACACTGAATGGCATCTTCCACTTGATGGAGAATGGACTGCAATTTCTTGTTGCGTAGACATGGAGGGTGCTGCTTCAAGAACCGAAGAAGCTTAGGAACTTTGTTCTGGAGAGCTTGTTCCACTTTTAGTTTCAGGTCAACTCCAACAAGCTGACTGAAATGGGAAAGCATACAATTTGCATCAAACAGATACGGCCAATCCTCAATAAGATCGAGTAGTGAGCAGTCTGGCTTGTTGACAGCTGCCCTCTGCGTGGCATAAGTAGCAGACATCTTCTTGAGGATTTCAGACTTGCTGGTGTTGGGCTCCGACTTGTGGGTTGCTTTCAACTCCTCTTTTGTGGCGTTTTGGCTTGCTTCAGTTTCTCCTTCGGGAAGTGATGCTGGCTGCCACTGGATGCATCCGTAAGAGTCTCTTTTCTTCTTACTTGAGCAGACTGTTTCATCCAGTGTAGCAAACCTGCTCCTTTTAAGTGATGGTCGCCTAAGGTTGTCGACTCTGTTGACCAGTTGAGTGAGAAGACTATCATATCCACTGCCAACTTGGTCTCCACCAACCTCATCCGTGAAGGACTTAGGGTACTTCTTGATGATTTCATAGGCCACAGCACGGAGCACCTTCGTGCGCGGAAGTGCTTGATTAGGTCTGTGTAGTTGATCTACAATGATACGCACCATCTCCTTCCGGACGCTTGGAGCCGGCCGTCGCTTTTCCTCTAAAGCCATCGTGAGCTGTGGTGGCATCTTATGCCACGGCACACTAGTGGAACTGGGTTGAGTAGATGGTCTCCCCACGATAATCTCTGGACTTCCCTCATCACATGATGCCAATGACGAACTGGAGGTGGAGGGTGTAGATGACTCTAATGGAAGAGGTTTGGAGTCTTTCCCTTTAAAAGCAGAGAAAATACAAATTATACACCATAAAAATTCCAATTCAGATAAAAGCTTCCCCATCAAACAATTTAACAGTCACTTCACATTGGAGATTTTATGTACTCTGTCAATTGGTCACAATGTGGATATCAAATATGTTCTCCAAGGGTGTAGCTAGCGAGGGGGTGGAGTGGTATGCAACCCCTGCAAAAAAATTAGGTGGGGGAGGGGGTGGGTGGTGTGTACAATCATCCACCCATCCCTGTGTACATTACACACAAACACCCTCATTTTAAACATGTATGACCCAGCTACAGGATCATACCCGGCCCAACGCCCGAGGACCTCTAATATACGCCGCTGAGGGTGTTTTCTGTTTGATAAACTATGCATTTGGAACACATTCACAAAAATGTAAACATAAGAGCTATCATAGAACTCACAGACTAGAATCAATTGCTTACCGACACTTTTCAGCCCATCAAGCAGTTTCCTGGCTTCGATTCGTGTAAGGGTGTGGGTGACATCCTCTTCAGTAAGGTAGGCTAGATCACTGACACATTCCACACCCATTTTTGTGAGGTATGCAAGGAATGGTGCAAGGCGGCGCTCTTAAATGTTAGGCAATATTTCAAGTATTTTATCTTCCAGGTCTTGAGTTGTGATTTCTGTTGAGTCACTATCGCTTTCCAATAGCGAAACCTCCATTGTAAACCCTGGAAATTATTCATGAAAAACATATTCCAAGCTATAACTATCATATTACATGTACTCAATGACATACTTAACTATTGAAAATATAAATGAAAATTTCTACACAATTGAGAGGGTGCAATTTGCATGAAATGATCCATGTCACCCTCTACAAGAGTTATATGGTTTCTGCTACATGCCATTGTTTTTGCTGTCTCGGTTATCATGTTTCATCTTAAGCATTGAACTGAGCACATGGTTTATTTTTAAGGGTCACCATGGGACGGCCAGCAACTTTATAAGAAGTCAAGGGAACATAATCAATGAGATCAGAATAAGCAACGCACTCAACACTTGAGTTACTACTTTGCCTACCATCATGAATCTTATACAAACCGAAATGGGCTAAGTATGTTGATTTACATGGTCTCACAAGGAAATATACTTTCTTGTCAGAGAGAAGAACAAGAAGTATACAGGCAAATTGCCAGGCATTTGTGGCTTCAGGTAAAAAGACATACATGCCCTTCTTGTATGATGTACCGAACACACAAGCCTCATTTGAGACTTTTATTATTATTATTATTATTATTCTGGTTTATTGTAAAAAACAATGCACTTGTAGCCCAAAGGCTAAATTGCTACATCGTGTACAGATAAAAAAAACAAGCTAACGAAATATTTACAAAAACTGGAGTAAAACAATTTACCCAACATGTATATAAATATTATGTAAAATGATATGTATAACAAGAAAAACTGGAGTAAAACAATTTACCTAACATGTATATAAAATACAGATATGTAAAAAGATATATAACAAGAAAAAGTGGAAACGATTACACACAAGGACATAATTTGAAACATGTTGGAATAAAAACTTATGAATGGTTAAGGATACGAACAAAATAAGGTATTGGGCTAAGTTTATATCTGTTTGTATTGCATTTGACTACAGAGAGGTTATTTGAATTTCTTAATTGATATTGCACACTAGAGCTTCTGGTCTGGGGCAACCACTGTCGGAACAAATCCGAAGATTTCAGTTTAGTTGAAAAGTCAATACAAAGACCTTTCCTGCGATCATGAAGAGAGACAAGATTGCACTTCGAAAGAGCATGTTCATAATCTAAGTAACCCTGGCCCAAAATAATTTTAAGGGCACGTTTTTGGATACTCTCTAATTTATTGATATGCACTCTGGTTAGTCCAGCATTCCAGGCAGGTGTAGCATATTCACAGTTGTTCTCATTAAATCCACTGACTTCAACAGCTTCTCGAATATCTTGAGCATACAGTTCAGGATAAAAAACTGCACAATGCATCACCTTTATGCCATTCATGGTTGCACTTTGTTTAACATTGGTAACTGGGGTAAGGTGTTCCCTATGTTTGTTTTGATTGGTAAACCTCACTTTACTGCTGGATACATTGTTTATTACAGATCTTACAGGTATATGATCAAAAATGTTGCAAGTAATTGTGCTATAATCAGTATTTCAGTTAATTATTTAAAGAGAAAATTGCATAATGTCTCCGCCAGTTGAAGTATTACACTTTATTGGATAGATTTTGTTGAACACAAACAATGTGTATTTATTGTACTAATGATTTTATTTTATTTTCTCATTTCTCTTACTTGTTTATTGTTTGTTGTTAAATGCGATGCCATTCTCTCGCCTCCGTCGCTGGTCGGTTGCCTCTCCGACCTCCTATTACAGTTACAAAATTAAAAAGTCAATAGAACCCACCGATTTCGAGGCTTCAGTCATTATTTTTTAAGCCTCGTTTTCAACCCCGCCACAGCTATTTTGTCGTTTAGCATGAATCTTTATTAGTTTTACTCTCTCGATTCATCGTTTTATCTCGGTGCTGCTGATGATAGTGTTGGAAAATTACATGTGAGGTCATAAATAAAATTAATGTTGATTAGGACTACGACTATTTTATTTTTCACTGCTGATTCCCCTTCATCAAGATTATGTTGATTATGTCAAAGAAGTTTTAGGCCTTAAGTCGCAAGCCTGGAATTAAACAGAAAAATAACAGTGTTTGAATCATGTCACACGTACACATTAGAAATACTAGGCTACACAAAACTTCAATTTTACATTATTTTTATTTTTTGAACTACATCTATATACAACTGAAAATTCCTTGCCAATCCATGAAATAGGATTTAAAGTTTAATTTTAATTCATTTTTCTATGCTCTGGGTAATTCCGAAGAGCCATATGAAATTAGGCCCCGAGTGCAAAACAAAAATGTGACAAAAGGTAGCTTGGAAAAGCACTGAACATCGTTTTAATTGGTCCAATCATGCTTTTATGAATATGAATACTACATTTTGGCATGGCTTAAATTTCATTTGTTTGACACCGTTAATCAATTAAAACACTAAAGTAGATAAGGCTGGAGGATGTTGTCATCTTGGTTTTAGGATGACGTTTTCACGTGATAATTATCTGAGGCTGTCGTTATTTTGATTTTAAGAAGTCAAAATCCCGTGATAAATTATCTCAGGATGTGCAAAAAAAGCACACAAAAAATATGTTTTGAGCCCCCCATAAAAGGATACAAACAAAGGGCTCAGCATTGTCACCGGGATAAAGTTGTTCTTTAAAAGTTCTTTTCATTCCCGTCCTGTTTCCTTCTTTGCTAGAGGTCCACTGGCATGATTTTGTATTAATCTGGTTGATTGATATTTTGGGCAGATCCTGTTTTGAACGAACTCACAGATACAATATAGCTGCTACAATAACTTTTGTACCGACAATGCTATTTCTACGAAGGAGGTCAAAGTTTACCCAAACAACAAACCCTGGGTCACAAAGAAAGTTAAAGATGTGATTAACAGGAAGCAGCAGATCTTCGGACAGGGTGACAGGATAAAACTTAAAGAGATTCAAAAGGAACTTAAGCGTGTCATCAAGGCGGAAAACTTAGGTACAAGGATAACATTTGAACAGACCATGACAAAGAATAATATGAAAAAGGTTTTGGAGGGAATGAGATTGATGAGTGGATAGTCAAATGGATCCAAGAAAAATAGCCAGGTACCAGACACATCGGTTGAATATGCAAATCACTTCAATGAATTCCATAATCGCTTTGACCCGTGTGATTTTTACGAGGAAGTTGAAAATCTTCATGAAATATTACAAAAATTAATGATTCTGATCCACATGTGTTGATAATTTCAGAACAAGATGCTTGTAGTCATTTTCGAAAATTAAATATAGCTAAGGCTGCTGGACCGGATGGTATTTCTGCAGAATTGTTAAATTTGTGTTCAAGCTAAATTTCAAGAATTTTTACTGTAATTTTTAATTTGTCTTTTAGTACTCGGTCTTCTCCCGACACTTTCGAAGCGGTCATTAATCATTCCTATTCCCCAAAAGTCTTGTTGGGACTGTTTAAATTGTGATTCTCACTGGTTGACTGTAACCTCTGTTTTATTTTCCCACTCCACTTCTGGCGGATAGTTCAGTTGTACAACAACTTACATATACTGAAACAAGAATTAAAGAAAATACCCTAATTAATACATGAGCATAAACCCGGGTAATCATTCATAAGTGTAAACAGTGGTATTGGGGACGAGAAATAGCAAAAACCAACATGCACATAGGTTACCCACATTACTGAAATTAATCCCATAAAAAACCCTGAAATAAACCGATAGATCTAAACCCTGGTCATTAATCCATATCTCAAAAGAATCATAACATAATCATCTTTAATAATGCTTATAAAACTCACCCAGTCTAA
This sequence comes from Astropecten irregularis, assembly GCA_963971285.1. Classification (NCBI taxonomy): domain Eukaryota; kingdom Metazoa; phylum Echinodermata; class Asteroidea; order Paxillosida; family Astropectinidae; genus Astropecten; species Astropecten irregularis. The sequence goes on along the minus strand of OZ020244.1, from coordinate 15,157,810 downwards.
GATTATGCAATGGGATTAATCTGGATTTTAATCTGGGAAATTCTGGAACAATTGGTTCAGTGGTTGCCACTCTGATGGTTTCAAAACGAACAGCGCCACCAATAGGCAAAAAGACACATGAACAAACTTTTGGAGAGCACCCTCTCTCTCTGATACAGTCAGATTCAACAAGGCCGCCCCCGAATTTGCAAAGTAAATTCGAAAACTCACAAAATACAAATATGGGTTGCAACAAAACTAAAATAACAAGTACGCAACTAGAATACAAGTCTACACAGACAACCAACTGGGCAAGGAACTGAATATATGTCGGTTAGTTGGAAGAGGCCTTGGAGTCATTCAGCCTACAGCTTCAAACTTGGACAACCTCACTAGACGAGCCACAGGACGCCTATACACCCGGTCGTTAACCCTGACACAGACGGCACGAACTCGATGATCACTACTTGGCAGGATCTCTGACACAGTGCCCACCGGCCATTGTGAGCGAGGAAGCTGGTAGTCGACTATCAGGACAACATCCCCCACCGAAAGGTTGTCCACCTCATGCTGCCACTTCTGGCGGGTCTGTAGAGTTGGGAGATACTGTCGTATGAAGTGGCGCTAGAACTGGTCAGCCAGGACTTGGCTGTGGCGCCAGTTACGCTGACCTTTCAACTCGGCTTCATCATAGACGACCATTGGGAGAGCCGGGTCCCGCCGCCCCATTAACAGCATGTTTGGTGTCACAGGGTCAGGATCTGCCAACTCGGATGAAGCATAGCCCAATGGCTTTGAATTCAGGATGCCCTCTGCCTCAGTCAACACTGTGCGCAGTACTGGTTCGGCAACTGTGCGGTCTCCAAGAACACCCCTCAGGGCACCATTGACAGATCTCACTTCTCGCTCCCACAGACCTCCAAAGTGGGGTGCATTCGGTGGGTTGAACCGGAACAATACCCGGTACTTTGCCAGACGCCGGACCATTTCGGGTTCCATCTGCTCCAGCGCATCCCGGATCTCTGTGTCTGCTCCCTTGAAATTGGTACCGCAATCACTGCACAGTTCGTGGGGTACCCCACGACGAGAAGTGAAGCATCTACAGGCCATTAAGAAATGGTCTGCATCCAAGGACTCAACTAGCTCAAGGTGTATGGCTCGGGTAGTCATGCATTTGAGTAACAACCCCCATCTTTTTTCTTGACGCCGTCCAATCTTCACCATCATAGGACCAAAGCAGTCCATTCCGGTTGAGTAGAATGGAGGTAGGTTGAGGCGCAAACGGGACTTCGGCAGGTCCGCCATCCGGGGAACTTGTGGTTTTGCACGCCAACGTCGACAATCTGCGCAGGTGCGGAGTATACTCTTGATGGTACTACGGCCTCGAAGAATCCAGAATCGCCGCCTGAGGTGAGCAAATATCTGCCCAGTTCCTGCTTGGTGGTTAAAGTGATTATCAGCATCTCTCACGAGAAGCTTGGTCACTGGGTGGCGATGATCGAGGACAATAGGATGGGGCTCAAGATCGACTGAGTCATCTTTGGCAACTTTCCTCAAGCGGCCTCCGACTCTGATCACCTCCATTCCCTCATATAACTCTGGTGCGAGATCCAATAGACTGCTCTTTCTTGGAATTTCCTGCCCTGCTTCAAGTGCTGCAACCTCAGTCTGGAAACTATCCATCTGAGCTCGTCGGATGAGTTGGAGTTCTGCGTCACGGACCTGCTGGGGAGTAAGGGCACCCGCCACCAGCTGGTCAGCTGGAAATAACTGGTTGCCAATTGAGCTTCAAGAAGATCAGTCCAACTCTCATATACCTTCAGATCTAGTTGCTTGACAGGACCTGTTACTGTCAATCCACAGAAGGACTTCTTCACTTCACTGGTATCTGCCGATGACGTTGCTCTGGTCTGAGCTAAGACAGATGCACTCTCACTTTGCCACTAATCTGGTGGTTCGTGGAGCCAGGGTGGTCCTTTAGTCCATCGGGAATCCTTTCCCAACTGCGACATCGTTAGACCACGGGTGAGGTCATCAGCAGGATTGTCAGCACTGCGGACATAACGCCACTCACATCCCTCGGTTAGATTCTGGATCTTGGAGATTCGAGTACCGACAAATACTTTGAATCTACACGATTCAGACTGGATCCAAGTGAGCACCGTGGTCGAGTCACTCCAGAGGGTGGTGTGCTTTAGAGTGATATCCAAAGCCTTTGTTATGACTTCAGCAACCTGTGACCCTACAAGGGCTGCCATCAGTTCAAGTCGGGGCATTGAAGTGAGACGTTTAGGTGCCACCCTACTTTTGGCAATGACGAAACCCAAACTAACCTCACCCTTTGCACCGACAGAACGAAGGTAGGCAACCGCGCCATACAAACGCTCCGATGCATCGCAGAAGACATGCAACGTGCGCTCAGCTGTAGCACTGTCAATATGTGCTGGAGTGTAACATCGTTGAAGTCGAACCAATGGGAGGCTTTCTAACTCTCCTGTCCACTCCTCCCATCGCCGAAGGGTGTCTGGATCCTTGACTTCATCGTCCCAGTCTAGCTTACTCATCCACAGCTCCTGCACTATCTCCACAGCTCCTGCACTATCAGTCGGGCCCGTGCCGTGAATGGGGCAATGTTCCCAAGAGGTTCAAATTGACTGGCGAGCATCTTCAATTCAGAGCACTCCGTTTGGTAAGTGGTGACTTCTCCAGGATCTTTGCAGGATGGTAGAGCTCATCACTCTGGCAATCCCAACAGAGTCCAAGTGCCGGTTCGGGCAAGTTCTCTTGTCGGGCCAGAGACAATGATTGTAGGTGACGATCAGAACGAACTTTGGCAGGGAGATCTTCAACAACTTCTGGGTGGCTACTAGCATATTTAACCATTTGAAAGCCAGCTTCTTGAAGACACTGTCTGGTGCTGACGATCAACTCCTTCGCCTGTTCTTCTGTGTCACGGCTGGCAAGTTGATTATCAACATAGGTCTCCTTCTCGATAGTGTGTCTCACGAGTGGGTACTTCGTGTGGCCATCTTGAGCTGCCCTCTGTAGTGCAAAGGTTGCACAACATGGGCTACAGGTAGCGCCAAATGGGAGTACTGTCCATTCAACAACAACTCAAGTGGCTTGGTCTTCATCCCACCATAGAAAGCGGAACAATCGTCGATCAGCTTCGGACAGTCGGATCTGGTGGAACATGGCTGTTATGTCTCCGGAAACTGCCACGCGGCCAAGCCTGAAGCGTAGCAACACTTCCAACAAAGAAGAGCTGAGAGTAGGCCCTGCAAGTAACTCGCCATTCAGGTTCTGGCCCTCATACATGAACGAGCAATTGAAGACGAGTCGGAGCTTCCCACTAGATTGCACCACATGATACGGAATGTATCATCCACGTAGTTCATCCACAGTAAGTTTCTCTACAGGACCCAAGACTCGGACATGCCCGTCATTCTTAAGCTTCGTCATGTATCCCCTGCAGTACTCTGCAAGTTTCGGCTCACGTTAAACTCTTCTTTGGTGAGAGCGTGCCAAGGCCTGCACAGCTCTTGGGCAACTGGAAAGGATCTTACTGCCTGACCTCCACAGCAGGGGGGTCTCGTAGCGCTGGATCTCTTCTAGTCTTCTACTTGGACACGTTGGGTTTTCTCCTCAAGTGTCTTGATGGCCAGACGGTCTTGTCGGGAGCGGGTCGCCTCCCTTTCGTTGACGTGTGGAAGCTTGTCTACTGCCACGAACCTCTCCATCAAGTGGTAGATCTGGTGTTCTGGCTGCTGGCATGTCGTGAACAGAACCTGTTGGCTTGCTGTGGTCTTTCCCGGGTGCTGAAGACCTTGTCTGCCTTGGACGGTCCATCCAAATACTGTGTTCAATGCCACAGGAGAACTAGTTTTGGGGCCATTTCGAGCTTCACTGGATAGCGTCAGTTCGATGTGGTCAGCCCCTATGAGAACAACTGGCTGGACGTTGGTTGCAGAGAAGAGGGAAAGGCCTCTCAGGTGCGGCTGTTTCTCTTGCAGTCTTTCCGCTGACACACTATAGGTAGCCAACTGGACATCATCTGCCGAGAATGCACATTCAATGTGGTATCTGTGATTCGGATCATCTCTCGGTGAAACTTCAAAGTCAACGCATCTTCCTTTCCAGACTGCCTCCCCCGCTACAGTTATGACTTGGAGGGATTCTTCTTGGCCTGGAATCTGAAGTTGGTCTACTGCCCTCTGTAGAATCATTGTGCGTTCCGCACATTGATCAAGTACGCCGTAAGTCTCAAGCATCCCATCTGGGCCATGCACGCTAAGGGGGACGACCTTGATAAGGACGTCACGCTCGTAGTCCATCGTTGGCTTCGTCCCAACACCAGAGCAGAGAACTGTGCTCGGGTCTTTAGCAGGGGGGTTAGCCAAGTCGTGGAGGCTAGTACGGTGATCTCCTTTGCACTGGTCGCATTTCTTCGGGAATGGGCATTCCTGTTCATGCTTCTTAGCGCACTTGAAACAACGATGGTTGTCTGAGAGTCACTTAGACCGCTTCTCGGTGGTCAACTTCAGGAATTCGGCACAGGTTTCCAAATAGTGCCCTGTCTCACTCTTCTGGCAGTAAAGGCAGGTCACCCTTGTGTTGGACGACTTCACCTTTCCGGCCTTGGAAGGATTCACATCTGATACACCCTTTGTGAAGAACACGGCCGAGTCCTCTGCGTTCGGCTGAGTACCCGCAAGATAGCTTCGGGAAGGTGTTGGTTGTTCCTTCGAAGACTTCCGCTGATGGTAGTTCCGGTCACGATCCTTGTCCTTCCAAGGTGGCAAGTTCTTCCCGGTTTTCTCTCGGCTTGACTTCTCCAGCAGGATCAGTCCAGCGGGACCGGTTTTCTTCTCAAGCCACCTCGACAAATGCTTGATGGTGTACTGGTGCCCTCGGTCTTTCTGCCACATTCTTGACAGAAATTCGGTGTGGAGTCGATCAGGAAGCTTTTTTGCCAGACTAGCAGCAAAGCGATGGTGTTCGAGCTCAACTACAAAGTCGAACTTAGACGCAGTCCCGACCAGAACGACTAATTCGTCCGAGAACTCACGGAGACCAGCCCAATCATTTTGGAGAGACCGGTGAACGCACCTCAAGCTGGTCCAGTAATCCCTGGACGATTCGAGCTGGACTTCCAAATGCCTTGTCGAACTGCTTCATGGTTGTCTTGTATGCGTCGTCTCCCAGAACCATGTTCCTGTCGGCCATAGCCAGCGGGCGGCCTCCAAGATGGCTTCTGAGATATGCAAATTTCATCGCTTCTGGCAGCTGGAGCTCGGGTCTGGTCATTACACTCTCCCACAGAGAACGAAATGTCACATACTGTTTTGTGTCATGTTCGTCCTGAAACTTGGGAATTTGTAATTTAGGCAGGCTGTCAAAGAACGCACTATGCCCAGGTGTGTAAGCTTGCACACCACTAGCAGGTTTGACCTTTGACCTTGACCTCTTGTCCCCGGATGTGGGTTCATCGTCACTGCTGACTTCATCAGAAGATTCGCTGGATTCGGCAATCTGCAGAACAGCTGGTGTATAATGGGCTGAGACTGACTGCGCAGCTCTCCCACTAACAGGGGGGTGATGAGGACATGCAGATGTTGGTAACGGTTTGGCACATGGAACAGCCGCCCCGTGAGACCTATGAACACTCATGGGAGAAAAGGTTACATGTGACTGACCGAGGCACGGCTGGTTACTTGCAGCAGTCATACTAGTACTTGTAAACGTTAACCCAGCGCTATGCAATACAGGCACAGTAATTGTACTAACGGTACATGGATTCGGGTTTACAGGGGTACATGTATAATTTACATTCGGAGTTACATGCTGATTTACCTGTGAACTAACATGAGAATTCAACATATGCATATGGTCACACACTGGAACAGATGTAACAACAGGAGTAGTTACCCAGGTAGCACACTGACGTCGGCCCGTCGTTGGCATTTGGTCGGCTCATGACGTCGGATGGGCGTAGGTAAACAGGGAATATGCAAATGCCGCCGACGTCGGCGTGACGTCCAGGTACACCGTTGGGTGGACATTGGACCGACGTTGTACCGACGACATAGTAATAACCACGGCCCGACGTTGTTCCAACTTACTCTACCTGCGTCGGCCCGTCGTTGGCATTTGGTCGGCTCATGACGTCGGAAAGACGTAGGTAAACGGGGCATATGCAAATCCCGCCGACGTCGGCGTGACGTCCAGGTCAACCGTTGGGTGGATATTGGACCGACGTTGTACCGACGACACAGTAATAACCACGGCCCGACGTTGTTCCTACTTCCTCTACCTGCGTTGGCCCGTCGTTGGCATTTGGTCGGCTCATGAAGTCGGAAGGACGTAGGTAAACGGGGCATATGCAAATCCCGCCGACGTCGGCGTGACGTCCAGATTTACTGTTGGGTGGATATTGGACCGACGTTGTACCGACGACCTCATAATACCCACGGCCCGACGTCGTTCCAACTTAAAATCCGTCGGCCCGACTTTTACCCGACCCCTCGCCTACGTCCTCCCGACTGCCATATTCCATACCTTTGCCGACTTGATAAATCCGTCGGCCCGACTTTTACCCGACCCCTCCCCTACGTCCTCCCGACTGCCATTTTCCATGCCTTTGCCGACTTGATAAATCCGTCGGCCCGACTTTTACCCGACCCGTCCCCTACGTCCTCCCGACTGCCATATCCCATGCCTTTGCCGACTTAATAAATCCGTCGGCCCGACTTTTACCCGACCCCTCGCCTACGTCCTCCCGACTGCCATATTCCATACCTTTGCCGACTTGATAAATCCGTCGGCCCGACTTTTACCCGACCCCTCCCCTACGTCCTGCCGACTGCCATATCCCATGCCTTTGCCGACTTGATAAATCCGTCGGCCCGACTTTTGACCAACCCGGCCCTACGTCCACCTTACGGCTCTCAGGCAGACGCTCAGCCGACCTGTTCCCTCCATCGGCCACCCTTCATCGCTCGTAAAGGCAGAATTATCACTAACACAGCTATCAATGCTACGCTTGTCTTTGCACTTCAAACCTATACGTTAAAAAACTCGCATTGAAACAAACAAATTAATGTATCGTACACTATGTATTTTAATAAATGCAAAAGAAGTACGGAAATTTAAAATACAATGCACTTGAACATTTTTGGAAAAAGAAAACATAATTTAGTTCAACTTGCTTTTCTTTTCTGACGATAAAAAGAAAATGTACACTCCTGAACCATCACACAGGTATACTTTGAGCTTAACATTGTGGCATCACATTTCTCTATAAATTAAATTACTTAATTTGATCAAAATCTAAAAATAAAATTCTTTCACACACCAACAACTTGACTAATCAATGAGAACTCAATAATAGGTTTTCCCGGTCATTTTCGGCAAATGAGCGGACAATTTAAACGCTGCGCCATTCCATTAAGCGGGAAACTGCAAGGCACCTCAAAATATTCAATTACACTTCATGTGCAAGCAAAATGTAAACAAACGTCATTTGGCAGCGACAAATAGAATGCGAATTTAGCATGGCTAAATTAACCGACTGTTGAATAGAATTGAATGCAATGCTATATCAATACGGATGCATCAAAGTGAAATCGAGTTTCAACCGAAGAGGCAAAATCACGTGAACATGAATGCTTGAACATGAAATTGGCTGCTCAGTTGCTGAACATGACTGGGAAAACATAAAGAAACTGGTTAAACCAGGAAACATCAAATTGTAGAATCAGATTGAAACACACTATATCGCAAAGTAAAATATGCATCATAATTTCGTGATGTTTGTAAGGTCCGCTTCAAACTTCGAAAAAGGCTCATTAAATGCAAACAATAGGCGAATTTAAGTAACTAAACATAGACAAATTGTAATTGCTGTATACGTTTAACGTGTTTGCATTTTAAATTGTATTAAAGCTGGACAGTGAGATTTAGTTAACGTCTCAACACAGTTCACAGTTAAAAATATTTATTCTTTACAAGTATTATGGCTTTAGTTATGGAGGTAAAAATAGACATCCGTGTTGAAAGGTAATTTCATACTTTGGTTTTTGTCAAAGAAATGCAGATTGATGGACACAAAAAAATATACAGTGACAGTCATCTGTGAAATTCCCAGTCCCATTTATATGGTGCCCACTTTTTGAGAAAACAGTGAAAAACGGTATTTTAAACATTTTTTCACTGTTATTTTTTATCTTTAAAAGATCAAAATTGTTTTGGGGCGTTACTTAGTTTGACTCTTTTCTGGATACACAGTTTTTCATGCAGACACATTTTAACGGTATGTTTATACCATCACCATCTTTATACCCTTTACATTATAGGTAAATCAGTGAAGATTTTTGTATTGGTACGCTACCAGAGTATCATACAACTTTTAAACTGCACTGTGAGCAGACTTTGCTCAGCATATAATGCGAATCAAAATGCTTGCTCTGTTTGTGAACAGGCACTTTCTATTCAGCATTCAGCTGGTTCAATTACCAGTATCACATCGAGGCTGTTGAGCATTAAGTTCTCCTCAGCAACGGGCCGTAAAGAAACCACTCATTCCACAGTCTCCTTTGTTTCACAGCATCTGTAAATTAACACCAGAATATAATGCACATCAGGCTATAGATTTTGTTTACACTCTAAAAAATGCATATATAAGCTGGCTTAAAGGCTGAACTCAGACCACGGTCATCAAATTCGTATCACAACTTTTAGGCCAATATTTAAATACCTCATTGCGACTAGCCATGATGACATGTACTGTGTAATGATTCTCCCACCGTAGAATGAACAGTACATGCGTGCTAATAGACAGTGCGTGTGGGTCATTAAACACACACAAGACCAGTGCTATACCGGCTCATTATAATTATCACCATGTCAAGGACAGTTGTTGACCCTGCGACACAGTAATGTGGCATCTGGCAAGATACTGAGATAGGACTGGTTGCCTGCGTGTTGTTTATATTGCTGTCGGCATAAGGTTGCATACCTCCATGATTAATGCAGCTAGACTTTCAAGCCTAGACCAAGAAAACCCAGTACATGTAGTGTATAGCTGTATTCAAATTTACAGTCACCAAGTATATATAGCTACACACAAATATCCATTTGTAGAAACAAGAATGTTATCAAATTCATACTGAAACTTACACTGTTCAAAGGCAAGAAGCAGCTGGATTTCCAAAAGACACAGCACGTACATGTACAGTAGATCGTAGTTCGTACAGCATTCCAGTGGACACAAATGATGAGTTCCTTTCTCCAAGACCACAAACCTTTACCATAGCATCTATAGGAAAATATTAGACCTGTCAACTATTTGACAACTGTAAATCTGCCACGTTAACCACTAGTTTGAATGGGGAATGCCATATCTTCAAATATTCTAAATTGTCTCACTGCAATAAACCGGTTAAGTATAGGGGCCTACATCAATCTACCGTGAAAACTGTGAGTGCATTTTCATCCATTACTTTGAAACTGCATTATTTAATTCTTCACTAGTTTTTTACCCAGCCACTGCAGGTTCTTTACGCAACTTCTTTCCCATACAGTGCAACAGACTACAGCACAAGTAGGCACATGTACACGTGTACATTATATCGATACACACATGACAAACTGCCATGTTCAGTACTTGACTAACAGGTAGGCATACTACGGCCAGACGAACGAAGTCATGTGCCTCAATTCACATTTTCTTCACATGACATCATGCTTAAACCTATAAAAGAAATACAGAGGATCACAAAGAAAACGTATAGTTATACAAAAATCTGTAAATACTCACCGTTCTCAACAAATCACAAAGAATTCCATCGGCAAATTGTGCACCGCCAAGAAATCCGTTACACTTCCTTCACGTATAACGGTCAATTCATTTTATATGCTGCCCATGCGCATTTTCATTGGCTATGGGGCTGAGCCGTAAACTTGACAAGTCTTTTAGAGTCGCGGTGAAACCGAGTATCTCTTTATTACATATTTATACATGGTATTTTCAAAGAACTTACATTAAAACTGCAAATATGAATTAACACGAATGCATGTAATACAATATGTATTTTGACAAATACAGACGGCAGACGCTGATGAACATTTAATAGAACATATGTCACAATTAAATCAGTGCTTGTGGACTTTCAGAAGTTTATGAAATTTAGAGGGCGTTGGTTTGAAATTGCCAACGTAAATTTACAAGGCCTACAGGGAAACCAAAGGAATATATAAAGGGCGAGAGCGCTCCACTGTCGATCGATCGGTTATGTCCCGCCAACGTAGACTGAGTGTCTTCATTCGGGTGCCGACGGTCAGTTGTGTCCCGGCCACCAAACGTCGGCAAGTATGGCACCAATCCGACGTTGGGTCAATGGTTTTGTTTGGACTGTGGCCCGACACCTTCAATTGGACTAGTCGGTTATCTACAGTCCCGCCAACATCGGCAACATGGTAACGATCCGACGTTGGGTCAATGGTTTTATTTGGACTGTGGCCCGACGTCATTAATTGGACTAGTCGGTTATCTACAGTCCCGCCAACGTCGGCAACATGGTAATGATCCGACGTTGGGTCAATGGTTATGTTTGGACTGTGGCCCGACGTCATCAATTGGACTACGTCGGTTATCTATAGTCCCGCCAACGTCGGCAACATGGCACCAATCCGACGCCGGGTTAATGGTTATGTTTGGACTGTGGCCCGACATCATTAATTGGACTAGTCGGTTATCTATAGTCCCGCCAACGTCGGAAACATGGCACCAATCCGACGTTGGATCAATGGTTATGTTTGGACTGTGGCCCGACGTCATCAATTGGACTACGTCGGTTATCTATAGTCCCGCCAACGTCGGCAACATGGCACCAATCCGACGTTGGGTTAATGGTTATGTTTGGACTGTGGCCCGACGTCATTAATTGGACTAGTCGGTTATCTACAGTCCCGCCAACGTCGGCAACATGGCACCAATCCGACGTTGGGTTAATGGTTTTGTTTGGACTGTGGCCCGACGTCATCAATTGGACTAGTCGGTTATCCAAAGTCCCGCCAACGTCGGCAACATGGCACCAATCCGACGTTGGGTTAATGGTTTTGTTTGGACTGTGGCCCGACGTCATCAATTGGACTAGTCGGTTATCCAAAGTCCCGCCAACGTCGGCAACATGGCACCAATCCGACGTTGGGTTAATGGTTTTGTTTGGACTGTGGCCCGACTTCATCAATTGGACTAGTCGGTTATCTATAGTCCCGCCAACGTCGGCTGAGTGTCTTTAATTGGTGCCGACGGTTAGTTGTGTCCCAACCAACGTCGGCAACATGGTACCAATCCGACGTCGGGTTAATGGTTTTGTTTGGACTACGGTCCAACGTCATCAATAGGACTGGTCGGTTAAATATAGTCCCGCCGACGTCGGCAGGGACCTTACTTTAATGACGTTGGGCAAAAGAATAAAAACCGACGTCGGCTGGCAGTCCAGTTTCGGGCACGTCGGGAAGACGAATTCCTGCCTACGTCGGTAGGACGTCCCAAAGGCCGACGTCCGATTCGAAACGTCGGTTGGAGGTCGTACCGATTTACTTTAACCGACCCCGACCATTTACCGACTTTGCCGACCCACTGCCGACTGAACCCTACGTCGGGCCGACGTCAGTGTGCTACCTGGGTACTGTATTACAAATTGGTACATCAGGCTGCATCATACATGCATTACTAGTTGCACTTGAGATTGCAACTGGAAATTGAGTTACAGTTACAGGTGGAGCACCACATGACATAATAACACCATTACTATGATTAACCCAATCCACTGTCCTTGCATATGTATTATCAGGCAAGCCACTTATGTGTGCAAGTTCTGGGTTCGATGCAGCTTTTGCAAGTTCACCTGAAGCGTTTGCAACCTCCAGTTCCCGATGCAGTCGCTCCGTCTCCAACTGGATCTCCGCTTCCTTGAGCTGCATGTCGATCTCCGTTTCACGAAGTTCTGCCTCCAGCTGGGCCTCAACTGCTTGGCGTTGGAACCGAATTTCTCGCTGAACTTGTTCCAGGCGTGTGGTCTCTTCTTGCAGGGCCCTTTCCCTGCGGATGCAGATTTTCTTCTCCTCCGCTGCTCTCTTCAAGTCATGAAGTCGCTGCCGGTCCTTTTGTTCTGCCAATCTCCTCTGGATCTCAGGCGGGGACAGAGATTTGGTGGAAGAACCACGGGTCCTTGCGCTCAATCTTGAGCGGGCACTATGCACAGACTGTGCTTTGGCTTGATCCATGGTTGCAGGTTCAGATCAATTGTTCGGAACAGGAACAGTAGCAGAGGTCGATCCGGTCCGAAGGACCAAAAATATGTTGGGACTGTATAAATTGTGATTCTCACTGGTTGACTGTAACCTCTGTTTTATTTTCCCACTCCACTTCTGGCGGATAGTTCAGTTGTACAACAACTTACATATACTGAAACTGTAGTAGGAGGGGAAGCCGAACATTTCGACTCTCGATCTACTTCATCTTTGTCACTCAAGTCCTTTGATATGGCGCAGAGATAAAATCGCAAGAGACCCAGTCCTGTAGAGTCATACAAGCTACCTACGGTATCACTGCTTCCTACAGGATTTCCTTGAAAATCCTCCAGCTCAAATGTAAAGTTCGCCAAGGGTCCCATCTTGCTCATTCCGTCTGGAAAGAAAAATGTCTTCGCGCGACCAATTATGTCTTTTTAGCTGTTTCGCATGCAGCGGAACAGCTTTTGTTTTTCTTATTTTTTTTTTTTTTTTTTTTTTTTTTCTTTTTCCACTTTTTTCCCATAGACATAACACAGGGGTTTTCTAAGAGCCACTTCTACCATTATGCCAATTCCAATCAACTTCATACTTGGCACATAGTTAGACCAGCACCCCGAATAGTGTCCCGCGTATGTACATCATCGTGACGTCATCACGTGCACAGTTACGTAATCATAAAAGTGCAAATTTTAGGGCTCTTTATCTCCGGAACGGCAAGTCCGATGCAACTAAAACTTGGTATGTTAGTATATGGGGACGTGTTATAGACAAAAATTGCAGTCACGTGTTGATGACGTCATCGTGCGATTTTATACGAATTATTCAATTTATGGACCTTTTCTTTATATCTCATGAACGACAAATCGTATTTTCGAAATTCTTTCGGTAAAATGTTTGTTAGGCTATAGGCACGTGCCATAAAATACCAAAAAGTGGTGACGTCATGATGACGTCATCAAAAAGCCGATTTTCTGATTCACATATAAGGGAATATCCGATGGTGATGAAACTTGGTGGATATGTAGGGAATGGTACTAGTATCCTCAATCTGAAGTGACGTCACGATGACAACATCGGCTGATTTTTTATTGATTTTTGAATATTAAATTTTGCCATTTTTTCCCAGAAACACATATAAGCGAATATCCGATCGTGATGAAACTTGGTGGGTGGGTAGGAAATGCTATTTCTATTCCAAATGTGAAGTAACGTCACGATGACGTCATCGACTGATTTTTTATTGATTTTTTGAATAATTAATTTTGCCATTTAGAGTCAAACATAACACAAAACACGGTCTTTGGAAATTTTTGGACCGCTGATATGGCTATCTATAGTAGTGCGCCAATTGTGTACACGTGAACGGAGCACGACATAGCTAGAAAATCAATCATTTTGTTTTTTCCACCGCCCATATGCACAACCATACATACTACGCGCGCTGGTCTATAATAGACTCGGCTATTCTGTGTTTCTCATGGGCATGTGTACTGTATGTACACCAATTTGTATACAGTGTACGAGTATGGGTGGACGAGTGACGACGCTCCTGATACATGTAGTTGTTTACGACAATTTTAACACCGCTATTTTTCTGTACTGGGCCAATTGCGTTCATGTTTGTTTTTCATATTATTTATAAAAACATACGCGAAACAGCTCAGTGTTTGTCAACAAACACATCTAGTTTCACATCACTCTTGTTCATCTGAGCAAATCTCTTGCCGCCGCCCCGATCCTCTCGTCTTACGTGAATTCCATCCACTTTCAGGCCAATTTGTACTTTGCGAGTCTTCTTGGCTGCGTGTGTGTTTCCAATACGTGCGTACGGTTGTTTACTGTTTATTTTTTTCCTAGGACTGCTGGTACTTGGAACTTCACCGCTTTCTTTCAGGGCCTTGGATGAACGTGACTTCTTAAATGAAAACTTTGTTTTCAACTTCTGAAGTAACGGTGGCATTGCTTTGGTAGCAACCGCATCCATTTCATCGGAAGACTCTGACGCGTCCGCCATTGTGCTGAAACACAAGTGTTAAACCTCATTATTACCATGGTTGAATGGATAAGATTAAAAAGGGTACCACTGTGAACCAGAAATACTCGGGTCGAAAGTATTGTGCTCATTGTTTAAAATTGCTTGGACTGAATTTTGAAATGGACTGACAAAAGACAAAACTAAATATTAAAAATGAGTTAAAATCAGCACTGCGGGACAAAATTTGAACAAATTTAACATTAGGACCCTCTTCCCACATTAATTCGTGACTAATTAGCCCGTTAATTAAAGTAACCCCATATTTATGTAGCGGTCCGGCCCCCGGCCGATCGCTCGGAGGCGGCGGCTCGTCCGGCACTGAAGGTGGATGCGCAGGCTAAAATGTTACTGCCAGGGAAAAGGGAACGCCAGGCAGGCAGAAAAAGGAAGGACCAGTGGACACGGTGCACTTAAACTTCTTGAAAGGCTTGATCAGCTACTTTATTTTACGCCATCAAATAATACTCAGTAGGGACAATTAATTTAGGTGATTCCTACAGGCAGAGACGCCATTTTGCACGTTTTTCCTCGACCACGTCCCAAGCTGCAGTCCCCGCCAAAGCGTGGGAAGATTGCCAAAAAACTTCCTCCGACCCGCCAAAATGTATCAAAGTCAGCCACTTCCGGCCGAAAGCGCGTGTCAACCATAGCAACACTCGGTGCATGCAACACGCAATGCACCACACATGGCCACGCACTGTTCACATGCACCGGAAGGTTAAAGGTCAAATAACTAACTGAGATTTACACGAAATGGGAAAACCCCAGATCACCACGTTTAGTACACAAATACTGCGTCATTTTTATTTAGCTCGTTAATTAAAGTGGCCCCATATTTAGTACACAAATACTGCGTCATTTTCATTTTTACCTGACAACTCCTCTTTAAAAGAAAGTGTATCTTACGTGCTGAACAAACCGTAAAATTCGAAATATAATATGACTGGGAACAGATTATTTTGGTATGTTTATTGGCCTCCATGAGAAACCCCCAGAGCCGACGTTTTATGTAATTTGGTCCATTACTTTTTGAAATACGGGTTAACGAACTTTTGACTAATTAGCACAATCTGTCACATTCAAACAGCCATATCTCCAGAAGTAAAGAACCTACAGAAATAAATGTTACTTCATTCTAAAAGTCTTATAATGGCATTCATTTTGTAAAATAAAACCAAATATTTATCATGTACGACAAAAAAAATTCGTTCAAATTTGACCTTTGACCTCGATTAAAAAAATCCTTACTTTTAAAAATGCGTAATTTTTTTTTCAATTTTAGCTTTACATGTTAGGAACATCTCCAGACAAATTTTGAGGGGGCACTCATATACTTTTGGAGTTATTCTATGAAGTATTTTGGCTTTTCTAGCCATTGTCAAGTAATCATAACTATAAAACTGTACAAAAGGCCCATCCTTAATCTTTTAGATAATGTTGCATTTCAAACATTAGGCCCTATCTTTCGGGGGAGGGGCTAGTGTACCTGCCAGCCAGGCATGTTATAAACAACCTAGTCATCTCCAACCATGAGAGTTTTTGTGAGATTTCATTTCCTTTGCAGAAATCTTGTATACGTGTCTAGTTTCTGTAAAAAGTTTCCACAATTGTTACTATTCTGAGTGTGCATCACGTTTAATAAATGTGTAATTATGTATTTAGGCAAACTCGCAATTGTTCCTTCCAGCTAATAATGGTAAGCTGTAAGCTGTTAATTCATTAAGGTTACACAGCTACGTTAGTGATGCTCTCTCAGGATGTAGTGATAATCGTGAAAACTTTTACAGAAACCAGATACGTTTACTTGATGCCTGGAAAAGAAATGAAATCTGCAACAAAAAGTCTGATGGAATGGAGATGACAAGGTTAGCATGCCTGGCTGGCAGGTACAATAGCCCCCCCCCCCCCACCCAACCGAAGGTAGGGCCTAGTATTTAAAATGCAGCAACATCTAAAAGATTAAGGATGGGCTTTTGTACAGTATGAGTTAAGATTACTTGAAAATCGCTAGATGCGATATTTGGACAACATGTGAGGTACTTTCTTTTGAAGAGGCAGATCATGGTGGGTGAAAAAAAATCGAAAATTACACACAGTGTTGTGCACTAAAAAAATAATGGGATCTCTAAATGGGCTATTTTGACACTAATTAGTATTTGGATTAGGCCTTTTGCTACATGTTGCATTATATTTAATGCCTAAGTTTGCGAATACGCGGTCGGCTGAATACGATTGGGAAACGCGGCTCGCTTATGCGGCCAACTTTAATAGGTCGGTCAGTATTAAATCATCCCATTTTCTAGTTTGGGAACTCGACCCAGGAAATGTTAGTTACTATTCATCCATGGTCACGGCACCAGACTAATTTCCCTGATAGCACTTGTTCGACGTTCGTACCGTACGTGGCTGCTGCACGTCACGTACACCGTTAATTTTCGCGTTGGCCATGCAAGTCTACAAAAACCAAAGCCCTGACTTCTTCTCATGCATAATTACGAAAGAGGACATTATTGGCTTACCTTCACAATCCAGGGTTTGGCCTTCACGTCGGCACCCAGTCGATCACGACTTTGTTTGACTTCAATTTCCCTTGAACGGCAACTACGCTTGTGATGATCAGCATTTAAAATGGCGACAATAACAGTGTTTGGCGAAATAACGCAATAGTACGGCGAATTAACCCAATAGTATACGGCATTTTAAAGCTAAAGTATGGCGATATAATGATGTAGTCACGGCGATATAACTCAATACTTGGGAGATATAACGCCGTAAATAAGGCAATTTAACG
The DNA here is from genome assembly GCA_963971285.1 of Astropecten irregularis. Lineage (NCBI taxonomy): Eukaryota > Metazoa > Echinodermata > Asteroidea > Paxillosida > Astropectinidae > Astropecten > Astropecten irregularis. Next base: position 15,140,705 of record OZ020244.1, on the reverse strand, counting down.
CAGTAAATACGGGGCGATATATCGCAATACAATACGGCGATATAACGCGACAATACGGCAATATAACGCAATGACAGGGGGATAACACGCTATAGTAAAGTGATATAACGCAATGGTATGGCGATATAACGCCAAAAAAGGGGGGGGGGGCAATCGCAATCGATTTGGCGGAAACGAGCCACCGTAGAAACGAGCCACCGTAGCATTGCCTACGTCACGGTGGCGGTGACTTACCACACCGACCAATCCGCTTCGCTCTTAGTCTGCGCGCACTGCTCGCTGCATGCCCTATACGCCTATGCTGCACTCGCTTATGCACGCTTATGCTTACGCAATTGCGCCCTCTGTCGCGTCACACTTTTTCTAGAAAAAACAGCAACCACAAACGTATATTGATATCCGATCTCGGAAAGACATATTTCCTTTTTTTTGTCTCTTCATTTAATTTGAAGGACACCAAGGAGCGGAAATCACTATAATTATAGTGATGTTTTTGTTACTGAACATAATGTCATATGGTATTTAAAGGCGCAGGCTCGTCAAAAAATAGAGCAACTTTTACAATAGCGCCCTCTGTAGCTTTATCGATGTTGTTATGCTGTTCTAGGAAGGCTCGTTACACCCCCTGTTAACGTGACACACGTGTAGCATTGCGTACATGCACTCGGGGTGTATAATAATACACGTACATGTACAAATAGTACAATATTAGGCATTATTTTTTTTACAGTTGTCATCGTGGAATCCTTCGCGGATCTGTAGGCAGAGCCTAACCCAACCCCATATGATAGGGGAATCTGTTACATGTGCGAGTTTGACATAAATTACTATTATTTTACTAATGCTGATGTTTTTCCAAAAAAACTCAAAGTCTTGAACTTTACTGGGGTTTATGGAATGCACAGGGTTTTGAATGACAAGTGACACCGTGAATGGAGCGAAATGAATTCCCCAATTTGTCGATATCGCGTAATCGGCGTCTGAAGTTGCCGAATCGGCAAAAATTACTCCAACATCGATTTTTGCATTTTTGGATAGGAAAAGTATCAACGATCGATTTACTATGTTGACAATTATGTCAAAGAAATGTAAGGAAATTAGGTAAAAAGGAGGTTTTCTAGAACGTCTTTGAGGTTTGTTTCTATCTTATTTTACGAATTTTAGGCCTAAGGAAAATCTCTCAAAATCTGACGTTTGTCACGGCGCGTATTCATGCTGAACTGGTTATGTGAGGTGTACGTGAATTGGTACCATATACATGTACATGATTGTAATACAGTGTAGTGAAACAAGCTTTGACTCGTCTTTCTATCAATCCGCTGAAGAATACTTTGTAAACAAAACATTGTGTGCATAGTGAAATCACTTCGTCAAGTTCGCGGACATGACAGGGCCCGCGTCATTCAAATACATCTCTCTGATTGGACCATCGCGCGTACTGTTTACCTAGATACTGTTTACTGTTTACCTAGATACGCACAGCGCTCGGCCAATCTCTGTGCGCGTAGAGCGCCACAGTCGCTAGGCGACATTCGTTTTGTGTATTATGTACATGTACAGTGCGTGCTGTGCACAACTACAGTACATGAACTGTATATTCAATGCTATCAGTAAAAAAAAACAGTTCATTTTATGAGAAGTGACTTTCAGTTTCAAGTCTCTGTATCTGTGTATCAGCTTGTATTTATCTTCTAATATACTATTATTATAAACCTCACTTTCTACAAAAATGACCATAACGACGTAGGCCTAAATATCAACGTGGGGGCTCGTATACTGCGAGTAAAGTGAAATTCAAACTTGGTAAATTAGTCCCTATATCACATAAAATATAGGTCTGCAATGAATTACACAATGCTGTATTTTTTTTTCATACAAGTCGGGTTATAATGAATACTTTGGGATATTGTTCCTGCAATTCGTCATTGTCCATATGTTGCTGCTGCTCTTTGGCGGTGGCTGTACCCTCCATGGCTGTACCGACTGGGTGGTGGTTGGTTACTTTTAGGTCTGATTTCAATCGGTAAATTTGAATCGATTTTTTTTTCACAAAAACTGCGGGAATGTGGACGTGCCAGCATGGAAAATTTCATTAATTGTTTTAAAATCTATCAAACGGAGTGATTTTTTCTTGCTCCCCGAAATATCCCACAACGCAGACAATTCGAGGGCAGATACCACAACGGCCTATACGTAGTTTACGTACATAATTATGTACAATGTACATGTACAGGCATGGATGGGTCCACTTCATAAACCATCGCGTCGTCCAGCAATATCAATCGTGTACAATATAATACAATGCATACTGCACGCACGCATAGTGTATACGCGTGTACAGGGTTATTTTTAGACCAGCTGGCGCTCGCCCTCCGGGATTGTAAGAGCTGGCAACCGCAAGGGCAAAGGTGACTTTTCGTGGCACGAATTTTGTCCGTCGAGCATCGACGAGCCTGCACCTTTAATTATCCATGTCATACAGGCCTGATTGTAGAGTTGCAGGTCGCAGCTTTATATGCAGGTATAGACTGGGATATGTTATAGGTGAAACTGACAATGTTATTATGTTGACAGCATCCTCTTAATTACAATGTTTTTTTTTACATTTCTCTACCAATTTCTCTACCAATATACACTGAACTTTTCCCAACCCCAACATGTTTTACAGATCATGTGCATGAGTGGCAAGTACTTTTTCAGCAGAATAGGCATGTTTTGTTGTTAATGGGGATATACATGTATGTGGAAGCTCTCATTAATAATTTGACATTGTTACGTGCTAGAATTAAGCACGACAGATACATTTAAAACGGAATAGTGAAAACACGACTTGACGAAAATTGGACACCAAGGTAATCAATGAAATACAGTCAAAGAACATTTAATGCAGAAACAAATGAACCATTAGTGATAAACTACAGCAATATGACAGTGATGAAATAATATATACAAACTAAGGTCAGTAATTGAATCGGCCGAAAATGAAAGAAGTTAAGTTTCGGTACCTTAAATAAGGAGGTTTAGGCTTGTCAAACCCCCGCCCATGACAGTCAGCGTCCATGAGGGTAAAATGGTGCATACGCCTGGCCGAGCGTCTCAAAAGAAAAACGGTTACGCATGCCATGCGTGACCACAAAGTACAGGGCAGTAACACTCCCCCATGTAAAAAAAAAGTTTGAACTTCAGGGAAAACTTTTCCTTAATTTTCAAAACATGCGAGCCAACCTGAATAAATTGTTAATGTAGACTGAAAACACAGATATTAATTTCAATACAAAATATATACAAAAAAGTACTGAACCAAATTTGTTACAACACTGGCTCAAATTTAATCAACTAGTTAGTTATAGACATTCAATTGAATAATACAATAGTTGGTCAATTATACCTGGATAAAGCATCTGCTATGACATTGTCTTTACCTTTGATGTGGCAAATTTCAATGACATATTATTCTTGGATAGCCAAACTCTATCTGAGCAGTCTTTGATTCTTGTTTTTCATCTTGTTCAAGAAAGTCAGAGGGTTGTGGTCAGTGTACACCACGACTGCTGAATCCAAATATACTTGAAATTGCTGCAGCAATAAAACCAGTGCCAAAGTGGAGTGGAGTAGTTCTTTTGGTGGCGATTCAATTTTTGTGAAAAGAAGCAAACAGGATGCGTAATTCCACAGTTATCTTCTTGCACGAGTACCGAACCAACACCCAACATCGCTGGCGTCAGTTGCGAGTACGTGCAAATGGTTTATCGAAATTGGGCCCTGCAAGAACTGGGTCAGAGGTAAGCATTTTCTTTACTTTGGCAAAAGCTTCTTCACATTCAGTACTCCACTCAAATTTGGCCTTTTGGAAAGCAAATTGGTAAGGGGTTACAACATCCGCAAAATTACGGCAAAATTTCCGGAACAACATTAAATAATGTTCAGTTGTGTTCCAGCAAGTTTGGAGGCTCAGAAACATAAATATTTCTGTCAACTTCCATCAACACAAATTTTTTTCTGAATGGCAGTTGCAGGAACAACAGTCTTCTTCGTTGGTTTCATTTTTTTTTATGTGACTGCACAGATTATGGCCCATGCACTTTCTCAGTACTTGGTGCCTTACAGAACTGGAAACCTGAAGAAGGGCAACCTCCTCATATCCCTCTAGGATTGCATATAGCTCATCGTTACATGTACATGTAACAAAGGCCAACAAATGTCCTGTTCTTGTCTCTCCATTTGATTTGAAAGACACGAAGTAATTAATGCGGGACTTTCCCCCATCATAATATTCAGATGTTGTATATGTGATACTTAGATCTTTGTATCGTTTGTACTTCCTCATGTCACAGGCCTGAAGGTGTCGGAATCCACAGAGATGTCTCTTCTCTTTCAGGTGTCATCCCTTTTCCGACGACGTGTGGGGAGTCTGCATTGTTATCCCTTTAAAATTGAAGAAAAAAAAGCAATAAGCAAGTGAGAATAAAGCAATATATTTTTGAACCACCCCCCTCCACAAAAAGCCCTTTCTGAAAAACTACAACATTTCTAAAAGCCAGCTGGTTTGTAACTGTCATTACAGATTTCAATGGATTATTTTCCTGTTCCTTTTAACAAGCTAAGATTTTTGTTTTCTTTCATCATGCAGTGGGACACATTTCCCCAAGCAAATGGCTTCCCCCCCCTTTAAATTCTGCAATCTGCTGCTAGAATGACACATGAATAAGTTGGTGAGAAGTTGGTGCCCAACTGAAAAAGCATCAATCCCCAAATTTCATGGCCAGACGGTTCATGTATTTACCTGATAACTCTACTTGAGAGCTGCTGGAACAAATGGTCCATTTTTCTGTTTTCTCCTGGTTCACATATACTCTGCAGCATTGATGGGATGGATTTCGTCATTGCGACTGCAAAATGCGATCTGAATATCAAGATGGACCAAATACCCCAAAATCCTTGTTTCAAAACTGATTTCATCATCGACTTTTTATCTTTAGTGCCAGCATATAATTCTGCTCCTCCTTGTCACTTAAGTACGACATGACAACCAACAGTTGAGAAACCGCAATACTCGAACACAGAATGTTGATCAAGCTATTAAAAACATGAATTCGGTTGATGAACAAAATATGTGCCCCCAACAAATACCCTATAAAGGAAAGCCGAAAACATGAGCCCAGGGAAAGATGTAAAATGGGATAACCAACTTAATAGAAAGAAACATGAGGACATGTGTAAGGTATTTAAGTTCATGACAATGAGGCTATTTATGGTATTTTATGAAAGTGAAGTACCGTAATGTGGTTGGCCAGTCTTTATAGTAGCATCTGTTTTCCTGAGATCGTCTTAATGCACAGTTTTCCTTACTATAAATGACCAGTTACTGATTGAGGTGGTTTGTAATTTTACAACACACAAATGCATATATACCTAAGAACGATACCTTAAAATTAAGCCCAGTGAAGTGTCAATCAGTTCTAGAAAATTAAAAACTCTCACCTGGCTATTGATGTGGCGACTGCCGTGAATCATGCTCTTTAAAGTGGAGTCCATCTACTCAAACCCAAAGCAGGAGAAATTGAACAATGATCCATATAGTTGTACGCACTTTGGCAAATGCCGTAGCAAATGTATGTTCATTGTCTGACTGCAAATACCTGATAATGTTATATTTCACAAGAGCTGGTAAGTGTATCATTTTAATGTGACACAATTTATTAATTAAAGAGGAAAAATCTGATGTTTCTAAAGATTGTTTAATGTCAAAAACAACCATGTTGTAATATCCCATCACTAATCTTACTGCAAATATGTTCATCCAAATTAATATCCTTTAATTTCTATAACTATTTTTTTCAAAATTACTACAAATCAGTTTTTTGTTCAGCATTTAATTTGGTTGCTTTTAAAAAAGGAATTATAAGTTTATGTTTGAAAGTTGGGGATGCTTTATCGATATTCCAAGGACTGACTCATGATGACCGACCACCAAGTGGCAATTAATTACAGTCCCTACGTACAAAAAAATATGTAGTATCAATCCTGTCCCCGCCATTTGGAATTGAACCAAAATCTGAACAAGGCCTTGACTACACCAAGCAGGACACAGTGCATCCAGTCAACTGGGAATGCCACAGATAGGTCAACATTCTTGAGCAATATGCGAGGGCCGAGGCACCTTTTATTCCCCTCTCCTGTTAATAAATGGTACAGACAAGAAATAATAGTACATGTAATTGCTTGTGAAGCATTACAAATATACTGTTCTATGAATGTATTCACTTCGTGGCTGAGTCATAAATCTTTGAAAGCTTGCAGGAGTACCCCATCAGCTAAACCCTCCCCCAAAGTTATTTTATTAATAAATCTTTTACAATTTGAATTTCATGTATTACATTCTCCTGAACCAGTCTTAAATGCAAGTTTAAGGTGGGCCTGGCAAATATTTATTTCCAAATTATAAATGGAGAATTTACACCTCTATGAACAATTGCATGCATGTCTATCCAATGGTAGGGCCTACAATAAAAGCTAGCATGTTGGCTATACATCTAGTAGGGCAACCTGATTTCTTATAATGCTACTTATCAACTACTTACAGCTGTTTTCAGCAGCTTTCTTGGCGTCCTTCATGACTGACTGATGTGTCCGCATTTCACATTCCTCATTGAAGGGGTAGCACACATTCAGCATATTATTTGGATTTAATTGTTCTGCAGGGCCATGTCAGAAGGTACATGCATACTTTCCATTATACTGCTTCATGTTTGAGACCAGTGCCCGAGCAGGAAGATCCAAGCATGCCATCTGTAGATGCCCCTTGAATGTTTTCATTCCATTTGGGGTCGCTACTTTCAGCCCTGACAAAATGTTGTGAGTTCATTCACTATTTCAGATAAGTTGTAAAGCCTAAAACTGTTGACTTCTTGAACCAGGAGCTAGATGCGATTATAACACACATCTTGTTGGTTCCTGGTGCCGCTTGGCTGAAATACGGTCACATGTAATTCACTGATATGGGCTAGTACATGAACTTGGCGTCAGCGTGACTTGACATTGCACACGCATCAATTCCAAAGACTAGTGCCTGTTCGTGTACTAGTCTTGAAAATTGTTGACCAGTTCAGTTACAGCACCCTCACAGAATGGGTTACTCAAAAACTGGACACATAAAAATTGGTAACGTGGAAAGACCTCTTCAATTGTACTAGCATTGCTTTTGAAATAAAAAACAATTGCCGAAATTTAGTTTATATTTAGTGAAAAGAAACTTATGAAATGTTTAGGGAGGCTAACAAGTGGTTTTCAGCTTTGAAGAAAAAACATAATCCGGACAAATTTCTTTTCCAAGCGTGAGCTGTTATATAAAACATATACGGACTGGCAAAATTTGGTCACTAGTGTATGTCTATGCCCCATCGGGCCTGTGAGTGACCAGAAGAGGGTCCTATTCCCTTGGTCTTTTGGCCTCCAGATATAGGACCCTCTTCTGGTCACTCACAGGCCCTCAGGGTGCATAGATGTGCACTAGTGAGCTCATTGCCATTCCATGTACTGTGTATAATACTTTTATTCCTTTGAATACATGTATGAACGAGACTTTAGCGAACCGGTCTTGAGTCAACAGCGCACGCGCAAACCATACTTGCGCAACTGTGAGCATGCGGACGTTGTTTTACGCGTGCGTGCACGTGCGATGTCGACTTGAAGACCGGTTCTCCAAAGTCTCCCATTCAGTTTTTTTGATGACCTCCATCTATGACCTTTAATTGTTATTTAACCCCATAAAATGTTTCCTCCAATTACCGTAAACTTGGTATCAAAAGTCGTGCAAGGCTTCAAAGAAAGGATAATTAAATGCATACTCCCAGTCCTAGTATAAATAGGGTTCAAATAACACTTTGCATACCTTCTCCTTGAAAAAATCTGGAACTTCCTCATCAGCGGCAGGAGATATGTCAGCATGTTTGGTTTTTCCACTTCACAATACGCTAAAAAAAAATACAAAATGCAAAATGTCAACTAATGTCCTAATTACCTTCCATGGGTACCAGTAAGTATGCTAACAACGTTACAATATTCCAGATGGTAACTACTTTTGCGCAACGGTGTGATTTCTGATGTCAACTCACAACGCGTCTACGCGGAAGACCGTGCCCTGTTTCCGAGGATTGTACGGTGCTCTAGTAAAGCCATGTGAACAATAAATATTTGTTGTGACTTTGTGTGTCTTGAGTAACTCAATCTTATCCTGAATGTAAAAACCTGTCTTTTTGTATGATCAATTATTTTATACTTACCATTGTTTTCAAATTTCAAAATAAGAATAGAAACACACATGTACAACTTCTGTGGTTGTGTTGCAGTGGTTTTTCATTTCTGTGATAATTGATGAATGCTTTATACATGTATTGAACAATTTTCTTTTGTTATTTTTGCACCAGAAACACATCTTAAATTGAATATTTGTTTGACGGGTATATTTTAATTCATTTTGTAAATAAAATATGGCAAAAACATTAAATTGTTGAGAACTTTGAAAAAAAATGAAAGATTTATTAAAGCAATAGAAATTTATCGATACACTTAATGATACTGTTGACCTTGTACAGGGTTTCTCCTGATAACTTATTGATTTCATTTAAAGCCATTTTCCCCTGTATTAACTTACTTTTTATTGTTACAATTAAAAGTTAATACAGGGGGAAATGGCTTTAAAAGAAATCAATAAGTTAATATATATTTAATGTATAGTTTATTGTACATATATACACCACTCTCAGTTCAGAGTTATAAATTTTACTTTGCTTTTTTGTTTTTTGAGCAGTGTGCATCAAAATTGTCTACTATTAAAGTAGTAACCGAATCGGGAGCCAGAATGGTGTGAAAACTAACCCGGCGTTCTTCACTTTTTCTGCTAGCTATTAATAAAGAAATGTGTGGTTGACTGTGGCTCTGGACAATACAAGGTAATCATTTGCTTCTTTTCAATATAAAATATTAACATTGCCTTTTTACAGCCCAGGAAAATATGAAGTCATGCAATACAAAATTATGTTATTTCACTGCAGGTTGGATACATGGGAGACCATGACAAGGGCAATAAAATGTATCCTTTGACCGGAGACGGGTGAAACTGCAGCAGTATTTGATGTGTGTCCAGTGCAAACACTTGTCAAACATGCACTGGCCCCATGAGGTCAAGTAGATGGAATTGGCTAGTTCGACTGGACGGAATCGATGACACACAGCATTTGTCAGCTTCATCGATGTCAGAGTCAGCATTGCTGTCGTCATCACTTGTTGATACTGTGTTGGATTTCATCACACTGCTTGGACCAGGCTGAGACTGGGAAACTGTGTTGGATTTCAGCACACTGCTTGAACCAGGCTTAGACTGGGATAATGCGTTGGATTTCAGCAGACTTCTTGGACCAGGCTTAGATGGAGACGGCTCAGACTGGGATGTTGACCGGGGTTTTGCTTTGGATGTTTTGTCAGACTCATATTTTGCTCCGGGTGACTTCTTCGGTTATTGCTTTTCCCGAAACGATGAAGCTCAGGCATCTTCTTTTCTTTGGAACCTTTAAAAAATACAGGTGAAACAAATTAGGATATACTAGGTAGAAGAAAATGAAAAGAAAAAAATCCTCTTTTAATTGCAATACATTGTGAAAAACTGACTGTTTATTTACCCTCTGTCTCCGTCCTATCGAATCTTCTCTTTCTTTGAAGACATCTGGCCTCAGATCAACCGGAAGATTGGCAGATGAATGATCGCCTTGGGGGCCAACTTCCTGATGAGGGGAGTCGCTAGAGCTGCTGCCTCAGTGGAAATGCACCTGTTCAGGGCTTTGGCTGGAACAAACATCGCTTGATTGACCACCGAACTATTTAAAGGATAAATCCCGGCCTTCTTGAAAGAACTCCTCAAGTTCTCTGGTGAATGGGACTTGGAATAAGCACTACAAGCAATCTCACAGATTGAATATCTGTCGATCCCTGTCGTACTGTTAGCCCGCATTTGTCGGTGGCAGATGGAGTTATAGATGCTCTCAAATGGCCAAAAACATGCCAGATCAAGTGGCTGCAAGATGTGACTGGTATGTGCAGGTAAATCAAAGAGAACAATGTTCTGTTCTCTTGCCCAGTCGATAAGTAGTAAGCTGATGTGGGATCTATGGCCATCATAGAGAAGCAGTAGTGGTTCATCCTTTGTCCGGCTGGTCGATTTGAGATGTATTCCTGGAAGATGGACATATTAGTCCACCCACTGTCACTGAAAGTCCCGTCTGTTCCAGGTGAGGAGCCCTTCAGCAATTCCTGCCTCATACGTTGTCCTGGGAACACAAAGTATGGAGGAAGCTGTTGTCCCAGAGCATTCCCAGCTCCAATGATGGTGATAGTCGATCCTCTGCCACTTGTCACAGCTACTGGGTTGGGTGAAGAGGATGAACCAACGATGAAAGGAGGTGAATGGTTTTGTTTCAGCCCCTTTTCATCCACATTGAAGATGCGTTCTGGCGCGTCCCTCAACTTGTATTTTTCCATCACCTCTTCAAGATTTTGGAAGAACGCCTTCACCACTTTTTCTGATGTTGCCTTTGCTAGATGAAGATCAAGGCTTCTGGGCTTCTTTACGCTTAGCTCTGGCCATCTTGACATGAAACCTCGGAACCAATTTAGGCTGAGTGGGTGATCTTTATCTCTTTTGTGTAGACTTACAGCAAATATTGTTGCAATGTCAACAACTTCTGCCCTGCTGTAACCGTAACCTAGCAGAGCCATTTTCTTGAGATGACTGACCAGGTTGTTTTCCTCCTCAAGGCTGAAGATTGGGGTGGGCCCAGACTTGGTGACCTCGGGATCAACCTTTCCATTGACCCGATCCCGTAATGTGGTTTCTGGAACACCATGCTTTCTTGCAGCGCCACACACTGACTCATTTCCATCAAACACACTACAGAAAGCTTTCGTGAGAGCAGATGGAGAGTAGTTTCTGTATTGTGGAATTACCCTTGAATGCAGCACTGGGCTAGTGCACATAGTCTGGAGAAAAAGAACATTCTTAAATTTAGCTAGAATGGCATCAAAACATTGTCTTTGTGGAAGAAAAATAAATTAAAATAATCCCTTATTTATTAAGATATCGATATCAATAGTTATGTCTCACCCCCCAAAATGTGTTTTTGTTTAATACACCTATTAATTTATTAATTAATTATAATTTATCCAATATCAATAAAGAAAAATATGCACAAGACTAGGTCTAAAAACCTCTCTTAATACCTTAAAGTATCATCACAGAAATATGCATGCAAATTTCTGGTGTTAAAGTAAAAAAATAAATCCTTTTATATTATTTTTATAAAACCCTCAATGTTTGAGGAAATAAAGATTTTATAAGTAATTTGAGAAAATGATATAAGGAATGTGTCCATTACAAGCCGCCGTAGTTAAATACCCAGCATGCATTGTTGCTAATAAAATTACGTCACATAAAATAATATTGACGAATAGCAATTTGAAACATTGTAATCTGAAACTATGAATGAGAGTGTAACATGTATTATTGACGCTCGCAAGTTTGGACACTTTTGTATCTCGTTTAATTAGGCCTGAAGTACCTCCAAATTAGATATTTACGAATATAACTTACTGGAAAAGCATTTACTCGCCACATTTTCGGGTCAGCGTGGAGAGGAGACAGCTGTAGACTCTCAAAAACGTTTTTGACGTCATTCGAAGTTGTTTACATCGCGCCCCGTAACGCAGAAGGTAAGCACGCGAAAACTTGGCACATTGATAACGAGACCCCCCACGATACTGTACATTTATGTATTGCATGTACAGTTCAGCAGTGCACTTGGGAACATATTGTGGCGAGGATGAAACCAATGCCTGGTAGAAAGGAATGCGGAACTTATTCAGGGATTGAAATAATTGGGTCGAAGGGATGGTCAGAACAAAATTGTTACAATAAACTTGCATGTGTACTGTACTAAGCAGGGTGGATTTTACGATGGGTGGTAGTCCCCCTCTTATCAGTGCTGCCTGTTATTGCATGGCACTATTTACTTTCTCCTTAGAGATGTTTACTGCCCCAGGGGTTTAGACAAGCAGCAATCTTGAGAAACAGTCACTTCCTTGTTTTTGGCCCAAGACTTTGGAGTTTAGGTGGGTCCGCACCCTTGCATTTCTAAAAACGGACATCTCCTTTCAGTCCATATAGTAAGATTTGCTTCCTGGAGGTCAGTCAAAGTTATGGTTTTTTTTACTCTTCTTGATTGTAAGGTTTTCTGGTTACTATATTGATATTCCTTGATGAGGTTGTTCAACACCAAATGTTTCACGGGTTCTTTGGTTTGAAAAAGATTTGATATTCGGAGTTTCATTTTGTTTGTTAATTGTTTAGTTAATTGTCAAAATTTATAATTACAACTGCGCGGATTATCTCACCTCTTTTGACTAATTGTAAGTAAACCTTTTTTGTGGGAAGTTCTCGTGGAATAGAGACATTTTGTACGGTCAGATCATCTGAACGATTAGTTTACTGTCTCTCTCTACTGCATTTTCTGTGTAAATCCTCAGCCCAAAATATTGTTTTCTTTATTTTCTTTAAGAGTGCTATTTTCCAGGTTACATATGGCCTATACTTTTATTCAGTAGTGTGTATTTTTGTATCAATTTTCCTTCCTCTATTTTATTCTTCTTCACCCTCGACCTTTCCATTTTCCTTTAAAGTCGAGCAGAAATCCTTGCTCCAATGTAGCGAAAGTCTGCATATTTTAGCCTTTCCATTATAACAGAGTTAACTAATACAGGTTTTTACCTCGATGTTTCATTTTCTGCCGAGAAATTTAACGTCGAGAACCCACGTCTCCAGCGACGAAAACGCAGCAAAACCAAAACGCCAATGTGACTTCATATGTATTCATTGACCCCCGACACGTAATAGTTAATTGGAGTCATGGCAACATTCCGTGTACAATGCATTACACACTGTATGCACAATGTACAGTGTACTGTATACTGCACGCGTGACTGTGTGTGTATCGTTTTTGTTTTGTAGAGCCGATCGTTTCTTTCTAAAACCTTTGTCTTTTTTCTGGAGTTTTAATTAGTTTTAATTGCATTATGATTTCATTTTGAAATCTTCAATATGCCTGTATCGTGTGTTGTTGGTGGATGCACATGAAACGCGGATAAGAATCGAGACGTGTGCTGGCAGTCGTTTCCCCGAAATCCAGCGACCCGCAGACAGTGCATTGCATTTGTGAATACTACGCGATCTGATTTTCATTTATCAGACTATTCCAAATTTTGTTCGGCACATTTTTTTCAGAAGATTCTGTTGATGAAGGATATAAACTCCAAATACGGCTTGGTATTAAAGTTCGATTCAGGCTTAAAGAAGGATCTGTCCCGACCGTCAAATCCCCAACGTTGACGCAGTTAGTGTCCATCTCCTCTGCGACTGCAAATACAGCGGGGCTGTTCGACTTCAGCTGTAGTGGCCCAGCTAATTTAGACGGGGCAAATCAGTCGTGTTCCACGGGCAATGCGTTGCGCGGTAGACGGTCCCGACCCAGCTAACATTTCAGTATTGGCCCATTGCTAGCCCCATGCCAGCTGTAACGTTGGCCCAATGCTGGTCGCCAGTTGTGGCCCAGTATATGCTTGCACATTGGTACAAAATCGGTCCAATTCAGTGGCCGATATTGGGCCAATACACGGGCCAGTAGCGGCCCGCTGTGATGTACCAGTACGGTCCTTTCCGAATTGGGCCAATAATGTTTTGCCACCATTGGTCCAGGGAAAAATGGTATTGGCCCAATACTGGCCCAAATGTGAAACTTTTTTTAAGCCCACTAGCAGAATGAACTTGGCATGATACCTAACACAATAAATGAAAGAGAAATACAATGTTCGAGTATAATTCATGAACTGGAAATTTAATTGCATGAAACAAATTTCAATGTAAATTTCATTTGTTATGAGATCTTCAACAAGTAAATCTATGTAAACATGGAATAATTTAATATCAATGGGAGACTTTAGAGAACCGGTCTTCAAGTCAACATTGCACGTGCACGCACAACAGCGCAGGCGCAAAACAACGCACGCATGCTCACAATTGCGTGCGCTGTTGACTTGAAGACCGGTTCTCCAAAGTCTCCCATTGTAGTATCCGCTTTAATACAAGGATTCAAATCGGCCAGTCACCATTGGCAAGCTCGGTTGTCCAGTGGTAAGATCGATGTCTGCATGCATTAGCAAACAGGTTGTGGGTTCGAATCCCAACCGAGTAACCAGTTGATTTTTTTTACAGGACTCAGAGAAAACACAGTATCAGTGCTCAAAGAACACGTTGGACTGGGCAAAACATCTCCCAAACAAGAAAAATACAGTATCAAAATTGAAATACAGTTCTGTATCAAAACACATTCTACTGTATTTCTGAAGAAAAAAAAAGACTGAACTTTTGGGAACCTGCAATGTGAATACCTCTTACCTACAGCTTGAATAAAGTATGGTTGAATTGTGTAACACTGCGCAATTAAACAAAATTGTTGGTCAAGAGGTGCAATGCTTTTCGCCTATTTCAATTTTAAATATTCCATTTTGTGGTCAAATGTGTGAACACTGCAGGACATGGCACAATACATGTATTGTTACTATGAAGTTAAAATTGCTAACCAAAAATTATACATAAATTATGAACATAAATGAAATTAATGTACTGTGTAAGGACTGCACAGATTTGATAAGATAAGCAAGGAGCAGCTATACATGTATTATATCCTCCATATACCCCTGTAAGAAATGATTGTGTGCAAAATAAATAAAAATCAAAAATACCTGAGACTCATAGCACTTTAAATTTCCCTTAAATCAGGATACCTTTCCTTACAGGTACATATTGCACTTGTAAACAACAAAGATGTATTTGACTAATTTTATCACTCGAGAACTTACGTAGGCACCAATGAAGTATTTTAAGTATAATATGAGGTGAACTCAGACATACATGTAGCAATACCCTGTATTACCCTGTAACAATAGGGCGATTTACAACATACAGTGCACCAAAAAGTGTTTGTAATGAAGTGGTTCATCAAAATGTGCATTTGGATAGTGTCCGGCATGTCTGGTCCAGCATGCTGACGCTACCCAAACGTGCATTGTGATTGACCACTGAGTTTCAAACTCCAGGTGGCACACTATTGTGAATCGCCAATACATGTATTACAAAAAAATATGTGGATCTTGCCGCACAATGCAAAATGAGTTTGGAACATGGAGCATTTAATAACATTAACAACAAAGTATAACACCAAACTGCTCCCATGGGCTGATAGGCCATGCAGTAGTTCTGACAGTGTTTACAGATTATCCACATGGTGCAAAATGAGTTTGGAACATGGAGCATTTTTTACTGCCTCCTGAAGTTTTAGCATTTTGTCTCCTCTTTCTTCCCCCGAACCTGTCCCCTGTGTTACGAAGCCAGACCATTATCTCCTACTCTACGGCCCTGCTGGAGCTTTTGAAGGCATACATGTATTTATATACACACAATAATTATGTGGATCTTGCCGCACAATGCAAAATGAGTTTGGAACATGGAGCATTAACATTAACAACAAAGTATAACACCAAACTGCTCCCATGGGCTGATAGGCCATGCAGTAGTTCTGACACTGTTAACAGATTTGCATCCATCTGGTGCAAAATGAGTTGGGAACATGGAGCATGTTTTAACATTTGTCTCCTCTTTCTTCCCCCGAATCTGTCCCCTGCGTTAGGAAGCCAGACCATTCTACTCTACGGCCCTGTTGGAGCTCTCGAAGGCATACATGTATTACAAAACATAATTTATGTGGATCTTGCCGCACAATGCAAAATGAGTTTGGAACATGGAGCATTAACTTTAACAACAAAGTATAACACCAAATTGTTCCCATGGGCTGATAGGCCATGCAGTAGTTCTGACACTGTTTACAGATTTGCATCCACCTGGTGTAAAATGAGTTTGGAACATGGAGCATTTTTTACTGCCTCCTGAAGTTTTAGCATTTTTCTCCTCTTTCTTCCCCCGAATCTGTCCCCTGCATTACGAAGCCAGACCATTCTACTCTACGGCCCTGCTGGAGCTCTCGAAGACATACATGTATTACAAAAAATATGTGGATCTTGCCGCACAATGCAAAATGAGTTTGGAACATGGAGCAATTAATAACATTAACAACAAAGTATAACACCAAACTGCTCCCATGGGCTGATAGGCCAAGCAGTAGTTCTGACACTGTTTACAGATTTGCATCCGCCTGGTGCCTAATTACTGCAAAATGAGTTTGGAAAATGGAGCATAAACATTAACAACAAAGAATAACACCAAACTGCTCCCAGTAGACACTCTTTACAGATTTGCATCCGCCTGGTGCCCTACTGCCTCCTGAAGATTTAGCATTTGTCTCCTCTTTCTTCCCCCGAATCTGTCCCCTGCGTTACGAAGCCAGACCATTATCTCCTGCTCTACGGCACTGCTGGAGCTTTCAAAGGCAGTGTTCCTCAAAACGGCTTCTAAAAATTGGGAGCAAAGCACAATTATATTACAGCTAAATCACAATCATTTAAGTATTGTCTGCACTCCATTCCGTAACAGGAACATTTCGTATCTAATCACTGGGCCAGGGATTGCTGGGTAAATATATTATGTCCTCCTGATTTGTCCAAGCTTGCATACATGATGTAATGCTCATAAAATATGAAATCCAAGGGAAGAGTTGAAGGAAGACATATGACGTAATGGTCATCGAGTGAAGATGAAAGTGAGCGTGAAGTAGTGCGGGGGGGCAACAAGGACATCCACCACGACAGCACCACAGCAGCCTCTTCCGTCTGCACCAGCTATGCCTGCCATACCTGTACCACCTGCTTTAGCCTCAGCTGATGTGATACATGTAGACCTAGATGCTGATTTTCAAGAGTTGTTCGAGTTGCCAGATTTTCCACCACAGGCTGATACTCCATGGTTAGGTATTTGTCTGATGTCAACATAGTCTAGAGTGCTAGGCGATGTAGTCATTAGATGCGATAACTCGCCACCACGATAGGGCGTTATCATGACCAGCCGCGTGCTATAGCCATGCACGGCTGTACTTCGAAAACATCGGCTAGCACTCTAGAGTAATGTAAACAATGAAACATTTCTTTATTGTTATATACCTCTGTCTTAAATGCTTATTTTTGACTTTTTTTTGGGGGGGGGGGGCGGGGGGCAGAACGATCATTACCATGATTGGACACTGCATTATGGGGAACCACCCCCCCCCCCCCCCTCAACTGCACCAGATTTTGTGATTACATTTATTCTATTTACACTATGCATACCGGTACTTTTAATTCACAGGCAAATCCACAGCACAGATGACCACAAGTCAAATTTGTTTAAACGCAACTGGTAAGTGCCTTTGTGTGCATGGATTTAATCTTGGTGCTGGTATGTGTAAGGCTTGCTTTTGGGTAAAATTTAAGTGTCACCATATTTCAATTGTTTTGGTCTACAACCTCTGTTTTTGGCAAGAAGAAACATGAAGAAATATATTGTACAACAAAAGAAACTTGTAAACAAACCAACAAATTGGCAAGTTATTATCACCCCTCCCCCTGCAATGCCACTGATACTTTATTAATGATACTTTTGTCCTCTTTTCTAATTTTCTAACCAAAGATGTGACTGTACTTAAAGCAATCAGTGAAGTACAGGTCGCTGTGTGTTCCATCAGTGAGGAGCTGATTTCCAAGAGGAAGTTGCTTCCCAGATAGCAAGAACCAGTGGCCCACTGGTGGCAAATGAGTGGCAATGAGCGCCACCGGTGGCCGACAGTGGCCCGTCGGTGGCCCACTGTCACGTTTGAGCGCGATGAATGCCACCCATGGCCGACAGTGGCCCCACAGTGGCCCACTGTCACGTTTGAGCGCGATGAATGCCACCCATGGCCCGTCAGTGGTCCACTGTCACGTTTGAGCGCGATGAATGCCACCCATGGCCGACAGTGGCCCGACAGTGGCCCACTGTCACGTTTGAGCGCGATGAATGGTACCTATCGCCGTCAGTTGCCCGACAGTGGCCCACTGTCACGTTCGAGCGCGATGAATGGTACCCGTGGCCGACAGTGGCCCACTGTCATGCTGGAGCGCGATGAATGGTACATATGGCCGTCAGTGGCCCGACAGTGGCCCACTGTCATGTTTGAGCGCGATGAATGGTACCCGTAGCCGACAATGGCCCGACAGTGGCCCACTGTCACGCTGGAGGGTGATGAATGGTACCCGTGGCCGACAGTGGCCCACTGTCATGCTGGAGCGCGATGAATGGTACCCGTGGCTGACAGTGGCCCGACAGTGTCCCACTGTCACGCTGGAGCGCGACGAATGGTACCCGTGGCCGACAATGGCCCGACAGTGGCCCACTGTCACGCTGGAGGGTGATGAATGGTACCCGTGGCTGACAGTGGCCCGACAGTGGCCCGAAAGTGGCCCACTGTCATGCTGGAACGCGATGAATGGTACCCGTGGCTGACAGTGGCCCGACAGTGGCCCACTGTCACGCTGGAGCGCGATGAATGGTACCCGTGGCCGACGCACAATGGCCCGACAGTGGTCCACTGTCACCTTGCTCGATAGCTCGATGTTTGAAAAATTATCGGAATAGCAGAAACATCCGAAACTTGAATATGTTCGATTTTTCAAGACATTAGGTTTCAAAACATGTTAGCTTCTCAAAAATTCATCCCATTCCAAGTAATGTGTTTCAATCTTTTTGACCCGATTTCTGCTTCGTAGTTAGGCCAGCATGGTTCCCGTCCCGACAAACATTCGAGTGACGTAGCGTCAGGAGAACCATGGGAACAAGAATGTCTCTGTATATGGTCTCTGTGGCATGACTCGACTCGATCACGTGCGCGTGGGATGGGAGCGCGTGCACGCGCGCGTGCATGTAATGTTAGAAATCGCGTGAGCGCCATTTGCATTGTTCCAAATTCTTCTTTCCTGTGCCTGTCTTCAACGTAAATCTACGAGTCCGACAAGTACGTGGTCATTTGCCAGCCCTTTGTTGATACAAATTCTTCTATTCTAAGGTATAGGATGGGCTTTTGTACAGTTTTGTAGTTATGCTTACTTGAAAATGGCTAGAAAGGACAAAATACTTCATATTTTTGCGCATGCATTACTATACATGGATAACCTGTACATAAGTATATGCACAGTGCATATGTTAATGCATATTTACAGCTTTTATCCTCGAAATCCGATGTTTAAATTATCATCACTCCAAAAGTATATGAGCGCCCTCTCCAAATTTTTTTGGAGATGTTACTTACATGTCAATCTAAAAAAAAAAAAAAATACGCATTTTAAAAAATACGCATTTTTTTAAATCGAGGTCAAAGGTCAAATTTTAACGTAACTTTTTGGTCGTACATGAAAAAATTTTGGTTTTATTTAACAAAATGAAGGCCATTATAAGAGCTTTAGAATGATGTAAAAATTATTTCTGTAGGTTCTTTACTTCTGGAGATATGGCTGTTTGAATGCGACAGATTGTGCTAATTAGTCAAAAGTTCGTTAACCCGTATCTCAAAAAGTAATGGACCAAATTACAAAAAATTTCGGTTCTGGGGGTTTCTCATGGAGGCCAATAAGCATACCAAATTTCATTGAAATCCGTGTCAGTCGGGTTCCAAAGCGCGTTGAATTGACACGGAATGACCCAAGAATGTTCTGTTACCTCACAGAAATGGACATGTTTCGATTCAATTTCTCCACAATTAAAAGTTGGTTTTGAACAAGTAGCAATCTGACCTCCTGTATGTATGGAAATCTGCCTCCTTAATTGAAGGTATATATAATTAATTCCAGGTAGAGTTAGTATGTCGATAGTTGCCTGTGTTGTATGTCGTGTAAGTGTAATAGCTGTAAGAAAAAGCTTTATTACAACATTTCCCTATATCTTTTTAAACGCCAATTCCTAGTAATTATATTGACGTTGCATTTTATGTTCCTTTTGTGGGTGAGGAGGTGGAAGTGGTATACCCGTATATGCGAACCTGTGAATATACCAGCTGGGCCTGGGCCCTTAAACTGCTGGGAAACGGTTCGACCTTGCGGTACAAGCTTGGTGCTTTTGTCTTAGAATCATGGATGCTTTCTATTCCCTTCTGTTTTTAATTAAACTGAAATCAATGTCATGCCAGCAACAATTGAAGATTTAATGGTCGCTTTTTTATGGAATTTCTTTCAAAATAGCCCTTTTTAATGGCGAAAGTGGTTGAAGGATGTGATGATTATATGAAATGACATGTATATAGTGCACTTTTAGTATGTACCAGGTAGTGGAGTTCACTGATGAGGGAGAGGTGGCAGCCATCCCAACCGAATGGCTGGATGGTACTAGCTGTGCTTGCTGGCCCTCCTACAAGACCACAGATAGGATCCACAAAGCAGCTAGGAACAGAGAGGGAAAGCATCCAACCTGGCGTGCATATCCGATACGAGTGCTCGGAGAAGCAGGTGAAAACATTAATTTACTTAAAAGCAAAATTCATGTACACTGTCACTTTTTCACTTCACAAACTTGAGGGATCTGACTCCATTTTAACAGCTTTTAGCAATATCTGATTCCGACTCGACCATGTCGACAGATTCACAAAGTGCCTAATAACAGTTAATGACATGGGATGGTTTTCTGTCATCTTAGTGTTTAAACGACTGTTTTGATATGTTGATTATTATGGCAGCACAATCTGCAATATTGGCTATTTCAGTAGCTTTCCTTTACTCAATGCAAAAATATAGACAGTGGACTGATATTGATGTACACTGAATCAGTATTAAGCAAATTTTTAACTGATTGAAAGATTTGCCATGTGGAATATATGGACAATATGATGTAAAAGTTGAAAAGCAAAATGTTCTCTCTTCACCCTGACTACTGTCTAACATAACCTTCATCATAACCTTCATCATACATGTAACTAATATTAAGTGAACGTCATGTATTGTGTTCTTGTACATTTATGATTTCAGCTTCATATGAGGAGGCAAGGGAATAAGTACGGAAGGCGGAAGAGACTTCAAATTTAGAAACCTTAGATCATGGAGACACTGACGTGGATGGCACGAGGAAGTCGAAGAGAAGGAAAAGGTAGAATGTGTGGACTATGCTTACTTATAAAAAATATTGCTGCCATTGAAAGGTGAACAAAGAAAAATTGAATTGAGCGACCTCCTAAATACCAAACAGGCACTCTACCAACTGAGCTATCCAGCCCTACGGATGGCGGTGACCCCAATAGTCAATTATCTTTGTTTGTTTGGCACTCCATGTACACACAGCCATATCCCAGGAATCATGGAGTGATCCCCAATGCACCGTTCTTGGGTTGCAGCAGTGAAATGAACCGTGGGATATGGCTCAGTTAGTAGAGCGCCTGTACGGTATTCAGGAGGTCACCGGTTCGAATCCCACTCCAGTCAATTTTTTTGGTTCACTTTTCAATTACTCTAATTTCAGTCAGTTTCCCCTGTGGTTAAAATTTACTCTTGCCATAACCAGTGCATAAAAAGGTGAATTAAACGAAGTAAAATTCAGCATGCCCAATACAAGGACTCAAGGTCAGTCATATGACGATACATCTGTGTTCTGAGAAAGGTAAAATGCAAAATGCATATTTCCCACTAGGCACATGGACATATAGGGATACATACATCTGTCCTTGGTAAATCTTTGTTGAACATTAGAGAATTTCAAAATTTATGTTTTTTTTTTCTCTTCAAATTCTCGTTGACCTCCATAGTTTTACAGATAATCCCAACTTTCAACATGTTATTCTGTTAGATTGATGAAGGCATTATTTTTTCAGTGATGATTTTGACTGTTATCGGTTGTACAATCTCAATTCAGGGCTTCGGTGCGTCTGCAACTTCCTTTCGAGTCAGAATCTGACTTGGAGGAAGATGCCTCGGTAGAAGCACAAAGCATCCCATCACCACCCACGAGACCTGCAGGCATGATGTCTGGAAGCCAGATCAGCACCACACATGTACCAGCACCTCCTCCTTCCAGGTCTCCCTACTGCCCAACACCATCTACATCCTTCGACCATCGCCCTCAATCATCAACAAGTGGTAAGTCAGATTTCTAGTGACCTGATTAAGATGCTTTCCACAGAATGTTGATTAATGTATGCTCATGTTTTGCATACAAGTCACGTAAGTGGACCGCTGCTGTAACAAACATGGCAGGATGCACAGATATTGTCCGCCATAGATTAAAGAACCATATTCGGTATGTAAATTGTACACACTGATGAAATTGGAAGCCGAGAATGTTACCAAACGTTTGGTAGAACGGTAATTCTTTGAAGCCTACTGTAGTTCTTTTATTGGACATACTAATTGTTTGAGAGATAGTGTCATTTTGAACAATAGTTCTGTTCAGAATTTTGAATAGCTCTGTCAAAGTTGTGTTATACTACATGTAAGGAATGCCTTTAAATCGAATGTTTTATTTGGCATCCTCTTACAGCTTTAGTAACCCTGTTACAGTAACACCTTTTTGTAGGTGCTACCTTTGCTATCCAATAGGAAGATAGGATATTATTTCGACTTTGTATTGTTGTGGATGTTTTCGTGGGACAGATATTTGTCTCCCCTTTGAAAAAAAAAAACACTGGTGACGCAGGCATGATATGATAACGATAAATGTGTACCTAATCACAACATCAAAGAATACCATCTCTAATTTGGTTTAGAGAGAGCAAGGTTCTTCACGATTTTGGAAGAACTAAGAGCCGACGTCAAGCGTATAGAGAGGAAGGTGGACCGGTTGGGGCTGAGACAAAACTTGACTGAAGAGGACGGTGTGGACCTCAAGTGGCCAGAGGACGTAAAACTACCGATGAGTTCCCTCGCTGAACTGAGGGTCTTTGAAGAACGGCTGGTTGTGGATGCATCATTCAAGAAGATTGTGGTGAGTTTTACCATTGGTCCCAGTTTTGGTAATTAATCACTGTGATCTCATTTTGAAGAGCACATAGCCCAGCCCATTGTGATTAATCATGTTTTAGGGGCCGTCCATATGTCGGCATTATTCTTGCATACATACTTTAATAAAGGACGTGTATACGCACGAAATACCGACTTTTGACCCCCCCCCTGTACGCAAGGCGTACGCAATGCCCCCCCCCCCCCCCCCCCCCCCTCCGTGCGTGCGTACTTTATGGACGGCCACTTACATGTCTTTGATAATAGAGGAATATGTGCTGCAAAACAAATAATACACATTAGACAACCATCTCTGATTTATAAGGAGCTATGTAGGAACCTCTTTTTCCATGCAGCCTTGGTTGACACATGTAGGCCTATGAGTCAAAAATTTCAATTTGCCGGGTTTGTTTGCATGAATGTTCATGTTTGTGTTATCTTTAATGTTGAGGCGGCTCAGGTCCATAGGAGGGGATACCCTGAAGGATATCATCAGCGGGATGTTGAGCGAACTTTGGACAAAACAACTGGCTCTTCTCCACAATTTCACTGGAAAGGCTGGGGAAAAGAAAGCTTTTGTTAAGCTTCAACTTCTGCAAATATTGAAACGTGAGTGTTTTACTTGTACACTGTACCGTGTTAACCACCTTACTATTAAGGTCCTCACGCAAAAAGTAATGGCAATTAAACAAATACTTAAGCTTTTTAATTATATTGCTAACAGGGCTCCATATCGTCTTCTCAGTATGTAATTGACAGCTTCTAGTAAATGCCATCACTTATGGTCTTGACTCTTGACAAAGCTCTGCCACCTGCCCTTCTTTCATGATGACCCGACATGGCATGGTTATCCCTTTCAGTCCTGGAATACTGTCAAAATGCCAACCTCTAATAATTGTCTAATCAGTTTGTGTAAATTGAGGTAGAACTTATGGTAGCATGTTTGGCAATGCCATACAAAGAGATGAACTTTACTGGGACTTTATATGATTCTATCCCAAATACAGATGCAATTAGGAGTACCAAGGTACGGGACGCCACCGACGAGCAGATCAAGCTTAGGATTATGAAGTGGTTGAAGGCTGGAGACCGTGAAGGTGGCAGGCAGGAACGCCGTGAAAGAATACAATACATGTAGTTTGAGAACAGTATATCTTTGGGGGGGGCTGGGGGTTGTGCAGTGCTCACACCTTTTGTTAAGGGACCTTAAATTTGCCATCTTTACAGCTGAGGACACATACTTTCAGGCATGCAACTTTTCCATGTATCGGCTGATCTCATATTGTTGTTGTTTTTTGTTTGTTTTTTCACTTAAATCGTATGCCATTTCAAAGTGAAAAACACTTCAAGTTTACACCTGTAAATAGTATTTGGTAATGATTGGAATTTGTTTTCTACAAGTTGCATGCCTGAACGATTAACAGTAAGATGTTTTTACTGTTTGATTTGTTTTGCTTGTTGAAGGTCATATTATACATGTACTTTATTTTTGTGTAAGAAATGCAGATTCAGATGCAGGTTTTTTTTTTAGAATGCAGTGAAAAATTCCCACAGAATTTCCCTAATCTTATTTCTAGTTGATAAATACAGAATTTCAGGCAGACAGACTTAAACGGTATGTTTCTACCATCACTATCTTTATACCCTGTATACGTTTGAGGTTTTTGGTCTCTTTTACCAAAGTATGATACTACCTTAAACTCTTATGACTGAAATCTTCACAGACTTACAGGCATGCAACTTTTCTTTGCATCAGCTGATTTCCTGGCTTTAAAACCTTATGGGTCATTCCGTGTCAATTCAACGCGCTTTGGAACCCGACCGACTCGGATTTCAATGAAATTTGGTATGCTTATTGGCCTCCATGAGAAACCCTCAGAACCGAAATTTTATGTAATTTGGTCCATTACTTTTTGAGATACGGGTTAACGAACTTTTGACTAATTAGCACAATCTGTCGCATTCAAACAGCCATATCTCCAGAAGTAAAGAACCTACAGAAATTAATTTTACATCATTCTAAAGCTCTTATAATGGCCTTCATTTTGTAAAATAAAACCAAAATTTTTTCATGTACGACAAAAAAGTTACGTTAAAATTTGACCTTTGACCTCGATTTAAAAAAATGCGTATTTTTAAAAATGCGTAATTTTTTTTTTGATTTTAGAATGACATGTAAGTAACATCTCCAGAAAAATTTGGAGTGGGCGCTCATATACTTTTAGAGTTATGATAATTTAAACATCGGATTTCGAGGATAAAAGCTGTAAATATGCATTAACATATGCACTGTACATATACTTATGTACAGGTAATCCATGTATAGTAATGCATGTGCAAAAATATGAAGTATTTTGGCCTTTCTAGCCATTTTCAAGTAAGCATAACTACAAAACTGTACAAAGGCCCATCCTTAATCTTTTACATGTTGCTGCATTCTAAACACTAGGCCCTATATCTTCCGGGAAGGGGGGGGGGGGGGGCTAGTGTACCTGTCAGCCAAGCATGTTAACTAAGGGGCCTGTTTGTTTAACGCACAGGATCCCAGATTTGGGGATCAAGGTCCTATGCAGGGTACGCTAAAATGAGATCCGGATCCGCTGGATTCGTGATCTTGTGCATTAAACAAACAGGACCTAACCTAGTCATCTCCATTCCATCAGAGTTTTTGTTGTAAATTTCATTTCCTTTGCAGGCATCTTTTACGTGTTTAGTCTCTGTAATACTAAAGTTTCCACAATTGTTACTTTTCTGAGAGTGCATCACGTAATGTGTAATCGTGTATTTAAGCAAACTAGCGATTGTTCCTTCCAGCTAACAATGGTAAACTGTAAGCTGTGAATTCCTTCAGGTTACACAGATACTCTCAGGATATAGTAATAATTGTGGAAACTGTTACAGAAACCAGATCTGTTTACTTGATATCTGCAAAAGAAATGAAATCTGCAACAAAAAATTTCTGATGGAATGGAGATGACTAGGTTAGTTAACGTGCTTGGCTGACAGTTCCAGTACCCCCCCCCCGAATATATAGGGCCCACAGCAACATCTAAAAGATTAAGGATGGGCTTTTGTACAGTTTTGCAGTTATGCTTACTTGAAAAGGGCTATATAGGCCAAAATACCTCCTATTTGTGCACATGCATTACTATACATGGAT
The DNA here is from genome assembly GCA_963971285.1 of Astropecten irregularis. Taxonomy (NCBI): domain Eukaryota; kingdom Metazoa; phylum Echinodermata; class Asteroidea; order Paxillosida; family Astropectinidae; genus Astropecten; species Astropecten irregularis. Next base: position 15,114,511 of record OZ020244.1, on the reverse strand, counting down.
TACATGCACATAAGTATATGTACAATGCACATGTTAATGCATATTTACAGGTTTTATCCTCGAAATCCGATGTTAAAATTATCATAACTCCAAAAGTATATGAGCGCCCACTCCAAATTTTTCTGGAGATGTTACTTACATGTCAAGCTAAAATTAAAATTAAAAATTACGCATTTTGAAAAATACGCATTTTTTTAAATCGAGGTCAAAGGTCAAATTTTAACGTAACTTTTTGGTTGACATGAAAAAATTTTGGTTTTATTTTACAAAATGAAGGCCATTATAAGAGCTTTAGAACGATGTAAAATTAATTTCTGTAGGTTCTTTACTTCTGGAGATATGGCTGTTTGAATGCGACAGATTGTGCTAATTAGTCAAAAGTTCGTTAACCCGTGTCTCAAAAAGTAATGGACCAAATTACAAAAAATTTCGGTTCTGGGGGTTTCTCATGGAGGCCAATAAGCATACCAAATTTCATTGAAATCTGAGTCGGTCGGGTTCCAAAGCGCGTTGAATTGACACGGAATGACCCTTATGCCATTTCAAAGTGAAAAACACTAGTAAAGATTGGAATTAGTTTTTTGGTTAAGGCCAAGTTGCATGTTTGAACCTCAACGGTAATGTTTGTTTATTGTCAATTCTTTTTTTTTTTTTAGTTTATGACTGAGATCTTCACAGATTTACCTATAACTTGGTTGGTTGGGGGGGGGGGGGGGGTGCAGTGCTCACACCAGCTAGGATTTTGTTAGGGGACCTTAAATTTGCCGTCTTTGCAGCTGGGAGGCAGACTTTAATACAGGAAGGCAACTTTTCCTTGTATCAGTTGATTTTATGGGTTTTTTTTCACTCAAGTCTTATGCAATTTTAAAGTGAAAAACATAAAAATTTACAACTGTACATAGTATATGGTACAGATTGAATTCCAATTTGGATGTGCCTGAAGCTTGATTGCAATATGTATTTTATATTAACATTTTGTTATTTAATTGTCATTGGTAATTTGTTTTTAGATGAGGTAAAATGTTAACACTTTAGCAACATTTATAGTGGAGCTGGGGTTCAGATGCTCCTGTGCATCTTCTACAATTATATTGATTATGGCTTTGACGACGTGAATTTTTTTAAATCTTTGTTTCGAAATAAATATGTTATGGAATAGTTGTCCTCATAATTCGACTGCTGTTGTTTTGAATTGTTAATTGTTTACAAATGTCAGGGTTTACAAAATATCCCTTTCAGTTTAAATTATACTGGCCAACATGACACATAACCTTAAAGTATATTATTTTTATGTACATAAAAGCCTACAAACTTAACTCCTATGAACCCATCATCAGTGAACTGCTGGTTTGCCACTAATGACCCACGTAATTAGGTCACCAATATGCCACTACATTGCCGCTAATGAACCACCGATAGCCCACCAGTAGGCCACTAGTTTGCCGCTAAAGACCAACCAATAGGCCACTAGTTTGCCACTAATGGCCCACCAGTAGCTCCACTACATTGCCGCTAATGACCAACCAATAGGCCAATAGTTTGCCACTAATGGCCCACCAGTAGGCCACTACTTTGCCACCAATGACCCACCAGTAGGCCACTACATTGCCGCTAATGGCCCACCAACAGGCCACCAGTTTGTTGTACAATAACTTAAAGTTGATATGTATTATTTTATGTACTCTGCATGTACAACAGGTTGTCATCCAATCATGTGGAAATTTGAATCGTTTCGCCTTTCAACGGCTGCATCGTTGCAATTTGAAATTGAACTGATGATTTTGTCACCGTGTTTTATAATATTTTGACATGCTCACCGACAGTAGTCTTCACTAAGTAAAAATTTCAAGTCTTTTCAAGTTTGACATGTTCACTCCTTAAAAGAGTGCTTTGTAAACACTCCAAAATGAGTTGTCTTTTTAGAGTGATAGTCACTCTTTCACTCTTTTTAAAGAGTCCTTTTCGTCACTCTTTAAAAGGTGAAATTTCACTCTTTTTAGGAGTGAATTATGATCACTCTTTTTTTCACTCTAAAAAGAGTTGTCCTCAATATGGCTCCTCGTAATAATGGTTATTTCACTCTGTAGAGTGGTTTTTCACTCTTTTACATTAAGAGAGTAGAGGAATCTAAATGAATGTTTGTGTATGTAGTTATAAGAAGCAAGATTTGAGGCTTTGCATGGTGACAATTGATATGTGGATCATGTTTAGATTTTAAAATTGCGCGAGGTGTAAGAAGAATAAACACTGTTGTCCGCTAGTAAACTAATTGTTATTCCAGCAGAAAGGTAACAAAAACAAAGTTGTAAACAACTTTGCTAAATATTAACCTGTGTCTTGTGTCCGCCATTTTATTTATCTCATTCATTATAATTGAAATGATTGACGGCGGCGTCATAGATCTATTTATAGATCACCGCCGGACCAATGTACTATTAATTAATATTATTTTATAAACAGTCGTCGGATTTCTATTGACGCTACGGCTATTAAAAGTGGCAGCTATATAAAGAGAGATGGACCCCGACGGCGGCGGTAATAAAAAAAAATATTACTATATATAACTGTTTAATCTAGACGGCATATGATTTAGGGAAAATGGCAACAGAGCAGCTTCACGGAAATAAAGTAAGACGGCTTCTCTCCAAACTTGTCCTGTTCAAAGGACAGTAAACGAACTGCAGTCCAGCCTTAAGTGTGGGAAGCGTATAGATATGCCTCATCAGTTGCAGGAACTCATCTACAAACTCATCTAACTTGAGTCAATAAACGATGCATGTCATTAACTTTAAAGTCCGAAATTTCTGCATAACTATGATAGCAAAACACATGAATTTATATGTTGAAACGGTTGAGTTGATTGTAGGAGAGGTGGATGGGATTGAACAATTACTATGCAATATGTCCCAATACTAGAAAGCCTGACAGCATTTCTTCAGCACGAAGATGTTCTAGCTGATGTCTTACAAGGTCATACGTCTCAAGATGGCAAACTTAGGGATTTTTGTGACGGAGAGGTTTTTAAACAAAATCCTCTCTTTCACCAAGATAGACATGCCCCCCCCCCCCCCCCCCCAAGGAGAGCTGTACTATGATGATTTTACTCTTACAAATCCAATAGGGAGCCATTGTAAGAAGTGCAAATTGTCAGAAGTTATTTTAGTTTTGGCTAACCTGGGGCCGATTTCGATTTGCGACGCGTAACACGTCGCAAATTAACGACGCGTCGCCCATCCATTTCACAAAACTTGCGACGCGTTGAACACGTCGCAACCTCCTTGGCAACGGTGTTGAACACGTCGGAAGTTATGACGTGTCTATGGGTTGTTTTAACTATATGCAAAACTGTCACAGAATTGAAGAAAATTGCACTGATGCTACTTGCAGACCGCGAAGCGCGACGGGCACTCCGACGAGAAAGGGTTTTTAGGGACAAGAAGAATCATTTGGATCAGCTACTAACGGAAGATGAGATATACCAGCGATACAGATCCACACGAGATGGCATTTTTCAAGTCGTTGACAGGGTTGAAAATGAAATTCAACATGACACGAAGGTAACGAATACCACGAAAGACATGCCGATATATTACCCGTATATTTTAAATGGAAAAGGGTTATTTGGCAACTTCTTAGGCAGGAATTGTAGCCGCTCACAGTTGGTAGAACGCGTTTATTGAACTGTAAAAGGTCAGTATATAGAATAAAATACACACCTTAAAGCAGGATGGGGTATGCGGATTATTGACAACTTATATCAGAATGGCCAATCCAATTACGAAAACTCCCGCTGAAACAAGAAAGAAAAGTAGAACGGTGGGCGCTGCTCACATCGATCATATTAAATAAGTAATAATTACGGTGTAGTTTATGAGGGCCTTGGCCTATCCACTGTACTTTTTTAAGGAGAATATTCCACTGCATCATTTTGAAGAATACGTTCAATATTTTTGTTGAGTTTGTTATCTATACGGAAGTCACAGAAAAACAGGAGCAAGAATTGAGCAAACCTTTGGTCAACTGAAGAGAAAGTTCCCATGTTTGTCTCTCGGTATGAGAGTGTCATCACAGAGGGCATGCAGCATTATCAAGGCATTTTATGTGCTGTACAACCTCTCAAAGCAGTTTGGTCAGCCAGAACCGGAGGTTGAAGATGCCGATGGTGGCGAGGATGACGGTGGAAATCCCCCATATGATGGTCCGGTCCATGATGGTCGTGTTCAGCGGAATTTCACATACTTTTAGTTCTGTAAATCATTAACCAAAAACACATGGAGGTATCAATGAAAAATAAACGATACATCATATTAAACAATTAGCATGATAATTCTTTTTTAAATCCGATAAACACTATTTTAAGCCAGTGGCCCAAGCATGATCTAGTAGGTCACTATGTCAGGAGAGTTATATATTAAAACCCACACATTACGTTATATCCTTGCACTTGGAGTCTTTGCCTGATTTTTGTACTATACATGATTTTACTCAATGAAAAGCGATTTTCCCACACATCATTTCTCTCTGTTCACTCATGTTTATTCATTCAAGCAGATAAGAAACATTGCATGCAAAACAAAATTTGTAATGCTTGTAAATTTGCACAAGTAAATACTCTTAAATAAATAACTTCATAATATTTAATCAATAAATTAATAAAAGAATCAATGTTATGTAGGCCAAGCAACTTGTAGTTTCATTCCACAAGATTGGTTTCGTGATCTATCAGTACATGTTCATCAAGAAGTTATCACTATTTCTAACTGTTATTTTGAAATTATTCTCCATAAAATAAAATTTATTCACATGTTGTCACACGATGTGGTCAACATTAGAAATCGCTACCGTTGACCACAAGACGTAACAACAGATAACTGAACAGTTTATTTAATTTGATATATATCACTACGAATAACTAAATTTTCTATTTTCTATTATTTACGTACATTTGTTCGGTTGGTCCCATACTTTGTTTGTGTGCTTTGCTTGGCATTACCGTATATTTTTCTAGTTTGTTTGTGTTTGCCGACCCCCCCCCAAAAAAAAAATACTACAACAACAACAACAATTAGGTTTCATGAATTACTGTCACCCCATTCTTCTCAAGAAAGAACTCAAGGAACAGTTCGAAGTTTCAATTAATCTGAATTAAGGCAGATGCCTTCTGCCTCGAAGCTTCAAACTGTTCCCTGTCTACTTAAAGGCGCTCACGCTCTACAAGCAGACGTTCTTTCTCGATGTTCAGGATTGGGTCTTTGGACATGTTGGAGCTCCCCGATGATGGAAGTGCTTCTTTGAGCTGTACATCTTCAGTCTCAGTGTGGCTGTCCTCTGCAATGATTTCAACATCCATGATGACGCCATCATCACCTTCACCTTCACTGATTGCTGCATTAAATATACAAATTTAAAAAAAGGAAATATTTTTGTTAGTGATTCTTTTTTATTCATGTAAGATGTGGCAAAGTATAAACAGCTGAAAATTATAGTTTTGTTGCACTTTGAGTTCATATAATTTTCAAACTGGATTTACCACTGGCCACGCTGTCAATCTAATTGTCCTCTTGTGGGAATGGATAATTTTCCCTTTCAGCCTGGGGAACGATGACATCTTTTGCTATCGGCAAAAGCGCATCCAACACAAGCTCATACGTCTGGTTCCTGGATGGTTTTTTTCCACCTCCTGAAGAAAATTACAAATGTATATCAAATTTTTTTTGGATTCAGTCATGTTTCAAGTTGTATGCTATCCAACACAATAAATCCAAATTTATAAATAAATCCCTTAATGTTTTGGACAATTCAGTTGATTACAACAGTATACAGTGTTTGTAACTCACATTCAAACGATTACATTGTGTGCAGAGTTTCCACCAATACATGTAGGTCTCTCATTTTCTACTGCCAGAGGGCGCTATTATATTTCTAAAATGCGGAAGTAACGGCAGCGCTCAGTATATCATGAGTGCCGCTTGTGTTAATCAGTTGTTACTTGGTAATTGCCATACCAATTCTACTTTGTTTGTAAGTCTTTACTTTCTTTGTCATTTCATTATCTTATTGTCATCGGTTAGTCCTTGTGCTTGTCTACAGATTTACATATTTTATAATTGTTAACTGCTATTGTTTTGCCACACAGGACTCTATCATCGTTGTTGATGTAGTAAAGAGTATCCGCTACTAATGCCTAGGTCACATTTGCTCACATTTGCCGCGGCCGCCGTGGATTCTAAAATATCTACGGCCAGTAACAATCGTAGGGTCGCCGCAGTATTTCCACGGTAACACACTGTAGCAGTCACATTGTTAGGGTTGCCGCACGGCGTATTTTTAATTTATGGGGAGAAAAAAACCTGCGGCTGCCGTACGTCCTTTGAAGTGATGATGCACGGTCGCCTTTAGGTGACCCTGCGGCGGCCGTTGACAAAATGGAAGACGCAAGCTTGTTGCAAAGCGCCCGCAGCATACAATGAGTATGATAATGAGGGGTTTGCCATACACATCATGATTTTTAACGATGGTCATTTCATACGGAAAGCGTGCGTCGAGCGTACGAACCGAAAAACCGTTCTACGGGATGGCTACGGCGGGTCGAATTGCCGCGCCGAACGTATAAATGAAAAGAGTTATAACTCCGCGCTATAACTCTACGGCCACCCCTACGGTCTGTAAAAAATAGGAATGTGCCCTAAGGCAACCCTGAGGCCGCCACAGATTTTCGGCGGCCGCCGCACGTTTCTCTCGATTTTGGGTACAAACGGCCGCCGTACGCTAGCCGTATAGCAAATGTGACCGAGGTATAAGTAATGGCGTCTTTAGTAAAAACCGCGAATTCGCAGCAAAGCGCGATTTCATCACATTTCGCAAATTCGCAACCTCACCATAGTGCGAATTTTCCACTATTGAGAGAACTGTTTTCTTCGGTGGCTGCTCGGATATTAAAAACAGTGGAATCGATGCTTTTTCAACGCGGCACTGTATTCAGCTCGTTGACCGAGGAAAAGTGACCTAAGTGACAGAGGAAAAAAAAATTAACCGTGGATTTTTTCGTTTTCATTGAAATGGAAACCATTTTGCCATCAAACACATGAATACAAAGAGAAATAATTCAACAATGGCCTTATTATTTTTTAGTATCGTTTTAGGTTTCGTTTTGTCTATTTTTAACGAATTAAATTCGGGCCTATAGCTTAATACACATATATAGTTTTCAAGTAGCTTGAGTGGTACAAAATGGGGTCGCAACTTTAAGTCGGGCTGGCTACGCGGGTCCGTTGCACGTGCGTGCAACGTGCAAAGATATCGACGACTCGACTGACAGCGCTTGACTGTACTGTGACATTGTAGGCCTACGCTGATTTACAGGGCGAAATGTCTCAAGGTAGGACAAATAGAAACTGTAAAATCAATTTTAGGTGAATTATAATTATTTAGCTAGGTCTTCTTGAAATACATGAATGCAGTATTTTGATTTAGATGAGCGTATTATTATAATTTGTTTACGTCCTGCATATTCTGTATTTACACGTGTATTTTGTAGAAGCTAGTGACGTGATGATGATGGACATTGAAAAACTTCTCTACGGGGAATGGGTGGAGGTGCCGAACGCGAGGCCAGCAGACAATGCAGCGCCTGGGGAATCCAATGAGAAGCCTCAAAAGGGGCCTCGATTGGCTCCCGAAGTACCGGAAGTGGCGATACCCGAAGCATCGGAAGTGGTGATACCAAAAGCACCAGATGACGTGGCTGGATCCGAAGCACTGGAAGTAGCTGCACCAGAAGAGGCTGGATCCGAAGCATCGGAAGTGCCTATACACAAAGCAGGACACAAAGAGGTGTTTTCTCTGGATAAAGACTTAGTCATCGAAGAAATCGGCAATGCTAGTACAAGTGGGGTTTTCGCTTGAGATATGTTAAGTGTTTAAATCATGTATACATTCTTCCATGCTTCATCTCGTCTCATTGGCAAAGAAACGACTACACTCAGTGGCTATTCAGAAAGGTAGAAGTGTTTTCACCCATCAAAAACAAAAAACCTTACATGTATACCTGTGTGCCTGTATTACAGGTCTTACATGTAATTCATTCACATGATCTAAAATCCTATTCCTTAATAAAATAAATTATTCTACAAAATTTATTGTATTCTTACAAAAAAGGGTCAATGATGCTTTTTGTTTCTTTTGTTATAACCCCATGACAATCAGATAATAATAGAAATGAATCCTCTTTTTTTCAATTTTAGGTTGAATTCCTAAAATTGAAATGCATAAATGCGTATCATTGGATTCTGCTGGCAGCAAATACAAAGTCCATGACTGTGGGTATTCTCAATTCCTTGCCTACACCCAGACGGCAACAGAGTACCTTCACCACTGGATGTAAGTTTGAGTTATTACGGGCATTCAAGTTTAAAATAGTCTCAGTTGGTTATGGCCAATGTATGTCACATCCAATTTTTATTTCATTTCCATGTGCTAGATTTTTTTCCTTTCCCCATCCATATACAAGAAAAGAGCTTCCAACCAGCAAATGCTGTATCAACCATTTAGAATTACATTTGGGATTGATTTTGGAACAATGAAAATGGCATATTAAAGTCACAGAATTATGATCTTTTCATCATACAACAATTAAGAATAAGCGTCCCTGATGTAGCTTTCCAATGTTTTTGCCATGGTTGTTTTATGCACAAACCTGTGTGTAATGTATTAGAAGAAATAACCTCCACAAAGTCCTCATGGAGAATAAACTTAGTTTAATCGTCTTCATTCATAATTATGTATCTTTTTTTAACAGAAAGTACACTAACTAAGGAGCAAAGGTTTTGAAAAAGACACCAACAGGCTGGTCCTACCAGAATTATGCAGTGGAACATCAGACAGACAGCAACAGTTGTGGAGTATGTGTACTGATGATAATACATAGTTGTACATTAAGAAAAGCATGTAAACACTGCATTATCAAGCACTTTAACAGGCAATACAGCTTTCTAAACATTGGTAACATTAAAATAATGTAAGCTGTATTGGCAAAGAGAGGAGGGGAAAGAGTGGGGGGGGGGGTTAAGTATACAGTCACTTTGCCTGTGAAAGTGACTTACTTCTTATACTTTTGTTTTCATATTTCTTCAATTTTCTTTTTTTTAACTTTTTCATAATTGTATTGGTCCTGGAGACCATTCCTTTTTTATGTTGGTGGCGCCCTTCATGATGAACAGTGGGTGCATCGTTTAGCATATTTTTTATTTACACCGCAGCCTAGTTTTGTTCGCTGTGGCAGTGCAAATTCATGCTTGAAAAGAGACTACAAGTGGTGTGCTAACCTCGTTCATTAGTGTAGCTGTAGGCCTGTAGCTGTAGCGTAATTTACATGTGGGTGTAGTGTACATTTACTGTACACGGTACTTTTAGGCATTTCTTGCATTGTAACTGGCAACACTGTACTGATAGGGGAATGATGCGCTCGTGGCACAACATACAGCTGTAGTCTTTTCTCAAGCATGAATCTACATTGCCACAGCGAAAAACCCTAGGCTGTAGTGTAAATAAAAAATGTGCCCCCGGGTCAGCCCTTTCTAGGAATGGTCGTTTTTTACTCACAGACATATAAACGCATAGACCGCCAGGTCCTATTCAAAACTACAGGGAATTTTCGTGATCTCCGCGGCGCCTGACTAAAATCAAAACTATGGGCAAATTCACCCCTCGGTATAGGGAATTTACGCATAGTCAAAGAATTCCAGGCAAAAAAATCCATGAAGCCATTTTCCAATTAAAAAAAAAGTCTCATATATATTTAGAAAGGCTCACGTAGATTCAAGGTAATGCGACGTCAACGTTTATACCTTGAAATTAAGAGCAAGCAACCCGATGGAATTCAAGTACGTGCGTGGCCGTACGGCATAATTGTACATTAGTACACTCTTCCCCTCTTTGTAGGCGGGTGGCCAGCTTCTACAGTAAAGAAGCGCACGTAAAAACGACTCTTCATTATTCTGTTGGGTTTGGGTACGAGACTAACTTGGGTGGCTTAATCCTCACGAATGCCCTCTGGACTTATTTGGATAAAGTTGCTGTGCTTAGTCCACAAGGATTATTTCAGATAATTAACAGCTTCTACAGTAAAGCAACTCACCGCAATTTGTTGGTTGTGATGTTCTCTTCAATATTAGCAAGATTGAAAGTGTGAAAAGAGGGCATGGCTTTGATCTTTAAGGGAAATTATGGGGTAAAATCGCCTGGTACATGTATTTGTACTAGACTCGTGACAAAATGGCGTCACACAACTGACAAGCTGTGTCAAGCATGGTTCAAGTTGACAACAATCGGGTAAGAAAATTGTATTTTTACACTTAATATATTTTCAAAATATGTTCAATCTAGGGTCGGCAGGACCTAGGAAAATTTGCTTTAAGTAATAAATCCCAAGTTTGGATCAGTAGAAGCTATTTAAAACAATCCTTGTGGAAGTAGTATAATAGTACTGTCTTATACTAGGCCTAGGCCTAAAAGCCTTAGCCTAACCCCAAATTATGAATATGATATCGAGAAAAAATATGGGGTAAAAGCCAGTGTGAGAAAACCAGTAAAAATAATAATAAATAAACAATTATAAAACAACAAAATCGGTTTAGTGCGGGGCTATCTTGTAAGTCTTCCTCATCAACCATATGTTAAGGGTGCACAGGGGAGTCCTTGGAAGTGACTGTAAGTCATGTCTGATGAACCTTAATGGTGTTTTCATCCAGTAAAACTTATAAATCTGTGTACGATAACGATAGCGAAGTCAGTCAAGCATGAAGACATACTCTGTGAACCAACTTATGCGTATTTGTGAAATGGTGACCCGTACCGCTCACGACCTTCCAGGCACAGTATGGCAACGGAATAAGTCCCTCGGACAGTGTGTTGTTAAACCCACTCGCAGAGGCTACAGAGGTGGAAGTAAAAGAATGACCACTATACCTACTAGAATGACGACGTTTCGACACCAACCATGTTGTGTAAACTCAGCTGGTTTCAATAAGAACAATTTAGTTAATCTGGCTAAGATAAGTTGGACTTTCCGTGTGTTCTAAACCTCAACGCTCGGTCCCTGTGCATTGAAAAGGCCGATGAATTGCTCTCAGTCATTTGCAACAATCAGGTGGATATTGCATGCGGGACTGAAACATGGTTCAAAAGAGGGCTATGAGATGCATTCACCCAGGTCATCTGTTGGTATCAAATCATTGCATGAGAGACGAACCGAACTGTGCAAGTCTTATTTTGATAAACTTCGCAACCCCAACCATATATATTGCATTACTTATTTCCCCCTCCCCGCGATGTATCATAGAGGTTAAGGTCGGTGAAGGAACTCTTTATTCCATAGTGTCTTTTTAACCAGGTGTTTTTTTAACGTCCATCTTTTTACAGTGTATAATCTCCAGCTTTTCTTGCTTTTTACAGTGTAACCATGCGTTGGGTAGTAATTTGAATGTGATTGGCACTTGTTTGTCTGGATTTTATGCAATGTTTTATATTTAAAGTTTACAGTTTTAGTTCTGGTTAGTAGCTTATTGTTGTCTGCTTGGAGTTTTTAGGGATAGTTTTAACTCATGTCTTATTCTTAAATTATCACTTTCTGTCCTTGGTATTATTTTATATTTTTATCTTGACTTTTGTAATGTAATGTATTTGAAGTTGTAAGTGAATGCAACCCTAGTGGTTGCTAATAATTAAATAAATCTTAATCTTAAGTAAAGTTAAACAGTAAATACTAGCCATATTGTGCAAAAATGGAATAAAAAACAATCATTTACAGACTAGGTATCATAATAATGAAGGTGGCTATAATAAGGCTGTTGTAGGTGGCTATAGTAAGGCTGTTGTACTGTGGCAATTTTGTCTAAAGTACATGTATGGAAATTAATGGTTTGTATAGTCAGTTAGGATACAACTGAAATTGATTTAATATTATACTGTAAAATTCTTTCACAGAATGGCGTTATGGGAGTAAAAGCGGGGAAGGCAGCTATACAACACGGTTCTTGAAAAGGTCGTTCTATAAAATATAAAGGTATCTTGTTGTATTAAATAATAATTATTATTGGTGTACCTTCTGAGGAAATGGATAAAGGATAAATGGGGCAGTGAAAATCGTTTCAGTTTAAACATGTATTAGCTGTAAGCAGTGGCGTCACCAGACTTTTGAGTCTTGGGGGCACAAGGGGGTCACTAGCAATTGTTGGGGGGGGGGGGGCACAAAGTTTGAGTGTGATCGCCGTCCTGGGGGAGGGGTCTAATAGATATAAACGACTTAACCTATCAAATTCCGTCCCACCACCGTACGATAATTTTGGCTTTGGCCCCTATTCAGCACCGACTCTTCAACACTGAATACATTTTAAAAGGTGGAATGCCCTCATGCTCTCATGAAAATTTGCATGCATGCCCTGAAGACAATTACCAGCAAGGTCATATAAGTCATCGCTGGAATAACTATGAAGTTCACTTGACTCACAGCATCAGTACATTGTGCGGCCATAGCCATAGGTACAGTAGCGTACTGGTTTCAAATCTTCACTCTTCAGCAAATTCTGAGAGGTCTGGTTAGACGAAAAACTTTGACCAGTATATTGCTTCAATAATGAATATGTACGAAATGAAGTGGCTTTCAGATGAAATGATGTAAGGACACATAAATACTGGCTGGATGAGTGATGACTTTGTGAACATGCAACTAGATCAGGGTGATTCTTCGGTTTCCGTGACTTTGTGCAAACGTATTCACAATTTCATCCAGGTCCAGGGATGCCGTCCGAGCGTGGTTGATGGCAAGTACCCCAAGATCACTTGTCCTGTCCTCTCCACTTGTGCTGCGAAGATAATTCTTCTGAAGCTTCAGACAGGAGAAACTCCGTTCACACCCTGCTGAGGAGACGGAGAGGGTCAGCGAAATGCAGCTGAGCTTGTACATCTCGAAAAATGCATCCCGGTATGGTAGCATGAAGTTGGCGAAGTCCACGATAGATTCCAACCTGACTCCAGCAGCCCGTTTCCTCTCCAGAAGTTTCTTCGTCTGGTGCAGCTCACACTTGAGATCCTCTTCTACACACCCGTAGTGGCTGGCCATCTCACGAAGGACCTCTTCTTGCAGGAAGACCTTGTTCGTGGGACTCAATGCGCTGGTACCTCTCACGATCTTGCATGTGTCCACAGCGAACCTAGACCGAAGCTCAGCCAGAAGCGCGTCCAAAATTGGGAAGAAGTTCACCTTGAAATCCCCCGAGGTTGTCATCTCGTCTCTTCTCCCAGTCGGTTCCATGACGACTGCTTCATCAAGACGAGCAGGGAGGGACCGCTTCCTTGTTGGTCTGGAAGGCTTCTCGAGAGCAATTCTTCCCACACTTCACCTCTGCCTCTTCGAAGAGGGTGTTCCACAACTCGTCAGATGATCGGCACTCCACTAGGTCTTCGATGACTGTATCCACGAGGGAGACTGCTTCAGCGAGGTCAAGGTCCCGAGCTTGGAGCTGGTCGGAGAGCGCGTCTTCGTCTTCCTCAGAACTGCCCGGAGAACAACCAGGCCCAACACGAAACCCCCATTGAGGACAGCGAGTAGTCCTCTTGCTTCCACAGCTCTGTCCTTGTTGCTTCCCTCTGCCAACTCCTCGAGAGAGGCGATGACTGCAGGAAGTGCATCACTGACTCAGGACGTTTGTCCTTCAGGAACTCCTTTTGAGCTTTCAGGAACACCTAATGAGTGAAGGATCCGGACAGAAACACATACAGCTTCTGCAGAACTGCGAAGAACTCACCAAATAGGTTGCCCCTCTTCAAACTGTCCACAAGAGTCAGATTCAGACGGTGGGCGAAGCAATGGGTGTAGATAGCCTGGGGGACAACCTCTCGGAACTTGGCCTGCAAACCAGCATTTGCTCCACTCATGACTGATGCACCGTCATAGAACTGGCCAACACACTTCTGGATATCGATCCTGCTGTCGTTCAGCGTCTTCTGGATCACTCTGAAGAGAGAGCCTGCATCAAGACCACCAGCTTCTTTGAAGTGTAGGAACTCCTCGTGGACTTCACTGTTGTGGAAGTAACGGACCACAAATGAGACTTTCTCCTTCTTGGAAATGTCTTTCGTCTCATCTACCTGTAGGGAGAAGTATCCTGCTGCCTCGACGTCCTCTGTGATGGCATCCCGAACTGTATCTGCCATAATGTGTAGAAGTTCATTCTGGATGACAGGGTGCGTGTACTTCGCATTACGAGGACCGGACAGTTTTTATGCCACGATGGTGTCGTACTCCGAGATCAGGTTCAGTGTGGCCAGAAAGTTCCCACTGTTTGCGCTGGATTGTCCTTCTCTCTGTCCCCGCTGAGCGATCTTCTGAGTAGCTGTCATCCGGAGGACCTTCAATATGGCCTTGACGTAGTGCCTGTTCTCTTGGACCAGCCTGACGTGTGCCTCATTCAAGAGGCTCCCGATGTTGGCATTTGACTCGGTCCTTTGCTTGAATTCTGTCCAAGCCTCCAACGCAGCCTTATGTGAACGTTCATGCTTCACCAACTTGCCGTCCCTTCCCGTAGCATGTCGCCAATTCCGGAACCCGTCTCGTGTGAAAGAGTGTTCAGTTACCTTGTTGGCTGCTTGGAAGTGCCTGCAGGCGTAGCAAAACACTGCATCCCGTTCAGCCGAGTACTCAATCCAGGAGTATGCACTGTACCACTCTTTGTTAAAGCTCCGTTTCTTGTCACTGAATGCCGTCTGGGGGAAGGCCTGGAGATGTGGCTGCTGTGGGTCCTCCACCGAAGACTGGCTTATATCAGCTGGACCTGGAACCTTCCGTCTTGGGGCAGTCTCCTTGGCACGAGACGGTGGGGGTTGCGATGGTCCAGGTTGTAGATGGACATCTTCTTCCTCTGCAACGTCAAGACGCTCTTCATCAAGTTCAGCCACATCCTCTTCACCACCAGATTCTTCCCAGATCAGCTCTTCCAAAGCAGTATCTGTATCAATGAACAGAAAGTGAAGATAATTAATGTCAGTGAAATAATGTTATACGCCGCCCATGATTTGATTTGAGTCATAATTATGTTATAGCATCGTTGTAAGTGACAAAGTGACCCACATGTCACTAATGTTGTCATTCAGATTTCCAGCCTCTGGGGATGCTTTCCCAGGAAAGTAAGCCTTGGTCTGATGATATTGTCGAGACCACGGACCAGGGTTAGCGCTGGCTCCAGAATTTGGGGGGGGGGGGCCGAGAATGCAATTCCTGCACAGGTCTGAATCATCGACGGTACAATTTTTTGCAGAATTTTTGCAGGAATATAAAATAATGTGAGAAACGTCATTCGGAAAATCTCACAGTCACAGCAATTTGGCAGAAAGCGGGTTTCAAATGAAATTGTTATCTTAGATTTTTTAATTTTGACATCCACTAATATATTTATGGCCGCGTACTGGCTGTTATGTTCAGTAACACGAACTGTCGACATGATGTACGCAATAATCGACATGATGTACGCAAGAATCGAAACGATGTACATGAGTCAACTTTCTCCGTCCATCATGTCGACAATCTCGTGCATAATGTTGATTTCTGCGTAGCCTACATCGTGTCGAGTCTGGGATTGTTCGAACATCATGTCGGTTTATTTGTACATCTTGCCGACTTTCCGTACTTCATGTCGAAACTTTGGGTATCTGGGCCCTTCTGGGGAGAAAATTCTGAGTGTCAAAAATGCTACAGAATTCCACGAATTCTCAAAAACCGATTCGGTATTCATCAACGTTACCATGCTTACCATCACTCGTGCCTCCATGCACGGGAGCTGCAGGCGGTTCAGTAACACTGCTACTGCTCACATCAGTTCGTGTTATCTTGCTGCTGGTTGGTGTACTCGCCGGCAGGTTCAATTTCCTCTTCCTTACCACAAATTTATCCATGATCAAACTCTACACTTCACAAACAGGATTCTCACGTTATAATTGATTAGGAAAACGAAAACAAGAGGTTGAAAATGTTGGCGATCAAGAAATTCTGACTAACAGTGATGGGAACGACGTGGGCGTATATGATTATGAGAATCTACAACGTGAATATCGACACCTGTTGTGATGGCGCGGGTTGAGACTCTGATACCCGATGGTCAATAGCGTTCGGCACTAATGACGTCACACCACGCGCGACGCGCACACATACTTCCACACATGCTTCCAGATGTCCACTCACCACACGTTTGCATGGCCACGTTGCAATGTTTGTCTGAGGTTCGGTGCTATTTTTAGCGCAAGTGCGCAGCGCTAACTTTTTTCTTTCTTTTTCTTTCTGCTTCTCTGTCACCAACACAAATGATGGGAGAATACTACAATATATTTTTTCACCAACCCAAATTGCAAATGGGGGGGCACGCGGGGGGCACGAGGTTTTCCAGGGGGCACGTGCCCCCCCTGCCCCCCCCCCCCCCCCCCCTTGGCGACGCCACTGGTTGTAAGCATGTAAGTTGTTTGTTCAATGGGGCCAAGAGTAAAAGTGGCTATAATAAGGCTCATTCTGAAGAGAATTATCGTACAAATTATCTAAGGACCGATGAAAACGGTTAACTATTGGGAAGTAACATTATACAGTAAAAGCTACCATAATGTTTAATGACGAAAGAAAAATGAATATTTATTTACAAAAAAGTACGATAATGAAGGTGGCAACAATAATGCTGTTGTAGGATTTGTTTAATGACAGTGTTATCTACATTACAAGCATGGAAATTAATGGTTTGTATAGTCAGTATGGAGCAACTAAATTTTTTTTATATTTTACATTTTTTACAGGATGATCCCTTGGGAGTAAGAACAGTGAAGGCAGCTATACCGTAGAGTTCTTGAAAGGGGCGCAATATAAAATTGAAAGGTATCCTGTTGTATTGAGCAATAAGGATTATTAGCGTTCCTTCTAAAAAAAAGGCTTTATGAACTAGTGGGGCAGTTAAACCAATTGCATTTAGAAATTGTACAAGCTGTAAGTATGAAGGTGTTGTACAACGAGGCCAAGAGTAAAAATCGCAGTAAAAAGGCTAATAAAATAGTGATGTCCTATCATAACAAAGGTTTAACTGCTGCAAACAGTAATTTAGTAATTTATGCATAGAGAACAAGTTCCAAATTGATATTATACGATAATTTTTTTCCAGAAGGAAGGTTGTGAATGTTACGGCCAATATTGAGGTAGCCAATTATTGAATTCTTATGTGTGGCCATCGGTTGTTAAGGGCAATTATTATGTCATTTACAATGAGGTCAGTTAAAAGATAAGCAGGGGGGTTGTTAAGGAAATAACTATAGGGGTGTATAACTATGTGCCAAGAAATTAGGTTCACCCAAACTTGTCCCTTTATAATGTCATTCATTATACTGGGGCAGATGTTCATAAGATCAACTCTCATCTAAATACATTTAGACTGTTCATGGGCTCAGTTTTAGTGAACAAACTCAAAAATGGAATTTCCTTGTTAAGTTTACATTAACACACTGAAACAGTAGGCAACGACCCTTAACAATTAGATCAATCACAATGCGTTATTCAAGGTCCGACAAATTGCCTTTTAGTTTGTTTTGTATACTTATACCAGGCATGGACCAGTAACCTGCGAAACGCAGTACGAAACTGCCTTGGTGTTGGGTTGAAGGAACAGCCATTGCGTAATCGAACTGCACCAAAGAATAACTGAAAATGGTCCTGTGACAGCTTGTATGTCAACAGGAATCTGAGAACAAGAAGATTCTCACTCATTTCAGCCAGGATGCATCGGACCACTTGGATGCTTGTTATCAATCCCATGGGACCCGTCCTCCTACCTTCCAGGACCAGTGCAGTGTTCCGTCAAGCTGCTGTAGGGACTTGAGCATGTTCTCACTTTCCGACAACACTTCCTCAGTGCGAGAGATGCACTAGAGGCAACCAGTGCACGCTTGAAACCTTTGGCTTGAACAGAACGGCTGTTTAGTATAGGAAAGGTTTTGTCGAGCAGGTCAATAGCATCAGCTGTGGCAATGGTGTCACTATCATCAAAACGATGAGCCGTCATTTTCCTCATCCGTTTCGGATTCCGAAACATTTTCCTCAGCTTCGTCTTCATACTGCGTAGACTCAGTTTCAGAACTCCGAGTTTCCGCAAAACCACGCAGTGTTCCCGGAGAGTTCCCGCCCTGACCTTTGACCCAACGCCGCCAGCATATATATATATAAAATAATATAATACATTTTTTTTTTCGCCGCCGTCAAGGTCCATCCCTCTTTTTATATCACCGCCATTTTGTATCCAAATAGTTGTTGACAATCCGACGACTGTTTATAAATAATAAATAAGTTAAAGGTGGAACGGCGTTGAGTCTAAAAATAGACACAAGAGACAAAGATGTATGATTGGGAAAGGTCGTATGCAAATTAAATCCATAGCATACACTTTAATCCATAAGCGTTAAGAATATTACAAAGAGTAAACGTTACTGTTTATAATAATACAAAGAGTAAACATTAAAAACCAAATTTAAAGTGTACACGGCCTCCTCCATCCGCCATTAGGGCTATTTACATAAATGAAATTACGTTAGATGTACAAGACATGCCCATTAGACTAAATACTGCAAGTGATTAAATATGATTCAATAATTTAGATATTTACAGTTCATTTCGGGAAAATGTAGAAGTTTCAACAATGATGACCTCATCATCGTCTTGGATTATTCTGGTTTCTTCTACTGGTTGTTGTGATCTTGCAAGTGCTCTAGCTACTGACTCCCTGTCTGTGGCAGAGAGTGGTTGTGGTGAGTTCGCAGGTGTTGATGATGACAGTAGTGCTTCCCCAAAGACAGATGATGCTGGCGGTAGGTAGAAATCATCTATTTCTCCATGGCCGTCTTCGTCTTGAACTAGAAATACTGTTTCATCAGGTAAATTTACCTTTTGATACCAGTCACTGCGATGACGGAATTGTTGCTCCCAGTGTTGAGCATCATCTTTCTCACAGTGAAAACGGACACAGCTGCTATTCAACAAATCATCCAAGGAGTGGTCTCCGCGTTGTAGGGCTAAAATCCTCGCTTGTTGGAGATACTGTTCCGTGATTAATTCCAACATGTCGGTGGGATTAGGGGTGAAATCTATCTCTATACGTCTGATGTGTCACTCTCTGGTGGTGAGTCACGAACAGTGTCAATCTGCCCAAAGTGTTTTCCTTCTTCTCGTTGAATTTCAGCCACTACTTCCGCCAGCCATTCTGGTTGGGCTTCATCCTGCCACTCCTGGAATTCTGGTTCACTGGGTGCAGGTGATGCTGGTGTCTCTGGCAGGTGCGTATTATCCCATGTTGTAGCATGTGGGAAACCATTTCGGATGAGGTGGTCCCATACGAGTGGGTGACATCTTTTCCTGAGGATAATGTGTAACCAAAACCTGCGATGACGAAAACCTGCGTGGCATACAAGTGCAAATCAAGGTACTCGGCCGAAAGTAAGAAGAAGGGCGTAACTTTTCACACCATTCCGAAGGAGAAACATCGAAGGCGAAAATGGCTACATAGTATGAAACTCCTCAACTATGCGCCGACTACACAGGACAGTCTATGCTCCTTGCATTTCACTGAAGAATCTTTCAACAAGTCGGCAAAAATAGTTACGCTGAGGAGGGATGCTCTCCCCACCATTTTTAGCTTTCCGCCGGCACTCCAACCACAACCTTCAAAGAAACGACGGGAACTGACACGAAATGAAGATCCGACCAATGAATTCACGGAGGACACTCGGCAAGAAGAAAATGAAGTTGGATTGCTTCATGACCACGCGTATGGGCTTCCCGAGAATCAGGAGAAATTAAAGAGGGATATCCTTTTCTGGCGTGACAAAGCAGAAAATTCGTGCAGCAGAATAAGAGCTCTACAGGCGAAAGTTCATCGCCTAAACTCCAAGAATACATCCCTGAAGGAGCTCGTACATAATATGCAGCAGGCCATTCTTGGCAACAGTGATGTAGAAGCGTTACTTCAATCTATAGAAGGTTTGTTTTCTCCATGCGGTCATCTAATGCTAAACACATTCCCCAAATGATACAAGGCAGACTTACTATTAACAGCAAGGAAACAGGTAGAAAATAATATTCAAACGAAAACCCTTTCAATAGACCTCTTTCTCAATGTTTAAAAATGGGCAAGCACATTCTGATTATATTTTAAGGGAATATGAATGTGATGTTTCGTGATGGTAATTTTAATCTTGTTTTTGACCTTGTAGAAAACTTGAACCCAAGAAGATATTGGTTGAACATTTTTGCAATTTATTTCTACTATTATACAAATTGGACCTGCAGCATTTTCCCTTGCCTTCCTGCTCATCTTAAAGAATATTTGCTTGTAAAATATTTATGATGCAGGTTCCCAGCTGAATTTAGTAAAGACTCTGCTGAATAAAGGCCATGTTGCAAACTATGGAGAAGAAGTGCAAACGTTTGCAACGACCTTGTTCTTCTATTCGCCCAATACGCATACATCCCTAAGTTTTTCATCTTCCATCTGTCAGTACTCTGCATTCGTGGGTCACAAACATCAAAGCTCTCCCTGGGTTTTCTCAGCAAGCCCTTGACTACTTGAAAGAACGCCGGAGACTGAACGATGACAACTACAATGTATGGCCGTTTAACATATTTTGGTTTAGGTCTACGTCAATTTATCGTCAATATTATCAGATAAATGTTAATTTAAGTAAAATGTGTAATATAGCTTGGATTGATTATTATTCATACATTGCAATTATTACTTTCCAACGTTTCTGTTCAGGTCGCTGCCCTCGTTGTGGACAGCATGCACTTGAAGCAGCATGTGGAATATGACCAGGGGCTGAAAAGAACATTTGGCTATGTAGACCTTGGCCCACTATCCAATGATGACAGTGAAGAGCTCGCAAAAGAAGCACTTGTCGTAATGCTGGTAGGTTTACGAGGGCACTGGAAAATTCCAGTGGCCTGCTTGTCGATGGCATTACAGCTGCACTACATGCTGGAATAATCCGAGATATTATCATCCAGTGCCATTCGTTCATGCCTGCGTATTCTGTCAGTCACCTGTGATGGTACAGAGCATAATATCAAGACAATGAGGCTTTTGGGAGCAGCATTTGGGCCAGGAAATCTTCAGCCATTATTTTGAGAACCCATGATCACCAGGCACTGCTGTCTACGCATTCCTTGACCCTCCCAACATGATAAAGCTTGTCAAGAATCTTATACATAAGTTCAAGGCAGTCGGATGGCCTGGTCATGGACTTATCAAGTGGGAAAAAGTGGAAAGGCTGAACCAGCTTCAAGAATAGCATCAACTTCGACTGGCAAATAAAGTCACAAAGAGGTATGTATACTACAATAACATGATTTCACATTTTCTAGATAAGCTTCATATAAGGTAAAGGTTGAGAACTAAATGTGCATTTTGAAGGTTTTTTTCAAGGTACTGAATTGATTGCAGCTATTCTTTAAGCATCTTACACAATATAGGCTATACATTAAAAAAAAATCGATATCCAAGTGTATTTTGAAAACACAAATAACACTTTTTAACTCGGTGTAAACCTTGCATGCCATGTCCACCAAGAATGGCAGCTGCAGAAGTAACAATGAAAATGTATCTCTTACATGTGTACATCAGTATCTCTTACAGTTCAGTCATAGTGGATCAGTCAGGAATACAGGGATTACAAGAGACAGGCAAACTTAATTAATAAATTGCATGGCCTCAGTAGTAACTATGTAGGGCAGATATTTGTGATTAAATATTAAACTTACATCAAATGTTTTTATATGATCTCTTTCAGGCACATCGACCTCGACAGGCAGAAGATGAAGGTGAAACTTGCTGTTCAATGCATCGCAAGCCATTCTGTAGCTTAAAGGGACACGCCGGCCTCGTCGCGCTATTTTGGGCGCTTTTTGGCGCCAAGGCATGCCTTTATCATGACTGGAAAGGTCTTCCAAAAGTAGAATAGAACATTCCACACAAATAAACGGTAAAATTGAGCCGTTTTCATGATAAATACGAAAAAACATAAGTCACGTTGGTCAAAATTTTGACTCAGAAAACCCACGTGATCATGTGTTAGTTTCACTTCCAGTCGTCTAAAAATTCTTTTTACTATGCAAAAATATGAGTATAACTTTTTGTTTAATCGCTTTTTTTTTTAAACAAAGCTTTACGGGTCGACCTGAGTATTTGCTTTTTAAAATTAAGAATTTCCAACGCGATTGGGTAACATTTACATGCCAAATTTAGAGTTTTATAAAAGACCGGTAACTGTGGGTGCCCTACCACCTATGTAGACACAGCGCGTGGGGGCTTGGGACGCATTCAGCCCGTGCCCGAAGCAAGGACACGCGTATGGGTGTGCTTATGCATCACGGTCCACTTACGTACCGGTAACGTACACTGTGCACACTGTGTCAGTACAGTACAAGATGGAAACCGGCAGGAGTTCTTGCGATCGACCGCCGAAAACATCTTCTGCGAAAAAGAAGACTTCTGCTGCCCGTGTAAAACGAAACAAGCTGGATCGTCTTCGAAAAACTGCCGAAAATCGCCTAGCCGGTGTCATTGGGCCAAGAAACGTCCGGAAATGGACAATGTTGACCAGGCTTATTGTAGTGACACTGACAGCATGAAAGATGCCAAGTTTGCACAATTGCTATTGGAGAGGTAGGTCCAAGAGTGTTGAAGCATAGAGCTAGGAACAGCTGTTCCTAGCTCTATGGTTGAAGACTAGTGGTGCTTGCGTCCTTGGGAAAGAAGCTTTATAACATATTGCTCCTCGTCACACAGGTGTAAATGGGTACCTGCGAGGGTAGAGATGGATCTGTGTGCTTAATTAGCCTACGTGCGCTTTACACTAGTCAGGGCTGTATACTCCACAGGGAGTTTAGATGGTTTCAGGAATGTAAGTGGGGCCCGGTGACCAGGGATAATAATGGTAAGCACCTTGAGCACTTACTGGGTGGATATGTTGTGCATTATAAATTTCTACAACATTATTATTAACAATTTATTGCACTCTTCTTTTATTTAAGCATAAGTGTGCAGTACTTCCAAAAAGGCAGCTATGTGTGTCCCGTGGAGGAAATAACAGACCAGGAGGATCAGGAAGATAGCGCTGATGAGACATATGACCCATTGTCAAGTATGACAACCAAGTAAGAATATCTTAATAAAATGATTCAATAGCATAGTTATATGATTTTTGTTACACAGTCCCATCTCCTGTACAAATTGCTTGGTGGAAAAATAGAAACACACTAGAAGTTCCAAATTTACTTTTGTCAGGAAGTCATATGGCTTGTATTTAACTTTTCAAGTCTCAAACCAACCCTTAAAAAAACCATGTTCACCCTGCCCCCGCACCCCCCCCCCCCTAAAAAAAAAATCCTGTGTATGAAATTCAACACTGTGCTTACCGGTAATTGCTTTCATAACCTGCCCTTAAGCTACACAGTTCGCATTAGTCTACATGGGCATGTTTGTGCTCTGATAATTTCAGCTTGGGTGACTTTGACGAGGCCAATTTACCAGAGGTTTCTACTGCTGACATTGTGTTTGATGTTGATGTTGAAGAAGAAGTGGAGGAGGATAACTTCGAAGATGACAAGGAGGAGTTGACAACAAGTCCTGCAGATCTGGCAACAGAGCCATGTTACATTATTTACCATAGCAACTTGTTAAATATTTGCAAGGCGATAATACATGAGTGTGTTGTTAAAGTCTGCAGTGAAGATGGCATCCCCCAAATAAAGAAACGTGGCTCTGCAGCATCAGTTATTTGGGTTAGTCCTTTAACACGTGTGTGAGCATATAGTATGAGTTTATGCCTCATTTTAAGATGTCATCACTTCTATTTTTATGCCCAGAATTTCGCATGGCGGGATGTTCAAGGTGGCAACTGCACTGTGATAATGGTGGAAAATACTAAGATGTGCAAGTTGATACTCGAGAATGACAGATGTAAATTCAAACAGTATAAAAGATAACAAACTAGTATGAAATACCTTTAAATGATCACAAAGGCACTCACCACAAATGACTAGTATCCCTATTCTTTCTGCTGTGAAGAGCGTGCTCCTGGATGTGATTCCAAAACTGGTCGATGACTGGAATTGCATATAACCTCTGGATTTGGTAATAGTGTTGCACTTGGGCAGCCCAGATTCATGAATTTACACATCATGTGTACTTTTGTGTGCTGGTTCCGTGGAAAAAGGATTGCAGCATCCATGGCAATGTCACCCATATTGACACCATTCAACTGTGGTTGCATCTTCCACTGCACACTGAAGAAACAGACTCCTCGATTGCTGGTAGCGGAAATTCTTTATTGCATCAACAACGATGATAGAGTCCTGTGTGGCAAAGCAATATCAGTAAACAATATCAAAATGTGTGAAACTGTAAACAAGCCCAAGGACTATAAACCGATGACAATAAGATAAAATGTGATTAACAAAGAAAGTAAAGACTTGCAAACAAAGTGGAATTGGTATGGCAAAACCAAGTTACAACTGATTAACCAAGCAACACTTATAGAAATCGGCATGCTTGATACACTGAGCGCTGCCGTTACTTCCCCATTTGAGAAATGTCACAGCGCCCTCTAGCGGTGGAATATAGAGACCTATTGGTGGAAACTCTGCACACACATTCATGATTTTTACTGCATCTCTATTAATAAGAATAAGTAACTTCATAGTTCATAAACTTCAGAATTACCCTTGCATGTACACACATTTGAAAATACTCTGTGGAAAAACATTTCTATTATTTATACCTGTATATGCATAGGAAATCTATTTCCCGACCAAAAATCATTTAATATTCACAAAAACTAGTAATGTTACACATGTATCTTATTTGACAAAAGATTTACCCGGTAATAAATGTACCTTTTTCCTATGTTCAACCATAATATTGCTATTGCATGTACCCTATTGTACTGTTTACCTAATTTTAATTTCTCAGTGGACCAGTATACAAGGCACGCAATCAGTTGGCTGGAATTGACTACATGCAACATCTGCACAGGCAACAGAAGAAAGATGCCAATGGAAAGCTACGGTGAGAATTATTTCAAATAAATCGTTAATAATAATAAAATAATAAACAAAAAATAATAAAATCGCATCTAATACAATATACAAATATTCAAATATGAAATCAACATCTGTTACTGACTCGAACACAGACAGATGAAAACATACCCAAAACCTTGACTTATCAAATGGATATGAATGGTCACGAAAGCTGTTAATGGACATACAGATGATTGATCTATCATAATCACAGCAGAACATTAAAAAATTACAGGTACAGAACTGGCCGACTGAACCTGAGAGGAACAGACCATAAATCTTGACAAGCAGTGTACTTTTGAAACAGGTATAGATGTTAGGAAAATAACAAGCAGAATATAATACAGAATCCTTATTATGTATAATTATTTGTACTTGTACTATTGTTTATATTTCAGGTACCACAGAGCATTCTCAAAGCACAGCAAGACATGGGTTGTAAAACCTGTCATGGAGACAAAAGGGTACTTGTATATCAGAGAGCTAATGGCTTCAGTGAGCTCGCCTAGATGACAATGAGCCTTTGAGTAGGAGGGCAATCATACCAGCAGACGATGCCAGGAATATTGCATCAACAATTAGCCCTATTCCCCCACCCTCAACCAAAAACTTGTTAGAAAAACAGAAGTCAAGATTTGGTAGCAAGTAGAGAGTGTCATACCTTATGTATATGTACTATACATGAACTTGCCAACCGAAAGGATCACAACTTTGATGCACTGTACTATATAGACCTACATGTATAGATATAAAATTTCACTGACAGTTTTCAATTCAGTCAGTTCTGCTTGTGCTTATTTGATGATTATAAATATATAATTTTCTTTTGGCATATTTGGTGGAAAGTTAATTTTAACATTATGAGGTGTTGAAAATTGACGAACTACTTCCTTTGGTTTCACGTAGTTTGTCAACTTCACACCAAGGGAGCAAAAATTAACTTTCCACCTGAAAGAAATCATTATAATTTTTTTTTTTAAATATACCGATCTCGACAAAATTGTGGAAATAAAGAATATATTATGAGGTATAGTAAAACAAATGTCACTTGGTTGATTTCAGGTGGACAGTCGATTCTTGCTTCCCTTGGTTTAAGAAGTTGACAAATGACAGTCCAGAACAACCTCAAAGCATGTGACATTTGTGCACTACTATTTTATATACAGTTTTTAAGGGAAAGTATTTAAGTATTTAAGTTAAATATAATTAAATCTGTTGCCAATAAAACCAGTATATTGGTTGAAAGAATCAGGGAACGTATCCCTGATCTGCCAAACACAACAGCTTGGAATGGTCACCCTATTCCCGGCACCTAGCCGGCCATGCTGCCACAAGACGAACTGACGGTTTCCTTTATGTCGCAGTCGTCTATGGTATTCTTCTTGTGCTGCTGGTGGCTGATCATTTTGTCCAAGCATGTCGTTCCTATGCAGACGTGCAATTTCCAGCACATGTGGGTCCAATACAAGATGTCTCATTATCTATCAAAACAATTCAGAAATAAATTAGTTTGACTCAAAGAATGGTGCATGCAAGTCACAGGGATCAATCATGAGAAATGACCCATGCTGTTGCCATATTATTATTGCATTGTAATTAGCCTGTAAATTGTAATAAGTTAAAGCACTGAAAAAAACAGTACTATGAACCCTATTTACTGTAGTAGCTGATTATTGTTGAAAAAGATGGATGCAGCCATGTGGTTATTCTGCTGAGAGGAAACCATTTTGTTTACTTGTTTTGTTTTTTAAAAGCCGTATCCTCTTTGAGTAATCCCCCATGTACCGTTCCCAGGTTGCAGCATTGCTGTGTGTATCAATGAAATGATCCCTGGGATATGGCGGTGTGTACGTGGTTTCATGGCTTCTGACTGCCAAACGAACAAAGCTAATTGACTATTGGGGATACCACCAACATAGGGCTGGATAGCTCAGTTGGTAGAGTACCTGTATGGTGTTTGGGAGGTCGCCGGTTTGAATCCTGCTCCAGTCATTTTTGCTTTGTACACTTTTCAATTGTTTTTAAATCATTACAAAAATCATTTCATCATAAGTACTGTATATTTTTGGGGACTTCATAGCAAGAATCTAAATTTTCTAAAGCATAATTATTATTGGTATAACATCAATTTAGATTCCACCAAAAATGCTGTCATCTTGAACAAAAGAATGTATTATTGCACTTACAGCTAATGTTGAAATACATCGTTCAGGAACCTGTCTACAACAAAGCCTTTCTGTGTCTGTTGGCATCTCCCTGCAATGACCACAGATGCACCAGTTAGGGTCAGGTACAGCTGCTGGTGGACGACTTGGTTGTTGTGTGCCAGATGACTCAATTATATTTAATACGAGTCCAGGCATTCTCCCTGCTAGATTTTTCAAAAGTTTCTTGCTTTCCTCATGGCTCATCTGTTCAACCAGATTCTAAATTTTGAAAAATAATATAAACAGAGGTATTACATGCAGACTAAGAAGAATCTACTGGTGTACAAAGGCCTATAGAGTGGGATAATAAAATATGTGTATATACCTTTATCTCTTCAACTTTCTCGTCCCTTGTCATCAATTTCGGGGTGGAATCCTTTGCACGTGCCCGTCTGCTTTCTTTCAACAGGGACCTGTCAAATGAAAACAGTTTCGTTTGGAGGCTATATAAAGATATGGAAACTTACACGCTTTTCCGTTGTACTATACATTATGAATGCTATAGAACCTTTAAGAAAATACCGGCAAAATTAAGTTTGGAATGCTAGCCCTTTCACCCCTAGATGCGACGATCGTAACCCTAGGTCTGACATGGGGACTGGGTAACCCTAGGTCTGACATGGGGACTGGTCCAGTCCCCATGTCAGACCTAGGGTTACGATCATCGCAACTATTTCACCCCCAAATGTTATTCACTTTTAGATTCACTTTTAGGAGGGAAATTAAAAAAGTGTTACCATCATAATCACTACTATGTGTATGTTAGACATCCCATTTTGTATTTTGCATTTATTGATTTGTTTGGAAATGTGCATAAAATCACACAGACTTAGCAAACAGCTAACAAAGTGCAAATCATCGGCTGAATTCTTTCTGGTATCTGCTCATGGGCAATTGTCATTAGTTTGGTGTCCTCTTGTGTGTTTTTATCATGACCTACCTATAGAACTGAGCCTACAGTGTTCATGGGTTGCCGGGGTAGGGCCCTAGCCCTAAATATGTTGTGACAATGTGAGGGTCTATAACTGGTGAAATGTATGGTTGGAATGAACAGCCGAAAATGTACTACTATTCAAAGTAACTACGGTACTCGGTTGTTCCGCAACGTATAGTGCTAGAATGGTGTAGCTACATATGATTTATTATGTTTATAATTAACGTTAGCTTTATATAATGAAGCCTTGATCAAGGCCCTATCTAGAATATGTACGCAATACGTTGGCCCATAAATAACGTCAACGGTCAACGAAACATAAGTTCAACTGTACATGTACTCACCCAGATTTACGAGACCGCTGCCTGCTAGTTGAAGGTAGATTACGCTACACGTTATCCTGAAGCGATACCATTAAAGAGTATTGAGACACATAGAGTGGCAGAAGCACTTGTGGATGTATTCACTCGGGTTGGAATTCCTAGGGAAATCTTGACAGATCAAGGAGCTCAATTCACCTCGGGTTTGATGAAAGAAGTTAGTAGACTTCTCTCCATACGACAGTTAACTACAACTCCTTATCATCCGTCATGTAATGGACTTGTAGAGAGATTTAATGGTAGCCTCAAGCTATGGTGTACTATAAAGGACACCTATCTGTTATCGTCGTGCGTGTGGGGAGCTCCGTCGTGCGTGTGAGCAGAGCGTCGTGCGTGTGAGTAAAACCGTCGTGCGTGTGAGCAGCTCCGTCGTGTTTGTGAGCAGAGCGTCGTGCGTGTGAGTAAAACCGTCGTGCGTGTGAGCAGCTCCGTCGTGTTTGTGAGCAGAGCGTCGTGCGTGTGAGTAAAACCGTCGTGCCTGTGAGCAGCTCCGTCGTGTTTGTGAGCAGAGCGTCGTGCGTGTGGGGAGCTCCGTCGTGTTTGTGAGCAGAGCGTCGTGCGTGTGAGTAAAACCGTCGTGCGTGTGAGCAGCTCCGTCGTGGTTGTGAGCAGAGCGTCGTGCGTGTGAGTAAAACCGTCGTGCCTGTGAGCAGCTCCGTCGTGTTTGTGAGCAGAGCGTCGTGCGTGTGGGGAGCTCCGTCGTGCGTGTGAGCAGCTCCGTCGTGCCTGTGAGCAGAGCGTCGTGCGTGTGAGTAAAACCGTCGTGCGTGTGAGCAGCTCCGTCGTGTTTGTGAGTAAAACCGTCGTGCCTGTGAGCAGGTCCGTCGTGCGTGTGGGGAGGTCCGTCGTGCCTGTGAGTAAAACCGTCGTGTTTGTGAGCAGGTCCGTCGTGCGTGTGAGTAAAACCGTCGTGCCTGTGAGTAAAACCGTCGTGCCTGTGAGCAGAGCGTCGTGCCTGTGAGTAAAACCGTCGTGTTTGTGAGCAGGTCCGTCGTGCGTGTGAGTAAAACCGTCGTGCCTGTGAGCAGCTCCGTCGTGTTTGTGAGTAAAACCGTCGTGCCTGTGAGTAAAACCGTCGTGCCTGTGAGTAAAACCGTCGTGCCTGTGAGTAAAAGCGTCGTGCCTGTGAGTAAAACCGTCGTGTTTGTGAGCAGGTCCGTCGAACGTGTGAGTAAAACCGTCGTGCCTGTGAGTAAAACCGTCGTGCCTGTGAGTAAAACCGTCGTGCCTGTGAGTAAAACCGACGTGCGTGTGAGTAAAGCCGTCGGAGTCTTGCACTCTCAATATTAGTCCTCTTGATGGCGCCCTTTAACCTTCAGTTGTCTTTCCGAATGCGTGGAGTGGGCTAATTTCGCAGCTTTAAAATGGACTACACCTGGATGAATACTCAAAATATTGTAGACAATATCCTTTTCGAATTATCATTGTTTGAAGTTATAGACTACATTGTGCGTGGGAAGTTGAGCTTCTCTAGATCTAGAGTATATAGAATGGAATTATACGCAATGCTTTGAAAGGCCGCCCATTGATAATAGTCGTTGGTCAGTTTGTTCAATATTGTGCGTATCTTTAAACGTGTCATTTGTTTTTGTATTTGTACATTTATTCATCTATTCTTGTATTTATTATCTTATAAATTTATTGATTTATTGGTGTTTCTGGGTTATTTATTTTTAATGTAATTCTAATTTGATGGAAATGAAATGGAATGAAGACGACGCCTATTATATTGAAAGGGATTGGTGTTGACCCAGCAGACTAATATGATTAAAGGTGTGAGACATACTCGGTAAGATTGGTTCCATTTCCCATCTAATTATGATTAAACAATGAAACAGATAAAAATACACATTTTGTGTCTTCCGGGATTTCTTAATGGATTTATTTTCTTTAAAGATAAACTACTCATATGGAATGCCCAAAAAAGTAATAGGCTACTTGCAAGATGTCACCACCGACGAGGCCATTGCTTGATATATTCATGAGCTATTCATGGGCATTCCATAAGACATTTTATTTCAAACAGTTAAACGGTTTAGTCTACCCCATGTGTATGTTACGTAATATATGTGACGTCGTTTGTGAAATGGAGTAAGTGGTCCATTTTGTGTGCGTTCAAGAATTGTATTATTTCTGAAGAAAATAAATGAAATTAAAATATACTGTTTTTACGTTTAATCATTATAAGGTGTACAATCAAATTATTAGTACTGAGTACGTCACACATCCTTGAATTTGGTTACATTTGACTAGAGGATTTTCACTTTGTCTTACTTAAAAGAATACCATAACAGTTGTCCTTATTATGTTTAACACATCAGTTAACTACTTTCCTTATAAGCCATTAAAAGATGAATTAGTGCGCCACTATTTTAGTGCAGGATACACCAACCTGGAAATATGTTCCATTTTGTCTCTGCGGCATAATATCAACTGTTGGTAAGTAGTTAAATGAAGATATTGTTTGAACCTTTTACGCTTTTTCACTCATTATATTATTCCGACTGCTTTTGTTCAAGGTCCAAGGTATCAACAACGACTCGGGTCTTTAGGAAAAAAAGGCGATTCCAATTTCGAAAATGAGGAAGATGACCAATATACCCTATTGAAAAATAAATGTATGTAGTACATGTAGGAAAAGTATGTCATTGCTAGAAATTGGGGAGGGGTGGTAAAATTGTTTGCGTCCCATTCCGTCATAGAGTTGACAGCATAGAGTTGCTCCCGATCCCTCTCTCAACTGTGTAGGGCTGTAAAAAGAGCTAAAAAGGTTTCTTTATGACTTTTGATAACATCGTAAAACACATTGTATATATTTTTTAAGAATATAAACACCCTCTGTAATCTTTGGATGTATTGGAAAAATCATTCGATTTTTTTTCCTGTCGATTTTCTCTCTCAATAATAACCAAACCATAGTGTCAGAACAGTTGGACGGATACTTCGCAGGCTTAATTTGCGTCGCAGGAATCCTCCGAATGCAACGCTGGACGCATTTCTTGATTATTTACAAGTAAGTTCGATATGTTGGAAAAACATTGGAAAACCTTGAGCTACCTTTTTACTTGAAATGTAGTTTTTAAAATGAATTTGATTAAAGTTGTAAGTCTTGTTTAAACTGCGAAATGGTTGAAAAATGACACATTTGTCTTTCCCCTTCGGCACACGATCGTAATGTTTCCATAATCAACAAATATATACAAAAATATTAGAGAAATGACAAAAAACACTATCTTTGATTTAACGAGTTGTACAATGAATGTAATTCTATTAACTATTGCAAATAGAACAAAACGTTTTTTTAACATTATATGTCACAACGCAGTTAGAGCTCCGGGACAGTGGACGGAATCTTGGATGCAGGATGATGGGGAGAAGAATGCTGACCCGCTACGGAGTCCGTGTGCCGAGGTTAGATAACAAAAGCATGTAACGCTTTATCGTGGTCATTCGATACGCGAGACTAAAAAGCTCACGCCATCTTTTTTCTTCTTTCGATTATAGAGATGTCACTTTAGAAGGGCAAAGAATGCTTGACCCTGAAGGAGTTGAGAGCCGCCGAAGGCACCGGCTGAGACGACGTGTATACTCAAACCCAGGCCCCAATTATGCTGTGCACATAGATCAGTACGACAAATTGAGGACTTTCGGCTTTGGGATTCATGGTGCCATAGATGGGTATGTGTTTTTTTATATATTTTGGCCAACGCTCGAAAACCATTTGTTGACTTGTTGTCGATTTTTGTTGATTTCAAGTGGTCGGGTATTCATTGTTTTCATCTTAGTCATGATATCGGTAATTGATTTTTTTGTCTCCTTAATACAGACGATGGCGCCATGTTTGCAACATGTTTGTACATAGGCCTAATAGTTATCATACATTTTACAATAATTTTAAATTATTAATTTTTCAAACTTAGTAGAATAGGACTTTCCGGCTATAGACCCCTTCATTCCTGGAGCCATTACTTGATAAAGATTTCTTGACTTGCGAGAGTTAGTGATGGGAATTGAGAGCCGACACAAAAAACTATGAATAATATCCAATATTGTTAGTGGACAGACACTCATCACAACCAGAGCAAGCAAAGGTACGGCAGGGGACAACGACCAGTTCCGAGGAAATATGGAAGGCGAAGATTCATTACGGTGTATTCTCGGTGTTTAATTTAATTATCATAATTCATGTTCATAATCTACCCAGGTTCTCCCGCCGACTGCTTTGGTTGAAAGTGGCACACACAAACAGGGATCCTGAAGTGACAGCATCCTATTACATGGACTTTGTGGAAGATATCAAAGGTAAAATGTCACCTGACAAAAATTGTTTACACATACAAACAGTAACGTTTTGTTGTCTGTCGCTTATGGTACATATCTTGTGTACATATTGAACACTTTGTCTGTACATCAACATGCAGGTGTCCCAAGGTGTATACAAATGGACAGAGGGACCGAGAACACGCGGATAGCTCAGATCCAAATTTCATTCCATGAACAGTACGTCGTTCATCAGCAGTGTCCTTGTGTGCTTTATTCCACTTCTCCTCACAACCAGGTATTTATGGATCTCCGTAAATAGTGACTAAAACAAAGGAAATTGACAAATTGTACACTACAAGGGGAACAATTCTGATGTGTTTTTTTAGTTTCTTTGTCTTTAAAATGTCGTCCCATGTCAATAAAGGATTACAAGAACTACATCTACATTGTAAATGCGCAAAATTATAGCTCTTTAAAATGGTAGCACGGATGTCAATTATCAGGGGAAAATGTAGGTGAAAAATTTTAACGGATGAAACGAAAATATGCAATTATTTATGGGATAGTTATATTGTTGCCGTGTAAATCGTGTCACGTTTGAGTGCCAAAGTAACTAAAAATCCCCGCACCCCGGATAATCACTCCATGTAATTATTCCAGCAGTCACCAGACTGACAAATCCGGTAGAACTTAATACTTCATCCTAACCCCACAGTTCATTCCCTGAAATTAATTGATTTAGTATTGCTTTGACATTCAGAGAATTGAACGTTACTGGCGAACACTATCTGATATGGCGATTCACTGCTGGGTCGACAGATTCAGAAATATGGTTCAAACCGGAACATTGGACTGCACATCGGCTTTGCATGTGTAAGTATAGCTCATTCTTAACCTTTGTTTTCGAGATGTTCTTTATATTGAAATTTAAAAATATTTCATTACGCTGTAAAGAAAATAATTATTGATAGCAACGAACATGTGTTTATGCTAATGGAAGCTATACACCTTTTTCCCAATAGTTTCTAAGACCTGTAAACACAAACCACCATACAAACAAACTCAGGTGCTCAGGTTAAAAAGAAACCATTACCGAAAACTCATGTTTAGTCAATGATTTCAGAGCACGTTCATATCGAACTTTTCAATAAGTATTAAAAGGTGTATTTCAATTTAGAGGACCAAACTAATGTAATTTTTGCAATTGATTGTTCAAGACAAATTGAAAGTTTCCTATTTACACAGGGAATGTATGAGGTTCAGCTTCATGCAAATTATCCAATCCGAACTTGACGAAGTCAGAGTTGAGTGGAACCAGCATCGAACAAGGCGCATTCCAAATGCCATTGCACAAGATGGAAAGCCGGACTTCATGTACTTTGTACCGTACGTCTATGGTAAGATTGATTCCAAGTCTGTTAACAATTTAAAGAATATTATTAGGCTACAGAAAAACATTGCTTAATTAACATTATCTCGTTATGTCTCTCCCGAAAGACATACTCAACTGGGCACATACGCTTTCATTGCATATCTTCATAATTATAAGATGGAATTTTGCGTCGGTGATATAAATCAAAGTAGGTGTTGCCCGAGTCCCACCCGAGTGATTTTTTTCCAACTTTCACTCGGGAGGTAAAACACTGAGTTGGCCTGTACAGTGTTTAAAAACGTCGGTGAAGGGCAAAACCTAGGTTGATTCATAATCTTTATTATAAAACTTAGCCTATACCTTCTTCTGTACTCCACTTGCAATGTATTACAACTTGTTTGCAATTTGTAATTTCGTCTTTCAAGGAGCGCAAGACCACAGTATCCCTGTTCCCCAACAAGAAATTGTTGCAGTTAAGCACGAATTTACATCACCACCTGCAGGGAATGGATGCTCCGAGGAATTTGAAGCCGTGTGCCAGGACCTCCTTGTCGCACATGGCAGAAGAATGCCCTTGTCATTTACGGAAGGCATAGCATTATTTCAATGGCTGCTGGCAAGAATGCAGGCATAAATCCGTGATGTCATTAACCTTTTCAAGATGTGTGACTCATTTATAATAGTTTTATTTCAGATTTTAAAATTATAAAACAATACAACTATTTAAAAGAAACATTTTGCATCTTCCGGTATATTTGTTATTGATTTATTTTCTTTAAAAATAATACTCTACTGTAACGCCCGCAAAAACAATGGATCACTTGCTCGATTCCACCGCCGCCGTAACATGTAATACGAAATATGGGGTGGACTAAATCGTTTAAAGGGAATGTACAACATTTGCTTTTGTTGTAATATTTTTAGACTGACTTTTTTCACGTTTTGGGTTCGTAGATGCTGGAAAAACCACGAAAACCAATCATGTTCTTGTAGTCTGGTTCCCTGAACCCACTTAAGATGCTGCAACAATTTATAGACATTGGGGAATTGTACGGTTAGAAAATGCAGAAAAACTATAAATAAGAAAAATTAGGAACAGTTTTGGAAAAAAGCCAAAAGTTTTTTGAAGTTTGCAAATGTTGTATCTTCCCTTTAACTGTTTAAAAATAATTACCATGTATAGCTCATGAATTACACAATGGTGACGTCGGTGGTGGAATTTCAAGTGGCCTACCTATATTTTTCATTTTGGAGGTGGGGGCGTTCCAAAAGACTATTATTTTTAATGAAAATAAATCCATCAAAATTCTTTAAAATTGTTTTATTTTTTATAAGGTGTAAAATGGAAACAATATTATTCATTACGTCTCAAATTCTTTAAACAAACTGAAATGACACAATAATCCGATATCACACCCGCCATTGTCTAGAAAACTATACATTTTTTTATTTTTTATCAAAAACAAATGTGTTTTATCTCGATGTCACTTCTCCGTAAAGATCAATTATCATTGTATTGAGTCATGCTCATCATGTAACACTATAATAACTAACTGAAAAATTAGGTAAAACAAATAATTTATACCAGTACTGATTTGAAATCGAGTCAAAATGTCACCTTACAGGAACCGGAAGCATAACTGGCAGTGTCTGGAAATTAGATAAAATGATTTGCATGATTATTGTGAAAATCTTACTTGGTCTTTTAACAGCCTTGTTTAGGCGATTTCCATAAAGCTTACTCATTTATTACACTGATTACATTTACGAGACTTATAACGTACAATTTTCATAAGAATTAAAAGTGTATAAAAACATAACTTATTTGAAATCGAAGCAAAGTGTTACCGTGTGACTGCAAAAACATATATTTTAGAACTTTAGCATGGAACACATTCAAAAACTCTGAAAACAAAATTTGCATAGGCCTAGTGTAGAATGTTAATGTTCATTAACAGGTCTGTACATGGAAACCTAAACAACACAATTTTTGATAACTATATTAACTATTATAGCACAAAAGGCGGAAGTTAGGCAAAGTAGATGTTTGAAACAACTAAAATAACAATCAAACGTTAATTTCTTTAAAAGTTTAAAAGAGGCCACTTCTATAAAGTTCTGCATTTCCAGAAAAGATCCCCCTACAATGCGTACATTCAAACCTGTGAAATACATTGTATTTGTCTTGACATTTCAAATAATACATACTGGCCATTGGTCATAGATGGGAGCAAAAATGAAAGCTTAAATTTCACTTTACTTTCTTGATGATAAAACTTTTGTACTGTCATCTTCCATATTTACAGGGCAAAGAAAAACATCCCTTAAACAACGGGGTTAATGTCACATCTCCAAAAGGAGGCCAAAAAAAAGGCTCCGGTTTCTGGTATGCACGTGCGTCGCCGTAGCCATCCGCGTTGGCAAAATGAAAAAAAAAGGGGTTTTTTTCCAATGAAAGATGATGTATAAAAACCGCCAAACTCACTGGTTTGACTTGAAACCTGCTGCTGCACAATTTTAACATGTTTTAAATTAGGTTATGGTCAAGAATAAGCTCTATGTGGCCTCTCTGGACTCCCATGTATTTGCACTAAGTTTAGTCGGGCACCATTTGCAGTTATCAGTTGACATTTGAAGCCAAAAAAAAATCAGGGACAAAAAGCCGCGTCGCCTCACCACTTTTTTGGCAAGCTCCATTCCAGAAACCGGAGACTTCTTTTGGCCTAAGAACAATCTAGTATTCGTTGCACACTTGGGTAACCAGGCAAAACACTGACAGATATTTTTCCCAGAACTGGTTTCCATGTAATTTGCTCAGCACAGTTATTTCCTAAACATTAAAAACAGCAAGAATTAACCATTGGCCGAATAAATAATAATTAAACTAATGTGAACGACAATTTTGTCCTTTTAATGGTATTTGTTTTTGAAACATGAAAATGTGATATACTTTCATGAATTTAATTTAATTTAATCCAGGAAATATACCACAACACATGTTTCTTAAAAAAATAAATAATACAAACCAACAAAAAATAAAAAATCAACTTGGGCCCTTAAACAGACCTCAAACCCCCCCCCCCCAACGAACAAAAAAAACAACAATAAAAAAAGTACCTTTATTCAAAAGAAAAATTGTAGTTCTGGTAAGTTTACGTCGGTCATACTTGCTATTTATAGCGTTAGCTTTTTAGCTTTACGAATTTGCCATGGGACTTTAGGGCTCTTTAATACAATTTACCTTGAATTTGTCATAGGCTGTATGCAAAGTGAAGCGTGAAGTTATTGGACTTAAATTTTCCCAAAGCCGTGACCACACTGAATTGCATACTCCATCAATTTGGTCAATTCTGTCGGGTCATCAATCCCTCTCGGGATCCTTATCACTGGAACACAAGTCGAGCTATTTGGCATTCTTTGAACATTTGGCTCTTTGCTGTAGAATTCTACTCTTAAGTCAGAAGGAAACCCACATGGTGGTACCTTATCAGCCCCTGTCCAGAACTCCAGAACTTGTGGGATGGACACAGCAGCTCGTCCACCTGAATTAACAATAAATAATGGTGAACACATTTTCTGTAAGTGTTTCAGAAGCTTTGAAATCCAAAGAATGGCCAGGGCTACTTTTCTTTGCACTAGGAAATCAAAACCAGATAATCAAGCACAACATGAAGTAAGTAAACAACAGTTATCCTAGCTTACATTTCTTGAAAGCAAGGTTACCAGCAAAACCATGTAACCATATCCCTTATTTTGAAAATAACAAGTACCCGATATTTCTTTCAGTATTGAAACACCATCACAATTTTTCATTTTTTTTCCATCATGCCAAGTTTCCTATCATACATGTACTTACATTGTATGAATTTCCTTTCTAGATTAAATGTTTGAAGTTTACATAGATAGTAATTCACTTACTTGATGCCTTCTCCAGGAAAACTTCAAAGCTGTAAATGCTATCCTCCTCTAGGTCCCGATAGTTGGACCCCACAGGTGCATAGTTGACGACGTACATCTTTCGAAACTCAGTGAAAGTAAGAGGAGGTGCTGCCTTCCAGATGAAGAGAGATCGCAGTTCATGATAATGCCTTCTTACATCCTCCCACATCTCTCCCAGGCCTTCTGTAAATTGCATCACAGCTGGTTGTACCCTTCAGAGGAGAAAAAGCAATTATGTTATGTGATCAAGTAAATTCAAACGCACCATTGCATGCTGAGGCAAAGGTATACAAGTGAATGGCCATGCCAAACCATTTTCATGTTGATTTCAATGGATTTGGAACAGCAAAATACATTCATTGCTCAATCATAATTATTTGGCACAAAAACAAAAACATAAATGTAAAAATTAGAGTGGCGCGACATGGCCTTGTGGTCAAGCACATTGAACTTGATTATTAATAGCTGTGTCGTCGGAGTGTGGGTTTGAATCCCAGTTTTGACACTTTTGTTTTTGGGCAAGACACTTTATCATCAATTCTCTGAACCCTGGTGTATAAAGGGGAACCAGTGAGGGATGTGATGGTATTGTGTTTGATTAACCCCCTCAGTGCTCAAAAGCAGCTTGAGGTTGAATATGCTCCTCACAAAGTCCATAAAGTTCCATTAATTGTTTAAGTATGCCCCGATGAACAGGAATGTTCTAAAGTGCCCAGGACAGGTGAGCTACATAACGACTTGCTGTTCCCGCTACTGCTGCTACTTTTGCTGTAGTTATGTTCGGGTATGTTCCCGAATATCTATTACTTGTGTTTGTTGTTTTTTAATCTCGGCAACTCTTCTCCGCAAGCAAACACACGTTCACACATCCTTAATTCTCTTAATATTTTACCAAAATACCTGTACAACATGATGTGAGTCAGGAGATCATAGGTTAAGGTGGCACGGCGATTAAATGTACATGTATGTACATTGCAGACTCCTTGGTCCAAAAGCCAGTCCGTTAGGTCAGAAATCACAGTGTTGAAAGTATCTTGTGTACTGTTCATGACCTGAAACATTTGGATAAAATGTAGTTTTCTTGAGAAATGTTTCATCAAAATATGTTTTTACTTCAGAATGAGATCTATGTAAGTCTCATAAGGCACATTACTTTGAGAAGTAGAAGCAACAGATGCTGCCTGAAAGTTTAAATAAATAAAATAGTTGGTTAACTTTATGACCACAGATAAATAGTATTGTGATGTGCCATTTATTATTTTTAAATAAATAAGTTACATGTGCCATACTTGCATTGTTTGATCAGATAGTCATGCTAAGGCACTCACATATGAGCAGTGGATTCTGATTGGCTTGTATTGTGTAAGGGGCGGGTTCCAAGTCACTCTGTTGGAATACTGGATTCTGATCGGTTAATGGGTTTTGTGCACTTGCTAATGCCATACACTGCTTGTTCATGTAGATATTATGACTGACATATGATCAGGACTGTATAAAAGGAATAGCAGGATCTAATAAACCTCATTTCTTCTTTTCCATCAACTTATGATGGAGTGAGACCAATGAGAAGTAAAATCAGTATCCCTTTTCCAATTGTTATACCACTGAATCCACCCAATCCACCAGTAATCCACCCAATCCACCGGTAATCCACCCAAGACACCAGTAAGCCACCAAATCCACAAGGTAATCACCCAATCCACCAGTATTGCACCCAACCCCCCCCCTAATTAAAATCCACTGGTGCACTTTTCCAAGTCTGCTTTACGCTACCAAGGTCTGGAAGTTGGACCGTCGCCCTAGGGGCCTGGCTGAGGACGAAGGGCAACGCTCGTTACAGTATGTTGTCTGAGATCAATGAAAAGGGACATATAATTACCATGAATGTAACTGTGGGTGTGTCTGGCTGTGTGATATCTGTCTTAGTGTCAGCGGCCTGTAAACAACAAAAGAAACATAACAATAAACTGAATGCTTCCTGAAACGATTAAGCTGTTAATAATAATTATTACACTGAAAAAAGGTGTTATGAAACATCTCCATGGATGCTAAAAAATAAAAAAATTAAAAAAAATTTACTACATCATCCATGATCTTAACCATGTTAACAATGGAACTGAGCAAATGACATCAGGCGATTTTATTTTTAAAGTCTGTTTGCTTAGGCCTATAGTTTCTTTACAGTGAAGTGTCTGAAACTGTTAATGCCTGTTTTAAAGTTCAAATAATATAATGTACACTATGATAATGCTAATTATTCACAGGATATTAGACAAAAACATACCTCAGAGACTAAGGATACTGATGGGAGATCATTACCATCATCATCATCATTATCACTTTCTGATGTCCCCATCTGTTGAGAGACAAAAGAAAGGGAAACAAAATATTTACTGTCCAAAACAGACACTCCTATAAATACAATTAGTCTACTTAACAGTTTACCCCTTGTCTTTTCAGATGTATGTCCCTTGACTGCAACAGAAAAGTAAAGAAATGCAAAAAAAATACAACAAATATCAAAAAATATACTCAAGCATTTTTTAATTACCTCATGCTTGTAACAAGTCTGAAGGTAAATTCGAACAGGATGGGTCTTGATAAGTTTCACAAACTCTGAGAAACAAAATGGCATGTTGTCGATAGTCTGTGGCAACTCGTCCCCGCTGAAAGTGGTGAGTTTTACATCCAGGGAAGTTATCTGCATCTCAGTTGCTTTGTTGATTCCATTAGGGAAGTAGAGATTCAGAAATCGATCCTTAATGTCACTCAGGGAGGCATCTCTTGATACGTCTAGTGTCATAGATCCACCTCCGCGTCCAGCTGTAACCAACTTTGGTTTCTTTGAGCAGGATTGTTGATGCTTCCATCCTGTGTAGATTTTCAGAGATTTTGCTTGTGACTTTCCTGTCAATTTCTCTTGCCGTTTGCTTTTCACCATGTTTCTTAGCCTCTGCACAACTGGCAAAGAGCTTGCTTGCTCTGGAAAAGAACAAATAAAAAAAATATAAAATTACAACAGAATCACATGCACACTTATCCTACAAAGACAAGAAAAAGCAATTTCAGTGTCAATTAAAAACACATTACTGATTTGTAAGTGGATTATTATTTGTAGAGAACAGTTAGACTGCATCAGTACGAGGGTAAGCGTTTTTTAAAGCTCATCGAAACAAATCACAAATGCACACTGTATTTATTAAGTGATTTACTTTCTCCCTTACTGTCAATAAACTGTTGACTTTTTTGTTTTATCCTGACTCTGTCACCGACCCTGGTCACTCCAAGCAGTTCAAATTGTGCTTCTGTTAAAGAGGTAGCTTCTCTTGGGGTCACCTAAGGAAGAAGGCAGACACTTAGTAAAAAAATTATACCATATTAATGATGCCT
Organism: Astropecten irregularis; assembly: GCA_963971285.1. Classification (NCBI taxonomy): domain Eukaryota; kingdom Metazoa; phylum Echinodermata; class Asteroidea; order Paxillosida; family Astropectinidae; genus Astropecten; species Astropecten irregularis. The sequence goes on along the minus strand of OZ020244.1, from coordinate 15,072,882 downwards.
AAATGGCTGTTTGTTGAAACGACTTTGCAACTGTGTTTTTAAATATATTTTATTGTAACTTGTGATTTGTAATCAGCATTTCAGTAATTTTTTAATATATGTTATATTTTTTAGATTCATTTCTTATTGTAAACCAAATATTGTTTGAGTCTACAACTTTTCATTTGTTGTGGTGTTTAAATAAACTATACAGGCCTCAATTAATGAAATAATTAAGAAGATACTTTAATTTTCGTCATGACTACATAATGGATGCTGAATTTCTTGGGAACTCTGTTCACGTAACGTAAGTAAACTCATTACAGGTATTCTGTTAATCACTCCTGCCTGGTAAGTTTGGGTCTGCTTCAGTATGAACACAAAGCTTCCATACGATTCTGGTGTATAATCTGAGTCAGGCAGGCATTTATGCATCCTTTTTATTATATCGGATCTAAGAATTGTCTAGGGCTAGGCACTATAGGCCTATTTACAATTCATACTTGTATTACGTACATGTACAGTATTTTAAGTTTAGTGTTGGGTAGGCCCATAATGTCTGGCCTGGCAATCATGCATGTGTACGCATTGCATGTTTAACGATGCCTAGATTGACAGCTGAAAAACTTTATTAAATTCTAATAAACTATTCTATATGTGACACTAAATGCCGAGGTCAAAACCTAGGTTTACTGTGGCGATTATGTAGTTTAGGACACCCATATTTTTAACGACTTTGACACAAATTGCTCGGCCTGGAAAAAGAATACCAATATAAAAACAGTGTCTCTTATTAATTGTGTTGACATACTTACTGTGACATCGTAAAAAACTTATGTGAGACTTGGAGCTGAAATCTAATGTTCTTTGATAAAAAGGGGATAGGTGTCCTAAACTACACAATCACCTTTATTGTAATACTGTGACTTACATGATTTACAACAAATGTGTCCAACAAATGTTCCAAATCGAGCGCTGTCAAAATGTCGTCCATTCCGAATTGTATATCAAGCCTAGCCACGGACGTGCAACAAGCGCGGAAAGCAGACTTGTTTTGGTGGAGAGCGCCACCAAGAGACGGCTTCTTAGAGGTTTGCAGTGGTAAATAATTATTTAAAAAAGTACTCTCCAAAAGGTTTCTAAGTAACGTGAGGCCCATTAAAATAAACATTGAAATATTATGTGAGCTATAAAATATATTTTTTCATTTAAAATCTTAGCAGGTTAGCCAATATTTTTAAAGCTAGACTAGGCTTTGGGCGAAAACACCTGGACGAGTAAAATCATTTACTCACAGGCACGACGGTTTAACTCACAGGCACGACGGTTTTACTCACAGGCACGACGGTTTTACTCACAGGCACGACGGTTTTACTCACAGGCACGACGGTTTTACTCACAGGCACGATCGACGGACCTCCCCACACGCACGACGGACCTGCTCACAGGCACGACGGTTTTACTCACAGGCACGACGGTTTTACTCACAGGCACGACGGTTTTACTCACAGGCACGACGGACCTCCCCACACGCACGACGGACCTGCTCACAGGCACGACGGTTTTACTCACAGGCACGACGGACCTCCCCACACGCACGACGGACCTGCTCACAGGCACGACGGTTTTACTCACACGCACGACGGACCTGCTCACAGGCACGACGGTTTTACTCACAGGCACGACGGACCTCCCCACACGCACGACGGACCTGCTCACAGGCACGACGGTTTTACTCACAGGCACGACGGACCTCCCCACACGCACGACGGAGCTGCTCACAGGCACGACGGTTTTACTCACACGCACGACGGACCTGCTCACAGGCACGACGGTTTTACTCACAGGCACGACGGACCTCCCCACACGCACGACGGACCTGCTCACAGGCACGACGGTTTTACTCACACGCACGACGCTCTGCTCACAAACACGACGGAGATGCTCACAGACACGACGGTTTTACTCACACGCACGACGGACCTGCTCACAGGCACGACGGTTTTACTCACACGCACGACGGACCTGCTCACAGGCACGACGGTTTTACTCACATGCACGACGGACCTGCTCACAGGCACGACGGTTTTACTCACACGCACGACGCTCTGCTCACACACACGACGGAGCTCCCCACACGCACGACGCTCTGCTCACAAACACGACGGAGCTGCTCACAGGCACGACGGTTTTACTCACACGCACGACGCTCTGCTCACACGCACGACGGAGCTCCCCACACGCACGACGCTCTGCTCACAAACACGACGGAGCTGCTCACACGCACGACGGTTTTACTCACACGCACGACGCTCTGCTCACACGCACGACGGAGCTGCTCACAGGCACGACGGTTTTACTCACACGCACGACGCTCTGCTCACAAACACGACGGAGCTGCTCACACGCACGACGGAGCTGCTCACAGGCACGACGGTTTTACTCACACGCACGACGCTCTGCTCACACGCACGACGGAGCTCCCCACACGCACGACGATAACAGATAGGTGTCCTTTATAGTACACCATATCAAGCAGATGCTCAAACGTCTTTGTGCTGAGAAACCTAGGGATTGGGACAGGTATGTAGGCCCACTTCTCTTTGCTTACAGGGAAACCCCTCAGTCCAGCCTTGGTTTCGCTCCCTTTGAGCTTCTTTATGGGCGCAATGTGAGAGGACCCATGACAATAATGATGACTGGAACATTTATAAGCAACTACGTAATCAAATTAAATACAAAACTCGTGTGGCCTATAAGGCGTTTGTTAATGGTCTTTTTGAATCAAATGACAACAAAAAACGTTTTTGGGCTTTTGTCCGTAGTAGGAAACAGTCGCCAGCCCCCCCTTCATTTAATCATAACCGACATGTCCTCAGTAAGCCTCTTGACATAGCCGATGCTTTCAATAATCACTTTGTTTCTGTTTTTTCTCCGTCCGTCACTGTTAGTGATGATCCCCCAAATTGTGATCTCCCTATTCCTGAGTTTTCCTCTGTTTCATTTACCGTCAATGATATTCGTAATATCATCAAGTCCCTTCCTGTAGGGAAAGCATCTGGCCCAGACGGTATTAGTGCTACTTTTTTGCGTAATACTATGTATCCCTTGTCTCCCATTCTTCATCAAATTTTTCAGATTTCCCTTGGTAAGGGTCAACTTCCTAAAAGCTGGAAACTTGCAAATATTTCTCCAATTTTCAAGTCTGGCGACCGTTCCCTTCTAACTAACTATAGGCCCATTGCCCTCACTTCACTGGTCAGCAAGCTGATGGAGAGAGTATTATCAAATGGTATAAAGATGCACATTTATGACTTTGGTCTTTTGTCCCAAACCCAACACGGTTTTGTTGCCCATAGGTCATGTGTGACCCAGCTGTTAAATGTTCATCATGCTTGGGCTTCCATTTTAGACCGGCGTAATCCACCCAGGATTGATGCTGTCTTTTTGGACATTTCAAAAGCCTTTGATCGTATGCCTCACCATCAGCTGCTGACCAAACTTGCAACAATGTTCAACATTAGGGGGTCTCTTTGGAGATGGGTCAAAGATTTTCTGGTTGATCGTCAACAAAGGGTACGCTTCCTTGGGGAAACATCTGGATGGGCCCATGTTCGTTCAGGTGTTCCCCAGGGGAGTGTGCTTGGCCCCCTGATGTTTAACTTGTTTATGAATGATATAACTTTTGGTTTGAAATCACCATGTGTCTTATTCGCTGATGATGTCTTAATTTATCAGCCAATTAAATCTGCTTCCGATGTAGCTGTTCTTCAGCAAGACCTAGACAAGCTGTGTGGCTGGTGTACCGACAATGGAATGAACTTTAATGCCTCTAAATCCAAGGTTATGCATGTCACAAGAAAAAGGAATTTAAGCCCGCCCGTTTACATGTTAGGTCAATCACAATTATTTTTAACTAGTTCATTTAAGTACCTTGGCGTAACTTTAAACTCTCATTTAACCTGGAATGATCACATTAAGGATGTTGTTTCTCGTGCTAATAGAATGTTAGGATTGATTAGGACTGTTGCTTTTAATTCATCTGTCTGTGCTAAACTATGCTTGTATAAGAGTCTTGTTCTTCCTGTCTTGGAGTATGGGATACCCTCTTGGTTACCCCATACCCTGATGCAGGAGGAGGCTCTTGAACGCATCCAGAGGCGTGCCACTCGTTTTGTCTTGGGTCAACGAATTGGAGAAATGCCATACACTGACAGACTTCGTGCCCTAAAATGGTCCTCCTTATCAAGTCGTCGTAATTGTTTAATGATCTCCTTTGTTGTTAAGTGTCTTTTTAATACAATCAAATGTGAAACAGTTAATAGAAACATCATTGTTAACCCAAGATATGATAGCGCATTAACATTCAAACATTTGTATGCCAGAACCCAGTCCTTACATATGAATGCCATCAACAGATTTCCTAGGCTCTGGTCAGCTTTGCCAGTTGAATTTCGCAACTCTTCAATTTTAACATCCTTGCCTTCCTTTTTAAGAACATTGAGACATGAAGAATGTGTACATAACGTTTAAAATTTCCTAACTGTTTTTTTTTTTAATACCGATTTTTAATTACTACGTGCAATGTTGAATATTGTAACTTATTATTATTTAACTTCTTTTTTTAACTTCTTTATTATTTTTTTTAAACTCACTTATTTAATTTTTACATTTCTTTGTCAATGTTTATGATTCTTCTTGTTTAATCTTTATGTATAGTCTTTTATAATTATGCATATATATATATGTATTTTATTACAACCAGATGTGGGGCAACAGGTCTAAGGATCACAGTAATTAATTTGCTTTTGTTGCTCCAAGCCCATCTGGAAGTATTGTTTTGTATTGTTGTTCATGTTTGTGATGGCTGAATAAATAATAATAATAATAATAATACTTCGAGAGTTATGGTCAGATGACGTTGAGTTACCAGAGGTCAAAACTACATATGAGTACGTCCTTGATTTACGTGAACGCATTGAGGAAACTTGCAAACTCGCTCAGGAGGAACTCTCAAAGTCAACAGCCAGATATAAGAAATACTATGATAGGAAGACGCGACCACGCCAATTCAAGGTAGGTGACAAGGTATTACTCCTTCTGCCAGCAGATAACAATAAACTTCTAT
>OZ020244.1:14290278-14467575 GCA_963971285.1 Astropecten irregularis | reverse complement strand
TACATAGTATCCAAAGCTTGTAAACGATTGTATTTGCTGTACCAACTTAAGCGTGCTGGAATTAAGCAAAGTGATTTGTTAACAATTTACAAGTCTGTGATAAGACCTGTTGTGGAGTATGCTTGTCAAGTGTGGCACAGTAGTTTACCTAATTATCTGAGTGATAAAATTGAGTGTGTTCAGAAACGAGCTCTGAAGTGTATATACCCAGGTCAAAACTATATGAGGATTCTGCATCAGGTTAACATGCAGACTCTTAGTGAAAGACGCACTGAGCTTTGTAAGTCTTACTTCAGTAAACTCAAAAACAAGAATCACAAATTGCATCACCTCTTGCCAGCCACTCGAGTAATGAGATATGCACTAAGATCAGCCCCTGAATATCCCTGCCCTAGAACTCGAACAAACAGGTTTAAGAATTCACTCATTCCATGGTGTTTGTTTAATCAATAGTTTAATTTTTTAAACCTCCGGTTATAATTGCATGTTTCTGCTTGGCTGTGTGTTTTACTGGCATCACTGCTGTGTACATGTACATGTATACATTGATATTACTATCCTCCGCTATAAGTTTTCAAACAGTGAATGTGCATTGCTATTTTTATCAGGATCTTTCTATCTGTATTTTTATTGTAAGTAATTTCCCGTGTTTTCCTTGTATTTGCTGTTTAAATTGCTTTCATCAGGTTTTTTTTAAATATTTTTATTTAGTATGTTTATTGTCAGTAATTAATTCTCGTGGTTTTCTCGTTAGTTACTGTTTTTAGACCCTTGTTGTTGTTCTGCTTCCTTTTTGGCTCTTAATTGTTTTTGGCAGGCTTGCTCTTTTTTCTCTTGTTGAAATTTTATACGTGTAGGTTTTCTAAAAATAGTACGTCATTGATTTTGTGCTGTCCTGGTGACCTTGTGTTTGATGTTCACTCTAGTTTTGTTTTATGTACCTATTCGGAGTGTTTTTTTATGTGATCCTTTTAGTCACCAAGTGTAAGAACTTATTTCTATTTGTGCACAGTTTTAAAGTCTTATTTTTGTCTTGTATTGTAAAGTTGTATGTTATTTTAACGTTTTAAATAATTTTTTACACTGTACAATCCAACCGTTTTTGAGGTTGCAAATAAATAAATAAATTGAAAACAAGGAAAGCTTTTTTCCAGTGCATTGAGTGCAAAACAAATAAGGATACACTTGAAAGACCGTTTTCCCAAGTCTATAGCCAGCAACTCACAACAAACAAGTAAAACAAACACCCAACTTAAGTTGGACGTTAAACAAACAAAAAACAACAAATAAAACTATGAACCATTAGTCCATTATGTTAAAATTGAGGGTAGTATCATATATACTCTGGTAAGAGACCAAAACAGAAACGTTCACAGATTTTTAGTTAAATAAGTAAAACAACGACGGAAAATCTTTTTGATCTTTTAAAAGATAAAAAATATAAGAGGAAAGGCTTAAGAAATACTGTGGCCGTTTTTCACTGTTTTCTCAAAAAATGGGATTTTCACAATTGACTGTATCTGTCTTGATGTTTTTTCCCATTAATCTGTATTTCTTTGATAAAAACCAAACTATGATATTACCTCTAAACTGTTTATCTCTTCAAGATTTTGTTATATGAAACAACCATGTCTTGGCGATCTCCAAATAGAATTAAAGCAAAATCGGGCTAAAATTGGCGAAAATATGACCAATTGAAAGAGTACTCTTTAAAAACAAATTAGCCGGATTCCATAATAAGTTTTTTTCATCAAGTTCGGTCCAATTTTGCTCAAAGTTCGATAGGGTGAAAGCCAAGACATGGTTGTATCCTATAAAAATGATAAGGAAGGAAGAGGACACACTAATCACTGACCTGTATTCTAAGCCCACAGATACCCACCAGTACCTCCATGCCACCAGTTGCCACCCCAAGCACTGTAAGACTGGTATAGCATATAGTCAGGCCCTCAGACTCAGACGAATCTGTTCTAATGACTCTGATTTCTCCAAACACACACAGGAACTCAAGAAACACCTAGTTGCAAGAGGCCACAGCTCTCGCAGGGTGCGGAGTGCCATTGAGAGAACTCGTGCTCTTCCCAGAGCGGCAGTTCTCCAAGAGAACGCCCCCAGCGATGATTCTTGTACTAATAACAAAGTTGCTCTTGTGACTACTTTCCATCCCTCTCTTCCCCCATTACGCAGAATCACTAATGATAACCATCACATTCTTCACACTTCAGACCGTCTCCTCAGGGCTATCCCAGAAAAGCCCATCTTGGCCTACAGACGTCCCCGCAACCTCCGCGACTTGATTGTCAGGGCTGAGGTCCCACCCACTAATAACGTCTCTTCCCCAATCCAGCATGGCACATTCAAATGTAACTCTAGATGCGTAGTCTGCCAGCACCATATCCATGAGTCTGATTCTTTCACAGGCAATGGCTCCACCCATAAGACCAAAGGGAATATTACCTGCACTACATCTAATGTCATTTATCTCATTTCTTGCAGGGTATGTAACATACAGTACGTGGGTGAAACCAAAAACACCCTCAAGAAACGTTTCTATGGTCACCGGTCTACAGTCAAAACTCAGAAACTGGACACCCCAGTGGGTTTTCACTTCAATCTCCCTAACCATACAATTTCTGATATGATCTTGCAGGGCATTGAATCACTTGGCCACCGCAGGGACTTGGTCCGGCTGAGCAGGGAGAAAGTTTGGATTAAGAAATTACGCACTATTCAGCCGAACGGACTAGACCTCCAGGAAGGCAATGACTAATATTCTTGTTTACTTATCTCCTTTTATTCATCCACAGGTACTCTCTAATCCCTCCTGATTTTTGTATTCCTCTCCTCCCTCTTGATCTCCTATCCTCTAATTAACTCCTTTGTTAATCCCCCACCCCCAGCACCACACTTCCAACCCCTTTTGTAGTCTGTTACCTTTGATCTTGCCTACCTGACCCCCACCCTTTGTCTGACCTATCTTACCCACCCTGACTCTCATACCACCCCTTCCCTTTGTCCATATCCTCTGATCCATTTTATGTATGCTTCCTTCACTTGCATGTTTGTGTTTTTTTGTCATTTAGCCTTTGAGAAAGATCCTGCTAGGATCGAAACGCGTCAGGCCCTCCTAACTTTAAGCATTATAAAAATGAGTTTATATATCTTGGAAGTGATAAACAGTTTAATTTTAATATAATGGTTCTCGACACAAAGTGTAGCGTTTTGGGGGGGACAATGACAAAGGAGTTCTATCGATTTAGAAGTTTTATGACAATTATATTTTCGTGTATTTTAGTGAATAAACAGGCTTACATTTTTAATGCATTTACTGGGTTGTTCAATAATTTAAGTAAGTACTCATGTTGCTTTTCAAAGACACAGCAAATACAATAGGGACCTATTCAATTGTAATAATATTGATCAAATTATCCAGGACAAAATGAGGAGTTGCTTTGGATCACTTCACATGCATTTTTATCTACAGTATGCGAAAGAATTCTAGATGAATTCCAAACAAAATAAGTTAACCATAACAAGCATTTGTGTGTATTTAATAAATATCACTTCTTTTATTCCACACACCACTACTTATTACTACACACTCTTGTATTGAAATTGACAAAGGGTTGTTTTCTTTTTCTGGCCAGTTGTTTAAAATTGTGTTGCAATCTTTCTTGAAGAGAACAAGAAGTTGGAGTCCTATACTATTTCTTGTGGATAGTAAATAGATCAACAAGCTTATACATCTTTTTTTTTTTAAATCTTTTCCAGCGTAACAATGCAATCCCTGCGTACATGCAAGTTCTAGCAGCATTGAGATTTTTTGCAACTGGCTCCTTCTACACAGTGCACGGAGACATCCATGATGTTAGTGTACCCTATGTGTGCCGTATAGTGCACAGAGTGGCACAAGCCATTGCAAGGCTCACACCTGCCTTCATACAATTCCCTGTTCAACCCCATGAAGTACAGCAAGTGAGCATGACTTCTTTCAGCTGGCCGGGTTCCCCAATGTTATTGGTGCCATTGACTGCACACATATCCGGCTATATGGAGCCCCACTTGGAGAGAATGAGCACCTCTTCATCAACAGAAAGGGGTGTATCATAGCATCAATGTCCAGGCCATCTGTGATGCTAACTACAGGATCATAAATGTAGTGGCTAGGTGGCCAGGAAGCACCCATGACAGTGCTATAATCTATGGTAGCTTCATTGGAGAAAGATTTGATGATGGACGGTAGGTACCACATCACTGATTCTGCAAGTTCAAACAAAATCAAAATCTTAATATAATTGTCAATGCTGCATCATGGTCTACCATACCAGTTTTTGATCGTGAAACCAAAGGTGTTTCTGGAAGAACATGTTTGTCAATAATTTTAAGCAACAATGCATGTATCTCATCTGCTTCAGAATAAATTCTCTAATTACACACATTGCTTGATTGATTGCAGATTGAACGGAATGCTGGTGGGTGACTCAGGATATGCCCTACGTCCCTGGTTAATGACACCCATCACAGACCCATCAACAAATGCAGAAAGACACTACAACAGGTAACATGAACCCAGATGCACAGCATATATCATGTTCATGTACAATGAACAATATTTGTTCATGTTTGTATAATTCATTTGACTCAAACACTAATATAAAAACATAAGCTTGTGGTACAATATTTTTGTTGTGTTTGTTATCTATACAGAAGTCGCAGAAAAACAAGAAAAACACAGAGTACGAATTGAGCAAACCTTTGGGCAACTGAAGAAAAAATTTCCATGTCTGTCTCTCGGTATGAGAGTGTCACCAGAGGAGGCATTCAGCATTATCAAGGCATGTTGTGTGCTGTACATTCTCTCAAAGCAGCTTGGCCAGCCAGAACCGGAGGTTGAAGATGCCGATGGTGCCGAGGATGACGGTGGAAATCCCCCATATGATGGTCCAGTCCATGATGGTCGTGTTCAGCGGAATTTCCTCATCAACACATACATGATTTGACTCAATGAAAAATAACTTTCCACACATCATTTCTCTCTGTTCACTCATGTTTATTCATTCAAGCAGATAGGAAACATTGCATGAAAAACACAATTTGTAATGCTTGTGAATTAGCACAAGTAAATACTCTTAAATAAATAACTTCATAATATTTAATCAATAAATAAATAAAAGAATCAATGTTATGTAGGCCAAGCAACTAGAAGTTTCATTCCACAAGATTGGTTTCGTGATCTATCAGTACATGTACATCAAGAGGTTATTACTATTTCTAACTGTTATTTTGAAATTTTTCTCCATAAAATAAAATAGACTTACCTATTGTCACACGATATGGTCAACAGTAGAAATCGCTACCATTGACCACAAGACGTGACAACATATAAGAACAGTTTATTTTATTTGATATATACCACTACGATTAACTAAATTTCTATTATTTAAATGTATTTGTTCGGTGGGTCACATACTGTGTTTGTGTTTTTTGCTTGGTATAACCGTATATTCTTCTAATTTGTTTGTGTTTGTCGACCCCCCTCCCCCCAAAAAATACTACAACAACAACAACAACAACAACTAGACATTGTGATTGTAGTAACAACCACTAGGTGTTCGGGGTCTCATTTCGTAGTTGAACTGTTCTATGAACGTATGTTGGAATATATGAGATCAATCATCCCTCATATGATGGCATATTGAAACACATGTACACATAAACTGCGTGACTGTACAAATACTTTGATCATGTTGATTGCTTATTTGTACATTGACTGACTGATTATAGGAAATGGCGTCACCTTTAAATATATATGATATTGTCTGGACAATAATATGATGTAAATATGTTGCAGTTTTATTTTGTTTAATTAACACATATGGTTTAAAAGTGACCATATCTCAACGTAAAAAAAACCCCTTAATTTTAGCCCTTAGATTTAGTTGCAGTGTTTATGGAACACATTGTCATTTGACAAAATGATGTTCAATATTCCGCAACCTACGTCGATAGCATTTCGATTAAGATTTGGTGCTGGTATTTAATGATATATAATAAGATTTACGTGCAAAATCTATGGCAAGATGTAAACAACTAAAAAAAGTTTTGAGTCACGCAATTGGACATTACATGTACATGTATGTTCTACACAGTGAATTATGTACGTATATATAGTGTTTGTGAAATAGAGTCAATCGATCATCATATTTTTTTGGTAAAATACCATATTTTCACGTAACACATGTACACGTATGTGTACAAAGTTAACAGGCTAATGTGAGAAATATTTAAAAATTCATATAAAATCAAGAGATGCCATAAATGTTCACTTCACATCTACGATGTGGGAACTTTGCCTGGGCCTTTATATGGTTAAAAGTGACTGTTTTAAAGTGTATGAGGTGTATCAAGCTCCTGTGTGGAGGCTATCATGTGTTTCCACTGAGACAACATAAATTAAGCACATTCCAATCACCTTGCAGTGACTGCCATCTGGTACTAATCACAGTCTCTTGTAATCACATCAACACTGAAGCAGGCAATTAGTTAATGATACCTTAAATGGTTGAGTAAACAAATTGATTTAAAGATTTGATAAGAAGTTATATACATGTACCATGGAGGTATATATACATGGCATCACCTTTAAATATATATAACATTGTCTGGACAATAACTTCCAATTAATTCATCACAAGTAACTGAACATTTACAGACGTCATTGCATGCATGCAATGTAAATACTTTGCAGTTTTCACTGATGTACGTCATGTAATTACTGAGTAAACAGTATTTGAATAATTAAGTAATTTTCCCTTTAAAAGAGCATAACTTCCGGTTGAGTGACGTCACAAATTTTAAACTTGACATACATGTCAAGGTGCATTTGTGCTTCACACCCACGAAATTTTGCAGAAATCCATTGTTTACTTTCGGATTACGTAATCACTGTACATCTTTAACCAACCGTAGAGGGCGCTATATAGCTCGCATGACGTCATCGTTTATATTTTCTGAAAGCCCGAGACCTTTTCTATCTTTTAGCCAGATATACTTTATTTGCCCAAATCCTTCCGTTTTCGAGTTATTTTGAGTCAAACTTCAACTTCCGGTAACACCGGAAGTGAAGGTCATTTGTACACAAGACTGAATATATTAATTGTTCAAATTTACGTGTTGAGTAACATATGTCAATATCAAAATCGTAGGTCATGTGGTTCTTAAGTTATGGAGCACCAAAGTTTTTCATAAAAACGCTTGTAATTTGATACCCGATGACGTCATCATGACGTCAATCTTCTAAATACAACTTGACATCATGACCAAAGTTCCCACCAAGTTTCATGTCAATATCTTGTAACTGTCATATAGAAGTCCTGCTGACAAGTTTGGGAAGAAGACAAATAAAAAAAAAAAAAAAAAAAAAAACTCGAACAATAACAATAGGTGTTCGGCTTGAACCCGAACACCTAATTAGGTTTCATGGATTACTGTCATCCCATTTTTCTCAAGAAAGAACTCAAGGAACAGTTGGAAGTTTCGATTAATCTGAGTTAAGGCAGATGCCATCTGCCTCGAAGCTTCCAACTGTTCCCTGTCTACTTGTAGGCGCTCACGCTCTACAAGCAGACGTTCTTTTTCGATGTTCAGGATTGGGTCTTTGGACATGTTGGAGCTCCCCGATGATGGAAGTGCTTCTTTGAGCTGTACATGTACATCTTCAGTCTCAGTGTGGCAGTCCTCTGCAATTATCTGAACATCCATGGTGACGCCATCATCACCTTCACCTTCACAGAATGCTGCATTGAATATACAAATTTAAAAAAAGTAAAGATTTTTGTTAGTGATTCTTTTTTATTTATGTAAGACGTGGCATTTACTGGATTTACCACTGGCCACGCTGTCAATCAAATTGTCCTCTTGTGGGAATGGATCACTTTCCCCTTCATCCTGGGGCACGATGCCATCTTTTGCTATCGGCAAAAGCGCATACAACACAAGCTCATACGTCTGGTTCCTGGATGGTTTTTCTCCACCTCCTGAAAAAAATTACAAATGTATATCAAAAGATGTTGGATTTTACTCATGTTTCAAGTTGTATGCTATCCAACACAATAAATCAAACTTTATAAGTAAATCCCTTAAATGTTTTGGACAATTCAGTTGATTACAACAGTATGCAGTGTTTGAAACTCACATACAAACGATTACATTGTGTACATTGTTGTCAATACGCTAATGAATGAGTGAGAAGAAAAGTTAGGCCCGAGTTTGATATAACACACTCTTGAACAATGTTAGTCTAAGGATTTTCCAGTCTCATACATTGAAATAATTATATAATTACCTGTTCTCTGCATATCTCTATGATACGCCTTCGCCTTGCTGGAGATATCTCGCCACCTTGCGCACTCGCGCAAAATGCCTCGGATGGCCACCATTCTCCACGAGTGCCTGTGCTGCCTTCTGCCAATATGATATCTTTACACGTTCAACATTCGTGCTGGCCTTTTTGCCTTTGCAACTTGTCCCAAATAGTTGCCTCGAGTGCTTGTGCACAAACTGGCACAAAGCTGAAATCTCCTCGTGGCTCCAGTTTCGCCCACGGTCTGGCTTGTCCGACTCTGCCATGCTTTAGAAAAGCTACCGTGACCCCTGTTTCATATGCAAGGACCAAGGTCAATCTCAACCAATTACTGTCTTCAACTTGTCTGCTCTATCTGGCCGATGTGTATAACACGTGACATATGCCTAATCCTAAACTTAGACCAAGGTTTTAAGTTAATTAGTTTAACACAAATAATTGAAAACACTTCTTGTCTTATCTTTCCTTTTCAATTTTTCTCCAGTCTTTTTTCTATAAAAATTGTTCATGGTTTGTAAATTTTTAGAAGGCCTGGGTCTGCTTTATTTTTGTACCATGAATGCCAACGACCCGTCGGGTAAGGCCTACTACTAATAGGCCCTACTTCTAGATTTAGGAGGCTACTCCGTGACCCTTTTTAGCACTCAGTCTTACTTTTCGGGGTGCTGTAACGCTATGGGTTTTTGAAAACAACAACTGATAGATGAAATTTTAGTGAAACATAGCAGCACCTACCGCGACTCCTGATTGTGAATTCCCCTGAAATATTTTTTTTTCTTATCCTCATACATTCGTTATGCTTGTGTAGCCTAATTTTTGTAATTGATCCATAACTTTTCAAGAAAAAAATTGACTTTCTGCGCCACTCCACTTGAGGAAAGATAGTCCTTTTTGAGTTCATTCATAAATTTGAAGTATTGATATTGGCCAAAGCATTTTTGTATAGGGGTGTGCATTAATTTCAATCGAGATGATCATATTACAGAAATTCAGAAGACATGAAAATCATGCATGCCAGATGCACACTGCACAGTAAGCGGGAAGCAGCCTCAAGAACAAATAAAGCTTCCAAAACTGGTATTCGCACACGTAAGACTAAGAGCCATGCAGCAACCGCGGGAACCAGAGAAGTCTCACCCCTCCAGAAGATGGTAGATCCAATAATGCGCATGCGGACTAGACAACCTCAACTTGGCAGGTAAACATCGACATTTCGGCAAGCAGAGTGACACAGAATTTTTTTTTCTCGAAAAATTGTGGATCAATTACAAAAATGAGACTGCACAAGCATAAGTTTCTAACGTTCAAAACTCATGCCATGTAGGCCTACTACTAGGCCCTAGTACTAGCGTTACGGCACCCCAAACAGTAAGACTGAGTTAGGCCCAACCAAGTGCAAGTAATCTTTCTTTGTACTAGGACTAGAATGCCAATAGGCCTACTCCATCATTTTCAGAACACACTAAATAACTAACGTTAGGTTTTAATAGCCTAAAAATAGCGAAATCCTATCTTTCAATAACGGTAACTGGTTAAGTCAAAATTTACACACGTTTTGAGGCGATCACTTTTCTCCAACGGATAATGTAATATAGGCCTATACGCAGACACTGTGACAGTTATTGGTTAGATTGGCCTTATCCAAATTTCTCCAAATACAAGTGAGGGGCAAGAATTCAAGTGACTCTCCTAATTGTAAAATGACAATGACAAAAGTGGCTTACCTATTTTGCGCCATCGGTTCCAAAAGCAGACGACATCTCGAGATCGGGAAAATGGCGAAGTTTTGGCCTACGCTCTCTTCCAATCACCATCTTTATTTCGTAATGACTGCGCGCTGCGACGGCTGTTTCAGACGCAATGGGAGTTACTGCAGTAAACAGTCGTAGTGGTAAGAAAAGTTAGTCTCGTACAAGAACTTAAAATGAGCATAACTGAATATTGAACGCTTCGCCCCAGCGACGTTTTTGGTGAAATGGATCTCACGACGACGCGTCGTAGCTGCAACACGTCGCAGAGATGCGATGCGTCTTAACTCTGCGACGCGTCGTAAGTTTTATGAAATCGGCCCCTGGTTCGACAAACTGTAGACGAGATAAAGACATCTCCATATATCGGTGTTGGTTTGGATGAGTCTACAGATAGATCATCGGAGAAGCACTTAGCCATAGGGCCTATAATAGTACGGCATCCATCTGGTGACAGCATAAAAACAACCTTTCTCAAAATAGAGGAAGTAGTTGACGGCAAAGCTCAAACAATTTATGACAAACTAGAGGATGTATTTGCTGCTTACAAACTCTCAACTAAAAAGGTAAAATTATTCATTATACATGAATAAATAGATTAAAATATTAATTTACAAATTTATGTATGACAACACAAACCTTTGAATATATTATAAAATCATTACAAATGTTCTATTTCAGTCTGAATTAAATAATTTGAATTGCATCTTGTATTCCTGTGGTATTATTGCAGATACTTGGACTGGGTGTGGATGGAGCGAGTGTCATGTTAAGTGACCAGAATGGTGTGGTGGGTCTACATCAAAGAAATGTGCCCTCTTGCATAGCCATGCACTGTGTGTGTCACAGGCTGAACTTGGCAGTAAGTAAGGCAGCTGCAGATATTTCAAGCTGCTCCATCTAGTTGCCGATGTTCTGGATGTGACAAACCATCTTTCTAGGATCTTCCAGAGTAGGGACTTGTCTTTCATGTAAATCAAAGGACAGGTATGCAAACTATGCATGTGCATTGCTGCAAAAAAACTAAGTTCAATTGATATTGCATAATTGCAAAGTGCAAACACATGTATCATGTATGCCTACTCTCTTTGTAACATTACAATGATATTTCACTTTGCTAGATAACCAGAGTGCTTGACACCTTGCAAGATTTGAAGTCAAATGACGGGCAGCAACTAGCCTCATTCAAGGCAAGCACCATGGAGACTGAACAACATACATACAAATTTGAATGTATTGATCTTCACACGAAGCTGCAGAGAGGAGAAACAGTATTCAATGAGGATCAGTTCGCCAATGACAGACGCTGCTTCATTGAACATGTTGTTCAAAACTTTCAGAGCAGGTTTACACACCTAGATCTTTTGCTTGCAATGCAGGTAGAATTGTTCATTCTGAAAATATTAGTTTTGGCAAGATACCATCACCTATTATTAGCTACAACATTCAGAAGCTATAATGATGTGACCCATTTATAATATTTTATATGTACAGAGATATTTCAGCCAGATGCATATCCTAAAGAAGCCTGTCGTCTATTCACTTGGGGAAATGCAGAACTCGACAAACTTCTTGACCATTATGGAAGAATGGTAGATGTAGACCAGCAGCCGATTTCACGAAACTTTACGCAATGGCGTAAGTCCACTTACGCCACAAATGTTGCGTGAGCTGCGCCATAAATTTATGACCGATTTCACGAAAGTTACGCACTATCCGGATATGGCGTAAGTCGGCGACTTACGCCATAAAATGTGGCGCAACTTACGCCATGTATTTAGGTGGCATAAGTGCATGAAACATGCCGTAAAAATGGCGTCCACATTTAGCTCAACGTGAACAGCGAAGAACACTTCGTCGAGAGAGACTGTTTCGTGACAGAAAATTCCTTTGGATACTCTCGACTACGGTGAAATAATAGAGCGATTAACAAGTTTGATTTTACCGGGACTCGAGGAAATTTCGCACAGGCTTGTTGCAGAACTTCAAGAGGATTTGGAGCGTCAAACTCGGGTAATTCTCCGTTGGTTAGCGTATTGGGAAAAACAACGAACGAGTGTATTATGTACGCTTTTCTATTGAACAACGATAATACATTAATAGGCATCGATCAGACGAGCGGGTGGGATAATCATGGTTAGAATAGTCGTTGGAATGGGGCTGGGTGTTTCATACTATTTCAGTTTGCCGGTAGTAGGAGTATTGGATGTGCAAGTGGTTATTTAACTTTCGGTGGAAGAGTGGCTTATTATAAAATTAGTAAATACTAAACAATATGACACACAAAATAACCCGGGATATGCTATCATTTTTGTGGTGTTCTATTCCCAAATTTAATTTGCACGAAACCGACAAGAATCTACACAATAATAAATATGACAAATAATCAATATGAGGGTTTTTCATTACCAGTTAGCATAGGCCTACATGTACATTTATTCATTATTGTTTTGACCTTAATACCATACATTTTAAGTGCACTCATATTTTTATTTCTGATCATGTCTTTTTCTGATACAGACTGGAAGGGTTGTTATTCGGAGATACTGGCTACACCCTTCGCTCCTAGTTGATGGCACCCTACTTTACCCACAACCCAGAGGGAGAGAGACACTTCAATTTCAGCCTCAAATGAACCATGGTGATAATTCAGCAATTCAAGGATCAACCCTGTTTGACAGCTGAGCCGAGGATAAGCCAAAGGAGGGAAAACACTCGTCCTTGTTTGTGATGTTTTCAACAGCAAAGCTAGGAGTTTCACTAGAGCCAGATAATTTTTATGAGGGCCAAGTTGAGAAGGATGAAATTAAAGTGACCCATAATGATCAACTGATATCTGATTTGATTGAACACTTGAGCAAGTAAACCAAATGTAGAAAACAGATCTCATCATTTGATAATTCTTGTTAATATTCACAGTGACATTACAGGGAAAATTCCATGGGAAAAAGTTCGCAATGGTCAAAAGGTCACCCGAAAATTTTATTTTATCAATTGAAACTTTTTAAAAAATAAAATTGGATTCCAAAATCCAGATTTCAAAGGCAATCTTCAAATAAATAGAATCATTTGTGCTGTTATCCTTTCAATTGCAAGATAAAAAAAAAAAACACATGTAATATGTTATATTTGTTTAATTTTTTTTTAAATAGTGTGATGAATCAATCAGTGCCAGCACCATCAGCTTAAAACCATGTGTAGTTTATACATTTGCGGCATTATCCTGACGAAAAGTGCAACTTTGCAGGAAATTGACAAGCGGACACGGCACTCGTCACGGGGATGCATGTGGTTAGCCTACGCTACGCTGTTTACATTCACTCCCTTGTAAGTACTGAATTTAGGCCTCGGGCTATAAAAAAAGTGAACAGACTTCAGATTCAGGGTAAAGGGGATATAATTATGTACATGTACACGTATCATGGAAAAATCTCGCGGTAGCAACTGAGTGTATGGAGAGCTTCTAATAATATTCATTGGTAGAATTTGTTAGTGCAAACACAACACAAAATAATGTAATATTTGGAAGAAAAAATAACTAAGATTTGAGAAATTTAACTTGTACAAGTTGTAGGCCTACTTGATGAAACACTTATTTATGTTCCAGGTCGAAAAAGAAAAGAGGCGTGTGGCTCCATATTTTTTTCCTGATGACCCATTGAAATTTTTTTTTTTATGGGGGGGGGCGGGGGGGGGGGTTTAGATTGATCAGTGCATACCTCAATGGTAACTTGGAGCAGACAGTTTGATTATTATGCTTCAATCCAAAATGGCAATTGGTTCTGTCTGTTTACAATTGATGGATTGGAAAATGTGTATACACTTGAAAAAAAAACAGAGGTAGGCCCTACACTTTCCATACACATGAAGAACATTGATAATGAAGGGTTTTCTTTTCTTTTCCAGTGCTAACTTATTTAACTGTTTGTATCAATTCAGGACGAGGTGACTATCAGAGAAGACTGATCTCATGGAGGAAGTGCTAGAGGTACCCTACTGACCCCAGCTGCCACAGGAGTAGTGGCTAGAGGGGAAGGCGATGTCAGTTCTTGTGCAGGTAAAAGTTTGTGGCTAATACAATTACTACACACATATCTGTCAAATGAAACTTTGTATCATAAACACTTCATGTTGTTCATGTTCAAACATATAAATGTTTTGTTTTATTTCATACAATCCCCCTTTTTGTACACAGGAGCTATCATTTCAAGGAAAAGAGAGCCACTTAACATGAAGAAATTGAGAGTGATGAAGAAGATGCATGATGAAGCAGAGAATGTTCTTGTACCATCATCATCATCACTGATGGCTGGCATACTACCTGTGAACATTGCAACTAAGGACTCTTCTCAAACTAAAAAAACTCGACCGATTAATGCGAATTTCATTTCACAATATCCCAATCCAACATTTCCCATTCATTAAGGCACTTCAAATTTACATGGAAAACCCACACTGGTGGTACTAAGACTTATAATGTATGAACGAACCAATTGTAAAATGTATTTCTTCCGAAACACTTCAAGTTCCTTGTCATCATTTGCATAAACACAAGTTTGTTTTTCTCATTCAGGGGTTATATACATGTATCTTATGCTCACCCCTAAATGGACCATCTCTGCGCTATTGGCAATGGATCATGTTTCTACATTTCAAAATTTCATGTAGGTGTACACACCCTGTTTTCTTTTATACACACCCTGTTCCACTAATCCTGCCTAAAAGCTTGGTTTGCAATCCCTTTAAATGTAATCATGCTCATTAAGGTGATGGGCCCGTTCTAATGGAGCAGATATCTGTGCAGCGATATGTTGTCTGAGGGGTTCAGCAGACACATGTTCCCTATCCAGACCCACTGGCTCTGCAGCCATGATGCGATGGTGGTCATTGTCTGCCTCATCTAGCTTCTCTCCCCATTCATCTCCAGCTAAGATGCAAACATTATGCATGACTGCATAAGCGGCAGCAACTGTTGGTGCCAGATAAGGAGAAACCCGAAAGAGCACATATTAAAACGTTATTTTACCACTTCCTAGAACCAAATCTGGTAGAAATACCTTTCAATATCGTGGTGCTCAAGCCTGGAATAACATTCCAGCTGGACTAAAAAATCCTTTGCCCACATCAATACAAAGCTTTGTTAACCAATTTTAATCATAGTTCACCTTTTTATTTGTACCTGTTATTTGTAGCCCGTGGGGCTTGGGGTGCACTGGGGGCATGACGTGGGTTTTTTCATGTACGGTTTTTATTTTTATTGTAAATTTGTAAATTTGTAACCTGACTGTTTCTTTTATTGTTTTGTTTACATTGAAATGCTTTAGTCAATATTTAAGTATATATTTTTTGGTCTTTTGTGTGCAATGTAATTTTGTTTACTTCGAAAATAATTACATTTTTAGGTGTTTTTTATGTTTTTATTTATCAAACTGTATGTATTCATGTTACTGGGACCCATGGGAGATCAGTACTTTGTAAGCACTGAATGGGACACCCAGTCTAAAGAAGAAATAATAATTAATTAATTAATTAAAACTGTTTGTTAGTATTTTAATTTAATACTGGTATGGTATTAATGTTTGGTGTGGATTTGTGGGCTAACCCCAATTTCCCCTATTCTTGATCTATACATACATGTACAAGTACATTCCCAGTGAAGATACTGAACTGTGTGTCAGCAAAAGATTGTGTGATATGATGAGCAGGTTTTCACCTTCACAAAAAGTAACTGAAACTAGAGTTTATGGCTGTTGAAAACAGCACATAAGGCTTTTCCGCATGTGATATAGATTGCTTATCAATAAGAATGTTGTCACTAAGAACGCCCTTCCCTAACATTGCATTTTGGTAAAAGAATTATGATCCTAGCTCTTACCACTTTTAAATGAGAAGTTACTTCCTTTTTGACCGGAAGTAGAGGTCACAGAGGTCAAGCAATGTGTCACAAAGATAGACCCTGCCTAACAATCACGTTTGGTGAAAGAATCAACTTAATATCTCAAACCGTTGATTGTTTTTTTGATTTTCAAATAACATACTGACACCACCGCAGTTTCTTGTTTTAATCCAAAAAGGGCGCCATTCAAAACCGTGTGCTCGATTCATGCATTTCTTGAAAGTGGTCTAGGCAGATTGTTACGCATGCGTAGTTGTCTTGTCAAAACAGTATTTACGCTGGCAACTATGATAAGGAAATGAAGGAGAATACGGCATATATAACACAGGCAATCAACCAATGCCCGCGCCTTGCATTTAATGACCAATATTTTTACGTACAAGTCAATGGGCTAGCGTGAAAAATATTTTTTTAAATCATAAAAAAATAAAAAAATTACGCTGTCTTGACGTTACTTCATATTTACGATCCCGAACCTCCATTTTACCAACCTACCAATTTTCAAGGCGATCGGCCGTTCCTACTATGCGTTATAAAAATCGCAATTTTTTTGACGTCATGATGACGTCACCGAATTTTTGTCTATGCAGTGTTCATCTATGGTGTATGCTGAAGAATTATCAAAATAAAATTCAAAGATATCTTGTTTCGTTTACTAGATATCGTTAAAAGAACTTTAATGACCCAAAATGTCAATAAATAATAAAAAATCAGGGAATGACGTCATGATGACGTGTTGATGACGTCATTGCAATTTTTCGATATAACACTTCCTGACCTAGATACATACCAAGTTTCAACTCAATTTGACATAGGATTCGTTCATAATTGATATGTGAAGTTTGCCCGTTTAAGACACTGTCACATGACACCTGATGACGTCATGATGACGAAAGGTTTCGGCATACATCTACACTATAGGGACTTTATTTGCACCAACTTTGGTTAAGATCGAATGTTTTGAAGTGACCAAAGTGGCGTGTACTATGCCCCTGTACAAAGTCTTTGGGAAATCAAAATGGAAGAAAAAGAAAAAAAGAAAGAAAAAACAGAACAAAAACAAAGGGTTTTCGCTGATGCGGAAAACCCCCCCAAACAACCTATTTTTTCCTGCTCGGAGAAGGAAGGTCAACTTATCAAAATAATGGAATGTTTTTTACCCTGTTGTTTACACTTGAAAAAAACCCAGAATATTCTGAAGGATGCTTAAAAACTAGATTCAATATTGTGAAATTGCAAACAAATGTAATGTAAATACAAAACTGGAAAATTGTTTAAAGATAAATAAATACAAACGTTCAATACCTCAAGTGTTTTCGTGAAAATGCTCCTCCATTTTGTCTTCATTACACCAAATGCTCGCTCAATGACTGTTCTAGCCCTGCATGCTGAGGTGATAGTTGTATCTCCCTTGTACGGGTGAGGCAGGAGCCTTGTATGGAGTCAGCAAAGCTAGAGGTCTTGTTTGGCATGGATAAGCTGTATCACCCAAAATGTAGTAGCCTTCTGGCGGATAATCCTCCTGACGGTATAGTGGGCTACATTTCAGCACGCGGGCATCATGGACAGAGCCTGGGTATCCAACAAAAACATCAAGAAATACTCCCCTGTGATCGCAGAGTGCTTGCATGTTTACTGAATAAAACAGCTTGCGGTTGAAGTAGTCCTCACGTCTTGATCCAGGAGGCATCGACTTGACGTGGGTTCCATCTATACTACCGGCAGCCATGTTGATAGCATCTGTATGTGCCAACCGTGACGGAAGCCCTCAGCGATTGCAGGAATTTAATTTTGTTGAGGCAGTTTTACAATGGTTTTCATGACACGAAGAACTCTCTTCAAAACTCTGTGAACAATATCACAGACACTTGATCGAGGAATGCCTGTGACTGCAGATACTAAGCGGTAGGCTGACCCACAAGCAAGCCAGAACAAGAAGGTTAAGAGTTGGATTTGTTCATTCCAGCCATGATGACTTTCTGTCGCTATGACTGTGAGCAACTTCAAGAAAGATGCCTGTGTAACACGACAGTGTTTCTTGAGTTGTTGTGGCTCCCTCAATAAATCCAACAACGAATGGACTCGCACCTTAGAGTACGGCTCTCTTGGAAAATTCTGAAAAGGAAATGACCAAACTTGGTTTAAATCAAAGATCTAAATTAGACCCAGTAACTGGGGCGCTGAACTCCTTTTTTTGACTTTTGGGGTTGACGGTCGGTCTGCCCCGTCTGAAATCTTGCTCAGTCTGACCAAAATGGACAAAGTCAATGTGCTGGACATGCAGGTCATCTGGGATGAGGATGCTTCCGACAAGTCGATAAAGGGGTACGTCATCCGTCTTGCTGGGGTTTGGCAGTCTGCTAAGTGCATCGGATAGTACAAAACTTCCCAGGCTTGTACATCACTCTGAAGTAAGTTTTTTAAGAACACAATTTCGGCGACTTTTAAGCTTGAAATCCCAACTCGTTTAGCAATTTAGGAAAGGATATGAGTTACTGGAGATCTTAAACATACTTTAATATGCAGTTGAATAAAAGAGGACTGGTATTTGGGGGTATTGATCATGAAAAGCATATCTGTGTTTGGACTCCTGATGTTTCGAAAGAGTGGTATGGTAGTGCCTCTAGGCTTTGTTTAGGCTGTGCTTGGTGTCACAGTTGATGCCGTTAATAATCTCTTTTTCTGATGTTTTCTAACTTGTTCTTGTAAATTTCTTCTTTCTGTTCCTTTAAGTTTACAAGATATTTATTAAGGTTAATGTTTAGATTTTGTTTTGTGTTGAACGTGAGCGTGTGTGTCCCTTACATGCAGAGGACAATGCCCAAGAGCACACACGACTGGTCTCCATAGCCGGTGCACTGAAGGTTCCAGCGAACCATGCACTCTAAATGAATATGTATGAGTATATTTGAATAAAGTTGTGGATACCTTTGTTAGTTTCTTCGCCTTCGTGTTTATTTATATTGTTTAACTGTGCCGTAGTCATGTGATATGAAAAACAGAGAGTTCCCCGCGAAGAAAATCGTCGGAAGAAAATATCGCAATTTGCGTTCGTGTTTTCGCGGCGTTTTGCTGCCTTACTGAAACCGGGACTGGTCGTGAACGGCCAGGGATCCAGGGAATTAAGGGAACCAAGCCTGATCTGGCTACGGCACATGAGCTGGGTGCTGACACGATTATGGAGACACCACAGGTCCTATAATCGAGTACCTAATGCGACTGCAGCATGATAGCATCCCCGTCTTGATTGACAAGTGGTCAGCCAATACAGGGAGTACGCCTTACGTGGTGGACAAACTGGGAGGAACCTACCAGAGAATGTAGTAGGCCCCTACGCTTGATGATAACAGGACTCTCAAGATTACCCGACGTGGCCGCTCAATCGAAGAAGAGCACTACAGGCCGTTGAATTGATTTCGCGCGAGGAGATCGCCGGACTCTGAAACCCGTGAGGGAAAGATTATCAAACCGCGGTGGGCCCAAATCTAAGTTTTTTATTCCGGAATTATATTTGTTTATTTATTTATTTATTTATTTACTTAATTATAAATTGGGGGTAGGCCTAAGCTTAACAACCGTTAAAAAACTTGGTTGGATTGTCTTATTGTGGAATAATTGTGTTTAACTATGAATATTTGCGCATGTTGATTATCTGTGCATTTTAATTGGTATTTAATTACAATTAGTTGAAACTACTGGAGGTAACTGATATACTTAATTTGATCAAAGGTTGCAACTTCAACAGATTCCAAGGCAAACATGATTTGATATTTATATTATAACTGTTCAGTAATCAGGGTGACTTATTAATCTTTCATTGGTAGCCAATCACTTCTTTTGTAAATAGATTGAGTACATATTTCGTTTATAAATTTGAATAATTTCTTATTATTTTGAATTATTTCGTGTTATGAGTGGTTCAGGGTTAAGCGGGGTAATTCACTCTAGATTGCCGCAGCGAACTTAAACGGGTGTGACACTTGGGACAGACTCAAAATGAACGACAGGCCACGTAATTCAGAGCTTTTCTTATATCAGACAATAATTTTTGTTGGACAGCGATTTGCAGTTCTTAGTTATATTAAGTTTATTTTACAATAAACATTATGGACTTCAAAGTCAAATGCTATTAATAGGTCGGCAATATCACAAATACAAATACAATTTATTCAAACTCATCGAATTAAAGAATCAGGAATTATGAAAATTCATTGTCAACTTTTTAAAAAAATAATTAATTATAATTCATGGGCGGAATCCATTTGATTAATTTCATTTGAATATTATATATACAACACTCAGTAACTAGGACGTTAAATTCCCTTTTTTAATTTTAATATTAAAATAATACAGGGAGTTCAGAGCCCCAGTTGCTGGGTCAATGAATCTCCAATATCTTAAAAACTAATGGATCAGAGATGCAACTGGAGTTTTGCGACAAAATGACTGACTTGTGACTGTTACACAGCATCCTAGGCATTGCCGCAGAAAATAAAGAGACTTGAATATAAATCGTACAGTTGAAAACACTGACTAGAAAAAGAAACCAAGGAATCAGGTCAGAAATAGGGAAGAACATTTGATTTTAAAATAAAATTTGAAAAAGTTGCATCTCTGATATTTATATGTTACACGTGTTAATTGCCCATACTTCTACACTATTTGTTGCTTTTACATTTAAAATTGCTTTTTCTGTCTGATAAAAATGCACATAATAAATATACGCATTTGATTTGACACATTTTTTTTTTCAAAACAGGGATGTTCTTATTTTTCATAAGGTTTGACCATTGTTGCCTTCCCTGCGGTCTCACAAAATATAACACGGAAGCTACTGTATAATTTATTGAAAATGGAATTGGAATAAATGCAAAAACTATTTCCATGTCGAATTTTTCGAACTTTCGGATAGGAACATGAAGAACAAACACAAACATTTCAATTATTGCAACGTGGAATCTCAGGTTCCCATTCGCATTTACAATATAGCAATATAAAAAAAGTTTTGAACACCATGACTTGACAAATTTATTGGAAGACATTTGCTGGACCGTTTGTTTTTCTCCACATAAACAAAACTAAGGCAAGGTCAACGTATGTATCGTAAAGTCGTCTTTTCTTAGTACAGTCCATATCATGCCAGAACAACCATTTCATTAATTTTCACATCCAAACGAAAACACGTGTTTGAAGCAACCTACAATATAGTGTGTATCCCAGTAGAAAAACACCTGTAAAAACACTGTATTCATAAATTGGCCTATAACTCTCACAGATCCATTGCTATTACTTTTGTCTTGTGGTCTTGACACACTATAGCACATGTTTAATGATCCATTCCATATATCAAAAAGTACGATGTACATTGAAAGATACTTATTGTAAAGGTATCAACATTTTTAAGAAATACATAGCCTGATAACTAGTTTAAACTGAAGCCTACTTAAAAGTGAATTGATCAACCTGTATGAAATACCTCATTTTACTAGCACTTCATATTGTTCTTATTCTCCTTTACTCAATCTTCATTATAAACGACAACGACAGTCTATATCAATGTGTATTAAAATCTGCATGAAGGTACTTGTCCGTTCATGTAATGACTACACCTTATGTTATGTGCCCAGGCTTAATAACAGATAGACATACAAATCATTTAAGCAGCTCTAGTGTAAAACAGAATGTTATGAAATAAAAATTTTAAAAATCTAATAACGATATTAAAATAACGGTGTTTTAAAATATGCTTCAAAGCATTATGTTTTATGTAAAGGCATTGGAATAGTGTACCTGCCATGTATTGAAAGAATGTATGCACCCAGAATTGTCAGGTGCCGAAACTATGTCGTAACCGTGATTAAATCATGGTATTCTGGTTACAGATACATACTACAATGTTTAACGTGTAGGAACAAATCTAACACTGGGATAAAAACCAAGTTTTACAAATTTGTTTCTTTAACAGTAAAATTGTTATAGTAAATAACAAAATTCAAAAAACCTTATTAACCATTAGGCATAATTAATGAATATTTAAGTTCCAGAAGTTTCACATTGCAAATTAGGCTTGCCCTTCGCAGACGTGGATGAGCACTGCATACTCAGTGCTTGTGTGAGCACGTGAACAAATCAAATGCTGGCTGAGGTGGGATTCGAACCCACAACCTCCTGATTTCTATACTGCTAGGCCACCGAATTAGCTGGTTTCAGCGGGGTGAGTCGAATCCAATATCGCGGCGGTTTCACATAAATTCAAAGTTTCACAATAAAGCTTCACATTATTTTACGGAATTATTTTCTCAATGTTATACTTACAACCGAGTGTGCTTTTGGTATTTTACTATGATTTTCCCTCCATTTTATTTGAGTTCGCTTAGACAAGGCTTAAGGACATTCAATGTAAAGGGCTAACTGGAAATGCATCCATTTTATTATGATTTGGATGCACGTTTTTTCTATTTCTAATTGGTTACGCAAACTTATCGGTGCAAGACTGAAAGGAACATTGACGAGACCAGGTATGATTTATGCTAACGATACATGGGCAGTGTAAATACATTCAAAATCAGAAGGTTTATACACAGCTTATGTGTGGATTCACCAAGATGGTAAGGATCAAGATAGCAATAGTATCAGAGAGTTGGAATAAGGTGTTCATCAGTTATCCAAAAAGGACAGGATATGAGGCTGAAATTGTATGGTCATGTCATTAGGAGAGAGGAAGCTTCATCCATGGTTGAATAAAACAAGAAAGTCAAAAGCAGAGGCGGACAGACTTGTGTAAAAAAAGGACTTGTGGTTGAGTAGGTGTATAACAGAACAACGTGGAGAAGGCTGGTCATAATCGTGTTAATACATGCAATTATTGTCATACGAACTAACTCCACAAAGATAGGAAACTGCCCATAGCTGTCTTGTCTATGAGAAAGGGATGCATTATTTTGAATTAAGAAACAGTCAGTGCGAAAGAGAAAGGTAAAATGCCTGATAATCCGGATTGGTGATGACTGGTGTTGGACCACTAATAAAAAATAATATACGCATTTATTGCGCGCCTTTTACTTAAAGATACAAAGCGCGGGCTACAAGGTAATCATAATTTATTTGCCTTCTGCAAGCTTTCTTGCAGTCAATAATACCTAACCCTTCTTCAGACCCCCTGACACGCAAAATGCCATTCCTCTGTTCAAGTAGCTTCTAATCCTCAGCATCAGTGAACTTCACATGTGTTACTGTATATGCTGACAAGCTGGGTGGGCATCATTATTTCACTAACTTGTTTGACAACATGTTCAATAGTACTATGTATCGAGTCTCCTTCAGATTGCCCATGATTTGTCTTTAAAAGGACAGAGTGATGGTCTCAACACATAACTGGTCTCAACACATAACTGGCCAAGAAAAGCAGCATCATTGCAGGAAGGACAATATTATTGTTCTGACCCACATAACCATTACAGAGCAATTGAACCTCACGTGATTTTGAACCTTTTCAAAATCGGCTCTTTGCAAGAAAGTGTGAATGTGTGATGCGATTTCATTTGCTCCACGTTTGGTCTGTCCTTCGTGTGAAAGAAAACAAAAACCATACTAATTCCAAGATCCTAGATGGTAAAATTGAAGCATGCCAGACGACGTTTATAGAAAAGCTCATATCTTTCAGACGTGGGGAGATAATTAACCTGTTGCAAGTCCAACACTGCAGCATGATAATCTGGACAATTAGTAGCCTGTGGGCGAATGAAGGATTGATAAGATGGATAATCAATGTTTGTTAATGTCAACACTCACCCACTTAAATATCCTGGTATGGAACGGCAATACGAACGGGCGATCCGCTAGTATAGCGAGTGGTAGTCGATCCATACAGTGCGTACACATAGGCACAGCGTTCAATGGGGCGAACTCAGTTACGACGGTCTGCTGGGGCGAATTGCCCGACCACACACGTGCGTGGGTTCGAGACCGAGAATTCCTCTTTACTTAAGAGTCAGTTAATAATTAACCGTCACTGCACGGTTCACGATAAACACGAAGATAAAACAATTCTCCTCAAATGGGAAGAGTAACCAATGATGCGCGAAAACTCGCGAAAAGGTTGAAAGTTGATGAACAAAAAAGTCCGTAGCAACCGTGTGCAACGAAACAATATGGCGGAAGGGAAGTCATTAACATATTGAGTTTCTTGCTGTTTTGCGTGACCTTTGTAGGTCAAGGGTCACTACAAGCCTTTTCTTTTGCTGAGTTTTTAAGTTTCCTGGCAAGATCCTTTTACTTGATGTGTTTTTGGTATCTATCATGAAGCATGTGTTTGAGCTCCTCCGTACCCTTACGGAAAGATACACACAAACCACGGAGGTCCTTCTTCGGATGATGGAACTTCAACTTCATAGATTTCAAAACTGACTTATTCAAAGATAGTGAAGCACCAGCTGGAAGCTGCTCCTTTTACATTCTGTACATGATCTGATAGTCAGATGAAAGGTACTCACTCTGAGAACTGGATCTACAATAGTGAAATCCATTCTCGGAAATAAGTTGATGTGCTGTTTACTTCATCTCGAAGCTGTAAATAAGCGTCAGAGGTTCGTCTCCCTCCTCTTCCTTCTCCTACCAGAATGCCACAACCAGTCCGTTTACTAATTACAGTGAGGTGCTCAGTGTGGTGTCGCTCTGAGATGGCCAAGGTTTTCAAGAAATTCAACCTGAAAACATGCCACTTACTAAAGGGATTTTTGCAATTTGGGAGAAAATAATGATATGACTGCTTAAATCATAATAAGCAGTTCTGATTCTTTTTCGCTCCTCACCAACTATCTTATGACAGTCAAGGGCTTTCAGCTTCACTCATTTTTCTTGCTGGCTGAAGTCTACCTGATTTTTCTGAGTTGTATGATTCATCACAATTCCTTTTGTTTTTAACAATAGCATTTTTAGATATTACTTGCTTCATTGATGTTGGAGCCATCTACTTCAAACCTGTGTGGTATCAAGTCACTGTTGGCTAAAGGAACATACATATGGAAACTGTAGCAGAAAGAATCGTTGACTGGGATCTTGAAAAACAAGATGTTGATAGGCTTGGCTGAGTCAACGGTAAGGCAAGAGATGGCATCTGTGATGTAATCACAGAACTAGTCCCACATGTGACAAAGGTGATCCACACCCCAAAGATGAAGGCACTGTGGCATTGTCACTGTTACAAGATGACTGAAACCAAGACAAGATGTTGAGAGGCTTGGCTGAGTCAAAGGGAAGGCAAGAGATGGCATCTGTGATGTAATCACAGAACTAGTACTCACGTGTGACAAAGGTGATCTACACCCCAAAGATGAAGGCACCGTGGCATTGTCACTGTTACAAGATAACTGAAAAACAAGACAAGATGTTGAGAGGCTTGGCTTAGTCAAAGGTAAGGCAAGAGATGGCATCTTTGATGTAATTACTTCATTTTATCATATTAATGATCAAATGCTTTATACTCAGCAATGGTATGGTTCATTACCTCCTTGCAGAAGCTCCGCTTAATCCATGTTGCAAGGCAGAAATCAGTTAGAACCATGTTTTGAGTAGTCTGTATTGAAAGTACGCTGTGCAGGCATTAGGCCACGTACGTGCGTTAATAGTCGGGTATGCATCTAACTGTACACATCATTAATTTGTACAGTTACACAACGCGCTGTGAATGTGTATTCGGCAGCGTGATGTTTCAGACTGTTGGGTTTTTCCAACTTGAAGCTATTTATATGATCCTGGGGGATCCTGGGATCGGGGCCAACAACCAATCAGTGCGTTGGAACAAGCAAGGCGCGGGATTGGTCAATGGTGGGAAAGTTTCAGCCAATCAGAGGCACCTTGGTTGCCTATTGGCAGAGTTTTGGCGCCTTGGTTAATTTTTTGGTCACTTTGTCACAGCTTTTCTTTGAAGCCATTTCGCTTCAAATATCTTCCTTCAAAAAATTGAACAAATTATTTTCCTTTCGAATTTGGCTTCGATTATTTCGCGGAGGTGAAGGAACTTTTTTCCGTTTTTACGCTTAACTTCCGCTGAGGCTCCCCCCACTACCCGCACCCGTACTTCCACATCCGTGATGGCATCCGCTGGAACTCCAGTGGTTAGGCCTAACGTTAGGCCTACTTCGCTTTCGGCTTCGGTGCCGGCTGCGACAGCGACGGCATCGTCGAGCTCCTCCACCGGACCCACAAATACAGTTGCAGGGGGTGAGTCAGGCCTTGCTTTAACCACTGTAACTGACACGGTTCATTCGGGTGGGCATGATGGGGGAGTTAATTTTGCGGCGGCCGTAGACGGTCAGCCTGTTGTTACTTTAGGCTTAGGTCAGCTGGGCGTCACCACTCATGATTCCGTGACAAGTAGGCCTAGCTTAAAGGTAGGGGCGTTAGGGTTTTCCATTCCAGCGACAGTCAAACAAAAAAAATTGGGATGGCGAATTCGTCGATTTCGCTCACTTGCTGAGCGACAACTCGATACAGCTTCTGGCGCACAGCCACCAACAGAATATAAATGAGATGGTTTTTACCGTCAATGACGCAGGGAATATGGTTTTACGGCCCGCAGTGCCGGCAAGAAAGAAAATTGATAGCCTTGATAAATGGCTTTCAGCCTTTCATGTTTGCATGTCTATCTTCCTGGAAAAACATTCCACTAGGGCTGCCGAGCTGCTTAAATATGCCGAAACAATCCGTTTGGCCTCTGTGCAATTTCCCGGCTTTGGTTGGCGGGCGTACGACGAGCAGTTTAGGCTCCGTCGTGCCGCTGACCCGGCTAGCAGTTGGGGGGAAATGGATATCGAGTTGTGGGTTACTGTAGCAGCGGCTGCCTCAATTAATCAGCCCGGTGGTTATAATAATAAAATTAGTTATCCGACTTCACGCCCAAGTTTATCTGCATTCGGTCGCACATCTCGTGCTGGGGTGGGTTTGTGTTATGCATTCAACAGGTCCGGCGGTTGCCGGTACACTAATTGCAAATTTGCAAACAAGTGCAGCACTTGTTACCGCTTTGAGCACAATGCACTCGTATGCCGCTCTGGCAACCATGAAAACAGGCCTGCCTCGAATTTCACTGGTGACCGCGCACATATAGGCGCAAGCAGGCGTAATTACAAGGCAACGGCACGGCGGGCACCAGTTCCCAAACATGGCGGCCAGCGTCAGCTGCTGTCGCGTGTGGGAACGGCCGGCGCTGTTGCTGCAACCTCTGGTGCAAAGGATTTTAATCAGGGTAAGCCGGGTAATTTTCGTTCCTCCAACACCAATTAAGTTAGTTGTGTTGCAAGACTGGTTGGAAGGTTATCCAAGTAGACAAGCGGCTGCGGTTTTATTGGAATGTTTCAGTTACGGTTTTCGTATTGGTTATTCAGGTCCGCGGGTGAATAGGGATTCAGGTTGTTTACAGTCGGCTGCACAACTCCCACATGTGGTGCGCGAAACGCTGGCCAAGGAAATAAGTTTAGACCGCATTGCCGGTGTCATGCCAAAAGGTGTCCGTTGCCAAATAGTGTCCGCGGAGCATGCGCAGTGAACACTGGACACTTTTTGGCATGTCACCGGCAATGCGGCCTAAAATAGTGTCCGATGCCAAATAGTGTCCGAGCACAACCCATGCGTACGCACGTGTATGGTGCACTTGAAGAAGGCCGCGTACGTACAAGTACTATTCTCGATCCTTTCGGATTGTTTGTCAAGGTACCGTATATTGCAGGGAGCCTATAGAGAGGTATTTTGCAGGATGTTAAAACAAACAGTACAATACGCATGCTATAAACACATAAAAACATACAAGGCACTTTCATTTACGATAAAAAAATAACATGACATTGCGTTCTAACCCTTTCATTTCAATTATAAATAACGTCATTGGAACACTATTTTTAAACTATCTGCCAAGTGTGATGTCAGCCCGATCATTCTTAACTGCCCTTAGTAGATTTCACATGACGATTTTCGTCGATATAAATTACAAGCCACAACGTGGTATTTAAATTACAAGCCACAACGTGGTATTTTTTTTTACAAACTCTGAATGAAAAACCTTGACAAGTCTTGCTAGGTGAAGAGTCAGTCTGACTCCATAGGACGCACGCTAAGTGCGGACACTATTTAGCAAGTTTGCATATTTATATGACGTCAACGGTGCATAGCCAATCAAATCCCAGTATGCAAATTAGCGGACACTATTTGGCAACGGACACCTTTTGGCATGACACCGGGCCATTTGCTGCTCGCCCCTTAGTTCAATTGCAGTGTTCCCCTATTGGTCTTGTCCCCAAGCAAGAACCGGGGACATTTCGTCTCATTCATCACTTATCTTATCCTGCGGGCTGCTCGGTAAATGATTTCATTGAGCGTGATAAGTGCGTAGTACATTATGCTTCGTTCGACAATGCAGTGGATCTTGTTATGAAGGCAGGGGAAGGGGTTTGGTTAGCAAAATCAGATATCAAATCAGCTTTCAGACTGCTGCCTGTTCACCCTGCGGATTATGAGTTGTTAGGTTTCACATTTGAAGGCATGCATTTTTATGATAAATGTTTACCTATGGGCTGTTCTATTTCCTGTTCATTGTTTGAATTGTTTAGCACGTTCTTAGAACATCAGGTTAAACATGTGACCAATTAACCATTTGTAACACATTATTTGGATTATTTTTTTTTTATTTATGGGAGCCTCTTGTCAGTCATGTGGAAAAACGTTGTCTGCATTTGCAGATTTATGCAAAGAACTGGGAGTTCCCCTGGCCCAAGAAAAAACCGTTGGGCCGGTTCAGTCAATCACCTATTTGGGGTTAGAAATTGACACAGTATCTCGGCAGGTTAAAGTACCCGCTGTAAAGGTTCAGGCTCTTTGCGACAAAATCCATGCTGTGCTAAGTAAACGGAAGATTACATTGGTTGAGGTCCAATCACTTGTGGGATCATTGAATTTCGTTTGTAAAGCAATAGCTCCTGGGCGAGCCTTTTTACGCCGATTGATTGCCCTCACGCATGGTCTTACTAAACCACATCATCGAGTGCGCTTGTCTGTAGGGGCTAGACTTGACTTAATTGTGTGGCTAGATTTTCTGACAAACTTTAATGGAGTATCCTCCTTTTTGGACAGGGCATGGGAGGATTCAGTTTAGTTGTTTACTGATGCAGCGGCTTCAATAGGTTATGGGGCATACTTTCAGGGCAAATGGGTGCAAGGTCGGTGGCCATCATGTATACATGAACATCCTCCTTCCATTGCATTCCTGGAATTTTTTCCCTTGCTTGTGGCTGTATTGTGCTGGGGTCCCGTGCTTGCCAATCGCAGGGTTAAGTTCCGCTCTGATAACTTGGCGGTTGTTCACATCGTTAACGGACAATCTTCCCAGTGTGAGAGAATTATGCATTTAGTGCGTTTGTTTGTATTGCACTGCCTCAAATTAAACATCGTCTTTAAGGCGGTACATGTCCCAGGGGTTGATAATTGCTTGGCCGATTTTTTGTCCCGCTTTCAGATGAAACTATTTTGGGAGGCCGCCCCTCATGCCGATCAGGTGATGACACCGATTCCACGGCTGCCGACTCTCTGGTAGCATGTGAGATCTCTCGCTTGCTGTCAGTTGCATTTTCCAGGAATTCCTATAAAACTCGCAAACATTACGTCAACTCGCAAACATTAAGTCAACTCGAAAACATTGTCAACTCTAAAACATCGCCCCAACTCACAAACATTGCGCCAACTCGAAAACATTGCCTCAACTCGAAAACATTGCGTCAACTCGAAAACATTGCGCCAACTCGCAAACATTGCGCCAACTGGAAAACATTCCATAAACTCACAAACATTGCGTCAACCCAAAAACATTTTGTCAAGTTGAAAACATTTCGTCAACTCAAACATTGCCCCAGCTCGCAAACATTACGTCAACTCGCAAACATTAATTGGGCCAACTCAAAAACATTGTCAACTCGCAAACATTGCGTCAACTCTAAAACATTGCCCCAACTCGCAAACATTGTGCCAACTCGAAAACATTGCCTCAACTTGCAAACATTGCGTCAACTCTAAAACATTTGCCAATTCGCAAACATTTCGTCAACTCGAAAACATTACCTCAACTTGCAAACATTGCGTCAACTCTAAAACATTGCCTCAACTCGCAAACATTACGTCAACTTGCAAACATTACGTCAACCCGAAAACATGTTATCAAGTCGCGAACAAAAAATCAGCTTTTTTGATGACGTCATAATGACGTCACAATGACGTAACAATACATTTCAAGACAACATGCACAACTACATGATATAACTAAGCTTTTACAAAAGAAATCATTTCCGTAGCATTCGCCGTTCTCGAGATACGCTGCGAACAAAATTGACTGATGCAAATGAGCTGTCACGTGCTTAATTAATGAAGAATTTTTACAACTCATAGTCAGTATGATCCTAGTTTATAAGCTTTCATATGATACCTCATCTAAGCTGATCAGAAGAAGCTATGAAGAGATATACAATAAACAAACTTACTGCACTTAGCTATGGGAGCAAAAAGTTCGAAGGAATAATAATAATGTAAAATCCGAACGAAAACAATATCTGTTCCGACTTCGGAATTGTCGGAACAGCTAATAAAGGTATTCAATATGGGAGTGTACTGGAATTGCTATGAAGCCAGGTCTTAACTTATACTTCCAAAAAATGTTCAATCTTAGACCGTTCATTTGATATTAGCATCTTGGGGAACGCGTGTAACTTTGACGGAAAAAAGGGCACCCTTAGATTTTTCATATCTCAAAATATTCGGGACATCACTTAGAATTTCAAAACTGAACAACTTAAAAATGAAAGTAGCTTTGAAATTCTGATCAGTAAGTGCTTTATTCAAAAATTGGAAGAAATTTATTTGGATGAACAAAGCAACACGTTTCAAATGTGTATGTTTTTCTGTTGATCTTCGAGAATGTTTGCACCCAAAAATAAAACAGGTATGGAACAGTCCATAATGCATGTACATGTATCTATTCACTCTTTCTTGATAATTTTGGGGAAGAACAATCTTCAAACTGACAGAAGAATAAGAAAGACACCGTAACACACCAATATCTTCTTTTGTGACTATACGCCTCAGTCTAAAAGTTTTATTCTTCATAAATCATACATAATATTCAAATCAATAGAAATTGCAAGTATAAAATGTGCAATTCGAACAGTTAAAAACAAGAATCCACAAAATATATGCTACATAATATAATGAGTCACTGCCCTTTGACCTTCGTATGTAAATACAGAAGGAAAGGGCAGTTCTTCTCCCCTGTTGAACCGACTCGGGATTTAATATTTATGTTTTGCATGTTTTTTGAAAGGGTCCCTCCACTAGGAATATTACGGCTTTAACATGTGCCAAAAAAC
The DNA here is from genome assembly GCA_963971285.1 of Astropecten irregularis. Classification (NCBI taxonomy): domain Eukaryota; kingdom Metazoa; phylum Echinodermata; class Asteroidea; order Paxillosida; family Astropectinidae; genus Astropecten; species Astropecten irregularis. The sequence continues at coordinate 14,436,168 of OZ020244.1, read as the reverse complement.
AACTGTTTTATGGGGGCCAGTGATTTTACCCACTTACTCACACTGTTTTAGGGTTAACGAGAGGTTTTTGTTTTGTATGCTAATTAGAATTTCCATATTCATGAGCAAAACTGTGATGTTGTGTGGATAACCGAGAGTAGTAACCCAATTGATTTGTGCACGAAAAGTTGGGATTGTTTTATAGGTTTTCTGACGGACCATTTCCTCCCCAATGGGTTTTATTGTGCCGAATATGTTCCTTCTACTCAATTGGTGGTGTAACTTTTTGTCAAACCATTTCTGTGGGGCAAGTTTGCCTCTTCATTTTTTAAATTTCATTATACTGTTGCTGTTGGTTCCCCACATGAGCACGTGTGAAAATCCCCCATTTTGCAAAGCCATTCAAATGAAAAAAAAAAAATCTGCTAGTTTGAAACCAGAATGAGACTTGCCATTCATTTTCTGTCAGTATTTTCTCTGTATGAAGGCGATAACATAACCTGATTGAAAAAAAAGCACTGCAGGAACCCTAATAATCAAAAGTATAATATTGGTTTCTAGAGTTGCTCGTGTCCTCCATCAGCACAGGTGGTGACAGTGAGTGCATGGAGGACACAAGCAAGCAATTCCGTTGAAATATCTGGATGTATGTGTTGGCAACTTGTAGATGCCCTTCCTAACTTCATCCATATTTGCACTTGGACTTCAGATGAGCCAACATGCTTCATTATCTAAAACAAAAAAAAATGAAGATATAAACCAGTTTGGTATAGAAAGAAAATATTTGCCATGAATTATGTCTCCATTAAAGATCGGTAACCTTTGATCACATACCACTGCTGCAAATGTTGCGTGCCTTTTGCCCATCTGAAGTTTCACCAGGATGAACTGGCCAGCTGGAAAGCGTGGAGTCTCTGCCACAATGCCTGCAAGCAAATTAAATTTTGTTTAACAGAGTTTGTCTCCATCACTTTAAAAGGAATTAAACAAAAAAAATGTTAGCTTTTATCTAAAACAAAGCAGAAATGTTGGTCACAGTAACATGAAATCCATGCTGACTGACAGTGTTTCTGTCACAAAAGGAAAAAGCCAAAAAAAAATGAATAATAAATGTTAAGGGGCATTCATTTGAAAAAAAACCTGGAGTGCAAAAGCCACTGCAGGAAGGTCGGGGACTTACACCACAGCAAGCAAGGAAAATGAAATTCACTCTGGAAATGTATGTACTTTGATTACATTGTGTATCTCACAAAGGGACCATGAGCAAATTATTTAAGAGTTCTTGTTACAATATGTTAATAGTAATTGGAAACGCACCAGAATTGGGAGAAACCACCACATACGTTTTTGGAGCCACCACAGCAGACGTCACAGGAGTGTCATAGATAATTACAGCGGCAATGCCTACAAACATGTATAAGCAATTAAAAAGAAAGTCATGCTCTGATTACATTGTTTGTGTTGGAAAGGGACTTGACAAAAATGGACAAATTAATGTTGAGGAAACAGTCATTTGAAACACACCTGGAGGGCTAGGGGAAGAAGCCACTGCAGGAAAGTCGGGGGTCACTGCACGTGTGTCAGAAGTTGCAGTAGCGGGTGGATTGGGGGTCACAACAGCATGGCCTGCAATCAAATTAAAGTAGATTCATACTTAATTGTACTGGGATTAAATTTCCATCAAAATAATAAGGGAGATCTAAGTTCATTTACCAAAACAACTCCTTCATAATAAGGGAGTTCATATAAATGTAAGTTTATGAGTGGACAAGTACACATACCTCTTTTAACACGAATTCTCCGGCTGTTCCAATTCCCAACTACTCCCTGGTTGACGCATTTACCATTCTCTTAAAGGGAGGGTACAGAATTGGTAAGAAAAAATACACTTCATAATCACAGATTCACATAAAACTTACACAGTATAATGGTGATGATAGGGGAAAACATCCCATGAAATGTTTTTGTCTGAAATGCCATATTCGTTGAGAAATAAATGAAACTATTTTCCGATTGGAATAAATCGCTTCGAAGCGTTTTATTCATTCGTTGAAATGTGTACAGTTCTCCGTACACGGGTTTTCACTATTTTCTCGTGACCCAGATGGCTGATTGACCTCAAACTTCTACAGGTTTGTCAGTTAAGGTATATGATGGATTACATAATGTGCTTTCACTGTCAGCAACGGTTTTGTCGCAAACACCAGTTTTGTACCATCCCTTTAAGTGAAGCATATTTCACAAAAGCACAACAGCTTTCTTGACTGTACAATGAATGGGGCAATTCCCCGTATTGCATGCATATTTCTGGTTTCTGGCAGTGTTGCTACATTTGTTCATTCCGGCCTTTTTCTACTGATGTCATTTTGTGGGACATAGATGAAAGAACGACGAGAATGGCAGCATTTGCCATCTTGTGATGCATTCTTTGTCAGGTGCCCTCTGCAGAATTCGTAGAGAGATTGGGCGTTGTTTACGATGACGCCTGGTTGTGATTTCACAGCTCTTGTCACCCAGTTTTTCACGACACGCCGTCACATGGACTTGTCCCATGACGAGAACCAAAAAGGTGCCTTTCAACAACTGGTATAGCATGGTCTTGGGTGCTAAAAGAAACATCAGTGAAGGTTATGCGTGATTTGTACAGAGCCGCACGTCCATCTGAACACTGAACCAGCTTCCTCAGTTTAAGTCCTTGTGCTTCTTTAAGATGTGCAATTGCAAGCGATATGAAGTGAGCGACTGCATGGGTGTCATGCAATATGTCGCTGCTGATAATATCTATGGCTTCTCTGACAGGCGTAGTGTTGCGGCAGGGTTCTGAAATGCATCTATAGTAGGCGATTGTGGGATGAAGAGTGACATGCTCTTGATACCAATGTGCTGATTGCACCTCTTGTTGAAGAAGACACATATCATTTTCTGCAAAATCCAAAACGATTATTGCCTCATCTTGCTGTGGTGACTTTATGCAATCGTAGAATTGCGTCTGCTGCCATTTTGCCTCAAAAAGGTGTTTCGCAAAGGTTTCCATTTCTTGCATCAATTCGTCAATCAGCATCTTGATGAAGCCAGTGCGTCACAGTGTTACCCGCTTCTTCTTCTTCTTGTCTGGCCCATAATCGATCTGCTCCCAACACTGCCACGACATGGTTTTAGATTGGCATTTCTATAGAGGAGGATCCAGATATTGCAATATTCCAGATATTGTAAAAATTGTATCACAGCGATGAAGGATGTATTGAGAAGTACATGTATCAGCCGACACGGCACACTTCTTATTGGGCATCACAGTGGACATGTCAGGCCTTTCAGAGAACTCTGTCACTGTATCATCGATAGTGGAACTAGTAGCATTTGCTCGCTTTTTTCTCTGCTCTGGATTGATGCCACGGCTTCTTAGTTCTCCATATTTTAAGATCATCTTATATGAGAGGCCAAGGTATTTAGTTACACGCCTTTTCAGTGCATGACGCCTGTCTAATGACATGGAAAGATGATTGACAAAATGCCTCTTCCTGCTCCCTTTCAGTGAATGGCATGCTTCAAGGATTGTTTCAATCACTTCACTCTTTGGACCTGCCTTGGGGATATCCTCAGGAAATCCAATATGTACACCTTTTTCCACAAGGCAAGCCGATTTTGGCTATCGCGTCTTTTTTTCTTGATAACTTATGGCCTTTTATGGAAATATGAAAAATTCGTGATAAAACGAATGTCTGTGATATATCAATCATCCAAAATACATACTTTGAGTCATTACCCAGCGGACCATTTACGCATATTTTTGCTCGAACCGGGCCGCAAAACTGCGGTCCGTCTTCGTTCGAGCGTGGTCGCGAAAGTGTAGCCTAGCATTCCGTCTTAGTGCAGTTTCCCGCCACTGATACTCAATCTACGGTTGATTAAAATCGGAATTGAATTGAGTTGCTAGTTCGAAAAAACACTATCATTATCACTTTGTTGGACGGAAAGCGTTACGAGCGTAACCGCAATTTAAACATTCTAAAAGAAATGCACCGGCATCCGAGCGGCTGGATGCGGCATGCGCAAGCAGTGGGAGGCCGTCCTTTTGGGAAAAATACATCCCCGTTTACAGGCGAGATAACCCAAACATAATTAAAAGCAGACCAGAAAAAAAAATAACAAGGGTGACACCAAGGATGTTAAAAGTTCAATGGAAACTTTAATGTAACAGTTTATTCATCAACCTTCCTGGCACTGGGAACAATGTGTGTCTCATATTAAATGTTTAACAGAAATAAAAATTATCGATACAGTGTGAAAATCATAACAGGCGAAAAAAAAAGGAAATAAAAGGTGTGATTCAAGTCGAGTCTGTAAAGATGATGATAGTAGCCACCTAAGCAGGGAATCCCGATACCCAGTAATAATTCAATGCAACATCATAAAGTTTAACGCAATGCGCAAAAATGATGCGCGCGTCCACACTGAGGACAGCGCCCTCTATAATAATTATTCTACACAATTAACGCGCATGGCCAACGCATGCAGGTGATAATTATTAAACACTGTGGTTACGATGTAATTTGCGTTACAATGGCGCCGCTTTAAGCCGGGTCGTCCCGACACGACAGCTTAAATACAAATACAAGCAAAATTACATCTGGACCAATTCAATTAAGTAAACCCTGAAGATAAGTATAACATGCTGAGTCTCGAACCGGAGACATTTTCCTCATCCTCTGACATAACAAGATAATCTAAAATAACATGGACTACCAAATTTCAGATGAAAGCCAAGTCAATAACACATTTGGACAATTAAAACAACCTGAGAATAATGCAATGATTACATCAAAACACATTTTCATATTCTCTTCTTAACTTGGGAACAATTTTGTTTTACTGGAATAACAGAGTTGTTCAAACAAAACTTAAATGAAAAACCCTAAACAGTTCAATTCTCAGGCCGAAATTCTGCGTCGAAAATCACGCCAAATACTCGTGTCCGTTTCCGCTCCTCGATGGCTACGCCAGATCTGTATTTTGTGACTATCAGCGACTCCGTGGCCTTTGTGACGTTTCCCCTCAATGCTTGGTCAAGACTGGTGATGTTCGGCACGAGATCACTATGATGACGGTGGGGGCTGGGTCGGAATGCGCCTCGGATCTGTCGCTGTCTGATGGGTCATCGGTGGGTCGTCCCCGAATCGACATCGTGTGTCGGGGAGGCTCTGCAGGCGGAGAAGGCTCGTCAGTTGTGGGTTCTGTGGCTGGGATGGTGATGGGGCCTCCTGAGCTGGGATGGTGGCAGTGGATGGTCTCGGAGGTGGAGATGATGTCGTCAAGGTGTTGGATGGCGCAAGGGACACGACATCATCTTGCATGTTTTGCTGCTGCCGATCCTCATTTGCGCCTCTTTTTTTTTATTTTTTTTTTTTATGGAAGTCGCCCAACACAAGGCACAAAGGCCACTCGAGGTGAGGGCTAAAAAAGAAAGAGAAAGGAAAAGAAAGCGCACAGAATTAAGATAACAGAAACCTATTCACATTGCACTTGAACTTAGACAAATTATATACAGCAGGGAAACAGGATGCAGGTAAGGAGTTCCAGAGTGAAGCAGTACGTGGAAAGAAACTCGTAGCATACCCCTTGGACCTGCATTTGGGAGTCACGACTGTATGAGGATGGGATTTGACTGAGAGGCGAGTGGTTCGTTGTGAGGGACGGTCAACAGGGACGACCAACGAAAGACCATTGGAACACATGCAGTGATAGTATCTGTAAAACAGGCTCAGTGAAGATACATTGCGACGATGTGAGAGGGGTTCCAAGGAAGATGACAATTCTTGGCCCACCAGGTTAACAACTCGACGCTGTATTCTGTCCAACAGAGAAAGGTGACAAGCTGGAGCACCGGACCAGATGTGACAACAGTACTCCATAACAGGGCGGATTGTCGTCTTGTATAAGTACAGAATGACAGGGGGGGAAAGGCATTTCCGTGCACGGTATAAACAACCTACACGTTGAGAGGTCCTTTTGGCAATACCACTGATGTACTTGTCCCAGGAGAGTTTATTGGTGATGTCGAGACCAAGTAACCTGATGTCACTAACTTCCTGAAGAGATGTAGAGTTCATAGACAAGGCAGGACGAATAGATGATTTAGATGTAGATCTTGAAACAGATAACAGGTGAGTTTTCTTTTCATTGAAGGTGACGAGCCAGTCGTTTCCCCAATTGGTGACATACGTAAGATCATGGTTGAGATCATTACTAGCTTGGACTTGATGAGTGGAAAACCGGGGACCAGGATATGTTGTATACAGGGTTGTGTCGTCAGCGTAGATGGCAATCTGAGATGATATAGAATCAGGCAGGTCATTGATATAAAGCAAGAACAAAGTTGGTCCCAATACAGAGCCTTGCGGGACACCTGCGTTGACGCTGTGGACGGACGAGGACTGTCCCTCGTGAACAACAGTGAATTTTCGATTGCTAAGAAAATCTGAGATTAGATTGAGAAGTTGGCCACAGATGCCGTAGGACTTGGGGGAGAGTGACGAAGGTTGCTACCGACGACGAGGAGGAGTTTCACGAGAATGGCAGCCCCTCGGACTATCCAAAGACCTATCCACGACCCGCCTCCCATCCAACGACCTCAGTCGGCGCTCTCGCTCGTCGCGAGGACAATCATGTCCATGTCGTCTATGTGGATTTCATGATCTCGCCGATAGTGACGGCGCAAGTTGTCCCGTCGGTTGCTGCGGAATGGACAACGCCGACACCAGGCATAAATTGCAGGGCCGTGCTCCACCTGTAAGTGACGGTTCAAGCTTCTCCTTTGGATGAAAGCTTCCCGCACTTCCAACAGTTGAAGAGGTGGGTCGTGTGAAGGTCCTCATGGGTCCTCTTTCCCATCTCAGCAATTATCGACTGTATGTGAAAACAAGAACAAAAGATAATGAATACGCCTTTGTCAGATAATAATTATTAACAGCCTATGAGGATTTCGTCTGTGTTGTCCTCCAATGATCACTTGAAATCCTGCTGGCTGTGTTGCTGGGGATCCACAAGGGTTCTCAGTTCCCTCGGCTAAAGGTGTTCGTTGGCAGTCCTCAGTGGCTTGAACCTCAGTTTGTCCCTCCTGGCGGCTGTTTGTTTGCGCCGGGGTAGTGGCCCTCCGCTGCCACGGCGCCTAAAGTGCCAGACAAGGTCTTTTTCTGGGATGACCTTTCCAACTTCTCTGGTTGTTCCCCTTCATACGGCTTCAGGCGGTCAAAGTGCACAACCTTTTTTTTTTGCCTTTTGGGTCTTTCTGGATCCGGTATACTACATCTGGAAGCTTTTTCAAGATGCGATATGGACCCTCCCAGCGACTTCGGGCGACAAACCCTTCCTTTTGTCAAGGTTAAACAGCCAAGCAAAGTCGCCCACTTGGTAGCCCTTTCCTTCTACCAACCGATCGTACTGCTTCCTTTGTCTCCTGCCGCATTTCCCGAGCTGGTTCCGGGCCATCTCATGGGCCCCCTCCAACCTATTACGGAGGTCCACTGCATAATCCGTTTTCTCTGGAGCTTCGGTGCATGTAGCTGGCTCAGTAGCTAACAGCAAATCAACAGGTAACGTAACTTCCCCGCCCAACATCATCATTACGGGGGTTTCGCCCGTGCTCTCTTGAGGTGTGTTTCGATAGGCTGATGTCGCAAAGGCCAGACCTCCTTCACATTGTTTGGTGCCGGCCAATCTCTTATGGCTTCTATCTTCTCGGGGTCGGTGGCGATTCCTTCTTTGGAGACTATGTGACCGAGATACCTCACTGTTCATTTATACAGTGAACACTTCGAAGGCTTCATTTTCAGCGCGGCTATCCGCAGCCGGGTGAAAACCTCACGCAGTTGCTCGGTCTCTTCTTCAACAGTGCGCCCGTACACGATTAGATCTATCCTCCCTTTAACGAGGAGTCATTTTACTTGATGAGCGATTTTATTCTTGTTACAGGTTGGTTTTCTCCGCAACCGCTGCCGAATAGGACGGCAACCTCCTGTGTCGATACTGCGTTTGAACAGGTCCGTATTCGCAAGGTCATCGTCTCCCTTTGAGAAAACGTCCCCGAAACTGATCAACAAATCAGCCACATCAGAATGATACTTGGGTTCTAAATTCTCAATACTTCGTCGCCACAGATCTTGGAGGTGTTGTGGGACTTTTCCTTGTTTTTGCTAGGCGCCTCTAGCACAGATATATCATCGACATCTCCGTCATGCACTTGAGTAAGAATTCCCGCGACTGTTCCACTTCGAAGGACACAGTCCCTTCCTCCCGGGTTAAGAACCCTACTCCTACAGGGCCCTGTAGTGTTCAGGCTAACTCAGGCCCACTCGCAGCTACGTCGCCACCACCCTCGACAGGTTCTGTAACACCTATTTCCTGCCTTTCGGGACTTGCCTTCACAAAGGCCGGCACAATTACCTCGTGTCCAGCAGGAATTCCCTTAAAGTCCCCTAAGCTCCATGAGGTAATTTTCCGTCATTTGCCCTGGTCCAAATTGCGACTCCAACAAGCGAATCAACTCCTCAAACTGCGGACATCCTCTTCCATCATTTCGAATATGTCCAAGTACCTTTAGTGCGGAGCCCTGAAGACTATTCGCCAAAAATTAGGTCGACTGGTCGTCATCCCAGTCGTTGGCCATACGACATGCCTCAAAATGTCGTCTGTAGTCTTTCCAAGCTACCTTACCGTCCAACCGGTCGGGCATTTTCACCACGGCTGCAGTTTGTTTGATCCCTCATAAGAGGCTGCGTTGTAGAAAGGGGAGGTGTCTCAAGCCTTTCCCCATTTGTAAAATCTGCAACTTTCTTCTCTTCCTTCGATGCACTGGGTCCCCCACTCCTTTCAAAGGGGAAATGTCCCCAGGCCTTACTGGTGAACCTCCCTCAGCCCTCCTATGGAGGTCCCCTGATCCTTTGCTAGAGGTCGGAAGGGACCTCTTTATTTTGAATAGCACATCCGGGTCCTCTTCGTCGGCAAGGCGCCATTCTTCAGCAAGTGGGGATTCGGCCGGACTGTCGAGTTTCCCTCCTGAAGACCTAGCTATGCTGTTCATTGTCTGCTGCAGCTCGGCCTCTCTGGCCCGAACTTCAATCGCCAGTTCATTGATCTTGCGTTGTAACCAGCTGTCCTCTCCACCGGAGGTGACGGCTGTACTGCGCGCCTCACGGTCACGAACTGAGGTGTCGGCGCCTCCCAAATGATCCTTTCTTAAAGGGTTATAGTTAGCGGCCATTGTGTGTACTGTAAAAACAAATCCGTATTTTTAAGGTTAAGGTTTGACCGGAACTTATCCGTAAACTTACAATTTACTGCTATTCTACGGGCAATAAAACAAGTTATACATGTTATTTTACAGGTCATTGTCTGTCTTTGGGAGTCATTTACGTACTATTCAGTAAAATTACGTTGTTTAACGAAGAATGTCCGTAAGTTTACAGAGTGCAACAGTTACGGACACTAGTTTGCACGTAATGTTTTGTGGGATATTTCTGTCAGGTCACGCGCGAGGTAATTTTTGGAAAATACATCTCACGTAAATGGGCCTATGTATAATCCCGTGCTACGGTTTGCCAAAATCGAGCATTATTCTCCACATGCAACATAGATCACTTCCTGTATGCACTTTGGGGGAGTTTGATGCATTGTTTTCACTCTTTGCGCTCTTTTTTTGCTAATAACTTTTGATGCTTGTGAAAAATGTCATCTTCATATTTTAGATGAATGGGGTAACGGAAGCCGCAACGTAAGAATAAGGATTTATAACATGTTTCAAATTAATTATATTGATGTGTTATTAAAAAAGAAACTTATATTCTTATTGCTTTTCAAACGATAATTTTTAACGAGCCTAATTGTTTCGCTTTGATTCATTGAAAACAGATCTAGATTCCGCCGCAAGTTCTTGCTGCTATGGCTTAATTCGATACTTGACATCCGTGGTGCAGACGATCTTCCCGGCAATTTCTGCGCAGACGTTTTTAATGGTGTTACGTTTCATTTTGACCCGCATTTATCCATTAAGTGTGTGCGGTGTTGCCTGTGTCACTGGCTGTGACCAAATTGAAAGCGCGCAATATCTTTTAGAGCTTGACTTGCTGTTAAATTGGTCTAAGCTGAATGATGATGAACGTACAATACAATTTAGAGCGCCACCAAGAGGGCAGCAGGGTGAGGCCGATTTACGCGGTGCATGATGGGAAATTGTCGACATTGGAGATTTGTTTCCCCTTAACGTTCAATCATCTTCGCCATTTAACCCACCGTTTATCTTTCATCCATTGGTATTTCTCAATGTTTTCCAGTTTGGATGTGTGTGCTGTACATCCGAAAGTTCGCAAACATAAACCATTGTGATAACATGTGAAATAAACACACAAAACGACCCAAGAATTAGTGGTAACGTTGAACGTATAGGGGAAAAATCTCCCATGTCGACAATTTCCCATCAAGCACCGCGTGAATTGGCCTCTCCCTGCTGCCCTGTTTGTGGCGCTATAAATTGTGAAACGCCCGTATACATTGTACATGTACAATGCAGTCTAGTCACAGTCTAGTCAGGTTCTACACTACGTGAATTTGGAAAACAATTTGAAGCGGCGTTTGTTGTGAAACCTTTGTGGTAAGTAAAATTAAGTTATGCGTACATAACGTGAGGTGTTACTTAGTTAGAGCCTACTATCCCTATATGCTATAGTATTCCTAACGTTAAATTGGGCCTAGCCTAACGTTCATGAATGTTAGGCCAGCCCTTACGTATGTCAGGCTAACGTTAGACCAGGTCTAAAATTGTAAAATATGAAGTGTCATGCATTCTTCTCGTTGGTCATGCCGGCCCATCAGCCAAATGGCATGCATGGGAACTGCAAAAATAGCGTTTGCACCTAGTTGCAGGAAGAAATTACCGCCGCCGGCAAAATATACACTGTAGCAGAGATTGACCGTAGAAAAACACAAAGTCACCAAAGGGATGCAACTATTTTCTCACCACACGTACACAGTGTTGTACTGAACAAATTCTTTATTAATCTTTCAACATGTTCAAGACGCAGAACAATCCAACTCTCCACAAGCAGCGGCAAACCTAATTCAGGCCCTCAAACATCACTGTTGTAGCAAAGGATAATGTTCTTACTAAACTGCATGTTCATGTTGTCGTTTTACTGTACAAGCAATGTAGACCACGGGGCATGACCGATTTTTTTGCAGTTTCGTGACGCATATCACAGATCTAGGTAAATTATACCTTAAACTACTCAAGAGGATGTCCAAAGACTAGCACATAAAATCCACAGTTGGGTTTTTTGCCAGTTTTTGCAAAAATAGCAATTTTTCGTTCAAAATTTCGCTTTAAAAAAACGGAGAAAAAACCATTACATCATTGCTTTTTAACGGCCAATCAACGAGGCCCTTATTACATCATGCATATTCAAAAGATAGTGGACCAATAGCGAAGCCCGTAAGAGAGAGCGTAGGCACCGCTGTTCGTGACAAGATAATAGATGGCGGTTTCCACGAGCTTCTCGGACGCGGAATGAAGCCACGGTGGTTTCTGAAAGCTCTGGATTTTGTTCTGTGAAATTTTACATGATTAAGTCATTTTAGTGAGGCATTTTTTTTCTCTCTTTGTTTTTTTTTTGTGGTATGAATAAAGCTAAAGGTGCATCAAAGGTGAAACTTGTTGTTACCCGAATGAACAACTGTGGTCATGTTTACCTTTCTTTTTATGTTTTTTTTTTGAAGATTAAAATAGACCCCCATCCTGAGGCTGCAGATGGTTTAGTATGAATGGTTTTTTAATCATAACGGGTCTAAATTTTCCTTCAAATTATTTGACATTGCTTCAAAAGTCACATTTCGGTCTTAAAAGTTTCCTTTTCCCGAGTCATGCCTTTGAAGAATCCCTCTCAGCAACAAGGAATAATTATCCCAATCACTTTGTACACGATTGACCAATTCCCGCCAATAGAGGGCGCTGTTTTTCAAAGGGGGTAATTAAAATGCAAATATTTAATTAACTGGCAAATTTGGGATTGTGGTTTTTAATGATCCCTGAGGTATTAGCTATCAGTCTGAGGTGTTTCCACTTAGTTCCCAGAGGTGCGCCAAAAAACTTGTTTTATGAGCACATTTTGAAGCCATGCCCTGTGGTCTAATGCGATTCCATGTACACAGTGCGGATATATTTCTAACGTGTAGTTCGTGTCAATGAACACGTTGATGGCTCGACCGCAGAAATCCCTTCTCACACTATGGCACCAAATGTAGGTTCAATAATGCACTATCCAACATGTGTAAAGTGACAAACGTTGATCGACAAAGTTCACTGAAGTACTCAAATTGAGTGAATGGCGATAAAACAAAACAGTACAAACCAAATGGCTACTCTTACGGTATCTCGGCTCTGTATCCAAAAGTAGCACAACTGAACCAAAGAAATGGAAAATCGATAGTTTTGTCTCAACGAACCCGACGTGTAATGTCAGCCAGATTCACCGCACATGGACTTTTCCAAAAACCAAAGCGCCCGCTATTGGTGCCTCAAAAAAGTTATGAACACACGAACTGACAAATTTCTATCCGCACCACACAACGCTACTAGTAGGCCTAATAAATATTCCTGCTGACTCTTAAGTTAAAGATACGTTTATAGGCATGTTAGACTTAGGTTAGGGATAGTCTTAGGCCCTAACTTAGCAGGGTAAGCCTTAGTCCATATGTCGTGACTCATGTCAGTCACTAGGTTACATGATTAGCCTGCTGTTGTTAGGTCAAGGCATAGCCCAAGGCTGGGGCCTAGTATAAAGTAGTAACGCCTAGGGCCTACTACTACTAGGCCTATAAAGACGAGGTTATTCACGTGACGTCATTGGCCGTCCCTTACCAAAATTTCCAATTAAATGTTCCAATTGGAACGAACCAATTGGATTTTATCTGTAATTGGGAATTGGCACAAACTAGTTGGAACCAATTGGATCCTATTAAAACCAAATGGAACCAATTTGATTCAATTGGGGTAAATGCTATGGTTGGTGCCAATTGGAACCACTTGGATCCAATTAGGGTAAATGCTATGGTTGGCGCCGATTGGAACGAATTGGATTCAATTGGGGTAAATGCTATGGTTGGTGCCGATTGGAACCAATTGGATTCAATTGGGGTAAATTCTATGGTTGGCGCCAATTAGAACTAACTGGATTCAATTTGGGTAAATGCTATGTGGTGCCAATTGGAACCAATTGCAATTGAATGTTGTATGGTGTCAATTGGACCTAATTAAAAACCAATTGGGCTGATTTCCAATTTTCCAATTGAAAACAGTTTCAATTGTTTTTTTTTTTTTTTGGAGGGGGATGTTAGTTGTTAATTTAGAGAGATTTACAATGGATAAAAAAAATGGATTAAAAATAAAATTGTAAAGGACAGCGTCATTGTTTTTTGGTTCACTTCTGACAATTTGAATTGTTTTTACAAGTTTGATTACAATGAACTCAGAGTCACAGTTTTCAAGACTGTTTGAATGAGCAACAACTAGCCTGGACCCACAGTAATGAAATCCATTATGGCAGAAAGTCTAAGCGTATAGTGAGAAAGAAAACTCTCCCGTGAAATATGCCAACCGCAAACAAAATAGGTTTGCTATCGTGAGCGAAGATTTTGTGCTTACGGTAACGGATTCCATGAAACTGGCCCCTGGCAAAATTAAATAATGACCAAATCTGACGAAATTTAGTAAGTGACTAAGTATAAAAAATAATCCACGGATTAGTAATGCAGTGTTTGTTTACAAAATATTATTCAAGTAACTACATGTAACTTTATTCAACTGTACAGTATACTCAGATGGCATAAAATAACGAAAATCCGAGTAGAGGCCTAAGCCATATAATGGACCTTAAAACTAATGAGTATTATACAATAACACCAGTATTCCGCATTAGTAGAAAAACAAAAGGCAGAAGGGAGGGAACAACGTAAAACTGTTTACGTAAAAAGCACATCCTGAAAACTTTAAATTTAAAAGTTCTATATGTCTGTTGAAACAGAGCCGAATATAAATCACTTCACAACTTAATACGCACCACTTAATTATTTCAAAATATTATTCAACTGCATGTGACTTCATTCAACTGCAATCAGATGACCTAAGTGGATCAGTGGATCAATGTGGGTAGGACTAAGCCACATTATTATGGACCTTCAAAATAATGATTGCACCACCTTGTTATTATACAATAACACCAGCAGAAAAACAGAAGGCAGAAGGGAAAGTACTGCGTAAAATTAAAAGCACATCCTGAAAACTTTTAATTTAAACTAGAGGTTATGTCTGTCGAAAACAGACCATAAGGCTCTTCCGAATATGATATAAAACACTTCACAACTTAATACACACCACTTGTTTAGTTAAGATATACATGGTTTAAAAACTGACCATATCTTGAAATTAAAAACTATGGGCCTATTTGTTTAAGGCAAAGGATCCCATATTTAGGGATCCAGGTCCTTTGCAGGATACGCTAAAATGGGATCCGGATCAGGAGAATCTGAGTCGGACCCTTTGCATTTAACAAACAGCTTTAACCCATTCAGTCGCAAGATTTAACTACACAATATTTGAGCCCCTTGAATTGCCATGTGGCATAATGATTTAGATGGTAGGCCTATATGCCCCTATGATGACGTTGGAGGACATGGAATGCTTTCGAGGATACAAAATCATTTTGCGAATAGCAAATTATTATATTTTGTTTCAACTCCAGGGGCCGATTTCACGAAGCACCAATATTAATCTTAAATGCAATATCATAATACTTTATTTTTTGTCATAGAAATACAGATTTATGGACAAAATTATCAAGGAAAATACAATAACAGTCATCTGTAAAAATTTCAGTCCCATATATGGTGCCCAATTTTTGAGAAAACAGTGAAAAACGGTCACAGTATATACATTGAAGTGTTTTCTCTTTTATTTTTGATCTCCAAAAGACCCAAACTAATGTTGGTCATTGGTTTTACTCTTTTCTGGATAAATACAGCATTTCAGGCAGAAAACATTTTTACAGTAGGTCCTATGTTTCTACCATCACCATCTTCATACCCTGTAAGTTACATGTAAATATGTGAATTCTGTTTCGGTATGCTACCAAAGTATGGTACTACCTTTGGGATGAGTTGTCAGTATCACCAAAGTGATTTGTATTGTGACATCCCAGTTTGCTTAGCAATTAAGATGAATTCACACTTAACTAAGATCAATCTAAGTGCTTCGTGAAATGTTGGGTTACCAGTGGCACCATCCTTGGCTTTTAGTTTTCTCAAATCCGCGATCTGTTCTATTATGTATCTGTTCACCTTCACTTTCTCTGCCTCCCCGTATCGCCGGAACACCAAATCTGTTTGAAAAGCAGATTTTCCTGATGAAAAATGCACTTTTTTTATACCAAGACACTGTTATGTAGCTCAATAACGGAATTGGTATTTTCAAACAAAATGTTCACTTATAATCATCAAATAACGTGGTAGAGTGCCTGTACGGTATTCAAGAGGTCGCTGGTTCGAATCCCACTGCAGTCAATGTTGAACTTTGTTCACGCCCAATTTGTCAATTTAAACAAACACGTTTAAACAAACATAAAAATAATTCAGACTTGTCCTGACTGACCGATTTTTCCGTCGCAGTTGAGATGGAAGCTGAATACGAAATTAACATAAAAGAGATAAAATCTCACATCTCTCTTTCCAATGGACATGATGACGGGAAACAGGCCACATAACCTAAGGCCTCATTAGGTGGCCCGTTCACACTCACACCAATAATCACGTTGTTTGTTTGTTTTGTTTTGTTTTTATATTTGTAGACAGAATAAACTCGATTATTAGTGTGATTCAGGCGCGGTTCTAGAGCCCAAATTTTTGGGAGCTAGAAGAGCCATTATTTTTTTTGAGGGGTGGGGGGGCTAGAAGACCCAATATTTCGGGGTCTTCTACCACTCGCCTCTGCTTTGTCTTATTAGGGGTAAAAAAACATGCACATTATAGCCCACACCACGCGTTTTTATGTAATTGGCGCTTAATAACTGAAAAAAATCCAGTATATTCAAGAATTTTTTTTCACTTGCTTTTTTTATTTTGGGGGGGGGGGGGGGGGGGGGACGCTAGACACAATTTTTTGGGGCCACCCCCGTAGAGCCGCGCCTGGTGTCATTCAAATCGTGATTAGCGCCCCACTAATTTTCTTTTTTTTTGGCAAATACTTTTTTTGCCTTGGGATTTGTGAAGTGTGTCTTAATGCAGTGAATGGTCCGCAACATTTTTGTTTTATATCCCATCGTGCAAGGCGTGCATTATCCGAACGTCCTGTCTCAGCATAATGTTAAATTTGTAAACTGTACAGCACATCATTTCAATCACGCTTTTTCAGTTTGTGTGAACGAGCCAATAACATGGTAACTTTTGTGTGCAAAAAATAATTCTCGGACACCTACCTTTGATCGTCTCCACAACTAGTGGATCTATGCATCTCTTGCAGCCCCACTGCCTCTGCTTGGAATGCGCCCATCAAGAGATGAATTCCTCAGTTTCTCTGACCCAATGAGTCGGACGCAGATATTCTTGGCAAATAAGGAAGGCTTCCTTTTCATGTCCAGAACTCTCAGTTCTTCAGGATCAAACAACTGAGAAAATGATAGGAATACGTACCATGAAAGCCGATTCTTTACCAATACAGGCCCGGCAAAGAACTTTGAAAACATTTATGTGTGATTGTCTGTGTTTTTCTTCAAGTGCGTCACATTAGGGAACACCCGGCTAAATTCGGATTTCAGACGAAATTTGATGACACTGAAATTGTTCACAAAGCCACCTCACGCTATGCAGAGGTATAAGGCCAGATCTCCGCCTCGATCGACGGTCAAGACTCAACCCCATCCATATTCTTATGTCCTTCACTGATTTCTATGATTTATTTGTTCTCTAGTGAGATGGAGGAAACAACATGTTGCTAACATAATTCAGATTTACAAATGCGTACGTTTGTCTTGTTACTGACATCCCTTTCAGCTGGTTGATCATGGCTCTCAGCCATGGTCGAGTTTTGCCTTTTGCTTCTCCCTTGAGCCATCTCGGACACCAGTCAAATCTTGAAAATTTTGTATAAAAAAGTGGAAAATAACTTGGTAAATGATACCTACATGTCCAAAATAAGTTATTCTAAATACAAGTATTATGGTTATGTACCTTCAAATATTTCCAGGAGGATGGTTTGAAGCCCCATATTCAGCGATCGGAGCTCCTTCAACTTCTTCCACTGACAGCCTTTTGCATTGGCTGCACTCCTCCAAATTAATCCATGCGCGGGTGTGTCCTCTTCCGTGTCTACAAAATAATGATAAAGTATGAACTATCAATGCTGAATGAAACATAATATCTCTCTCCCAATATTTTTTTATGGGTACGTACGTTTGATGACTTAGTGTTGTTTTATGGTACACAGAATTCATCCACACTTTCACAGTCATTTTCAGGTCTCAGTTCATCACTGTTTAATAAGTACCGAAGACTAACTACTAGCTAGGCCCTGAAGGTTCGACAGAGTTTTGTAGTCTTGAAGGTACACGCCGGCCTCGTTTCGCTTTTTTTTTGGTGCTTTTGGCGCCAATGCATGCCTTTATCATGACTGGAAAGGTCATCCAAAAGTATAATAGAAATTTCCACACAAATAAACGGTAAAATTGAGCCGTTTTCATGAAAGTCACGTGGGTTATCTGAGTCAAAATTTTGACTCAGAAAACCCACGTGATCATGTGTTAGTTTCACTCCCAGTCGTTTAAAAGCTTTTTTTTTACTATACAGAATTTAGTATATTTTTTTGTTTAAGCGCTGGTTTTCTTTTAACCAAACCTTAACTGTTCGACCTGGGTATTTCCTTTTCAAAATTAAGAATTTCCAACGCTATAAAGCAACATTTTAATGCCAAATTTAGAATTTATAAAAGACCAGTAACTGCGGGTGCCTACCACCTCTGCAGACACAGTCCGTGGGGTTTTGCGACGCATTCAGCCCAAGGCACGGGCCCGTGATAACCACCAGTGCGGTCCACGCTCCCCGTACGTGTAACATTTTTGATGCGAGACCGTGCGTTGAGTCACTCACCCGGTCTCCGTTGCATTTGGGGGGGGGGGGGGGAATTCCAAGCCGTGGAGCAAGAAAGCCTCGAGATAATTTCTTTTATACATGAAAATCATTTATGCCATCATATCGCAACCTTTTTGTGTGATTCTCAAAATTATATTGTGTGTATAGGCCTATGTGGAAATCGTTTTGGTCCCTCGAAAATTGTTTCATTGATCATGCCCTAAAAATCCTTTGCGTCAACTCACAAACATTACGTCAACTTGCAGTCGTTGCATCAACTCGCAAACATTACGTCAACTCGAAAACATTATGTCAATTCGCAAACATTGCGTCGAAAACATTAACTCAACTCGCAAACATTGCGTCAACTCGCAAACATTGCATCAACTCGCAAACATTACGTCAACTTGCAAACATTGCATCATCTCGCAAACATTATGTCAACTTGCAAACATTACGTCAACTCACAAACATTACGTCAACTCGCAAACATTACGTCAACTCGCAAACATTGCATCAACTCGCAAATATTTTGTGAATAATTCTGAAAAGTCTTACGTTTCAACAGACAGACGGATTCGCCTAATTCAGCAATTGTTTATGTTTTGCCTATGATTTTTCCATCGTGTACGGCTTGAACGTACGTGAATCGCGTTCCTGGAATTCTCATACGGCAGCTGCAACATTAAGTCACAGCTATGAGCACCAGTCTAAAACCATTGGTGTGCTACATCCTTCTTACACTTGTTACGGCTGGAAATGCGTATACGCTAATCTTTGACCTTATTTTGATTTCCGTTAATTAACCCTAATTAAACGACTTATTTCTGATTTTCTTTTCACGAAAACCTTTATCCAGTGTTCAAGAAATATTGTGTTATACTCCGCACTCTTAATTTTTTTTGGACTTTGAAGCCGGCGGTGTGTACCTTTATAAGCTTAAGAAAATCTTGTAAAATAATATTAATTCAAAAGGACGCATCAGAGAAAGCTAGAATATTTGTTTTTTGCATTGTCACTCGTTTCAAACAAACAAAGAAGCTACTCACCAAATTTGACACTGATTTGCTCCGATGAATTGCTGTGTAGGCCTCATCAGTGCTGTCATCCACAGTCTCGCAGAGGGGTTTTGGGGCATTGACTGCCAGAATGTCCTTCAAGCGCTTTGTACTTAATGTGGCTTTGTCTTGCTTCTTCTTCTAAAAACGTTTATTCAAATTCAGGTGGTTATGAGAATTGTAACAAATGTGTAATTCTTACATTGATTTGTTTATTAAAAAATGTCGTTATTAAAGGAAACAAGCTGCCGGAACTGGGCGTATCGCATTTTATTTCATAAATAAATTCATTTACATGTATTAAATGTAAAATAAAAGCCAAACTGGTGCAAATGAACTTTTTTTAGAATTTTTTTAAAATTCCCTCCCCGGCCCTTTTGGGAATATGCCGGGACTCAAATTGAGGGCGCTGTTCGTGACGCAGATCGAGGCGCAGAAATTTATCGAAGGTCTAGATAGTCTGGACCCGTAAATAACGTCTGGGTGCAAGACAAAAGCATGGGTACGCGTACGGTACATCCGGTATGTCGTACTTATTTTAAAGGAAACATCTTAACTTGTACAGTCGAGTACCCCCGGGCAGCATATTTTTTATTTACACCGTAGCCTAGGGTTTTTCGCTGTGGCAGTGCAAATTCATGCTTGAAACGAGACTACAGGTTGTGCTACCCACGCTTATTACTGTAGCTGTGGGGGGTAGATAGCTATAGCTAGCTGTAGCGTAATTATAGCTAGCTGTAGCGTAATTTACATGTGGGTCTACAGTCTACATTTTATACCTTACAGTACTTTTAGGCCTACAAACATTATATCACATACCGTGTACAACTGAGTTGTACTGTATATTTCTCTGTACGTTGGGACGGAATGAAATGGACACATCACGACAAAACACACGTGTACATATACATGTAAAGGTTATGTATGTACATATACTGCGACCATCAGTCCTCCATGGTCAGAGTAACTTGATCTATGCTAAGAGTATTTGAATAACAGTACGAATGTTAGATAGACGAAGTGCCAAAGTGTAATTTCTCTCACTCGTACTTTTTTGTCGTAGGCTCTCTTTTCGCGCCGCGTACTACCGTTTCTTTTCTGTGATTTTCAGCACCTCACTGTATTCATAACTTATTTACAAACTAGGCTGACGACTGATACTTGATAGTTTTTAATATTCAGAGATCGGTGGAGAGCCTCGCAGTATTTAGACGTATTTGTCAAGTTTCAATCCTTGCATTGGCAACACTGTACTGATGAGGGAATGATGCGCGCGTGGCAACATACAGCTGTAGTCTTTTCTCAAGCATGAATCTACATTGCCACAGCGAAAAACCCTAGGCTGCGGTGTAAATAAAAAATATGCCCCGGGCAAGCTTCTATTGTGATCCGTCTCGCACACAGACCAACGTAAAACCGTCAGTCAGCACTACGACAAGTGCGGTGTGTGTTAAATCTTTGAAGCTTCGTTGGGTCACATTTTACTAAGTTAAGATAAAGATTTTTGAGGAACGATTTTAGGCTTCGTGGACATGCATGTTTAAAATGTGACCGGCCGGTGAGTGGGGCGCCGGCTCGCGCGCGCGCGGCTGAA
The DNA here is from genome assembly GCA_963971285.1 of Astropecten irregularis. Classification (NCBI taxonomy): domain Eukaryota; kingdom Metazoa; phylum Echinodermata; class Asteroidea; order Paxillosida; family Astropectinidae; genus Astropecten; species Astropecten irregularis. The sequence continues at coordinate 14,415,378 of OZ020244.1, read as the reverse complement.
GCTGCCTCGATTTACGTCACACATTTGGGGAGATTTATGTTAATGAGGGTCTCACTCAAGGGGCGTAGTAGCTTGGACAAACATTTCCAACAATTTTTTTTCTCATATCTAATCCAGGAAATTATTAGCTCGAGACACAAAATATCATTGTCGATAAAGTACTTTATTGTTTTAAGCAGGAATAATGCAATTTTAAATCATATATCGTGGTCCCTTAGTAAGAATAAGATATTACAACTCGAACTTCCCCCACTGTGCCTAAATACTTGCATTATATGCTCAGGATGGCAGGTACATTTCATGCAGAGCACAAGGAGTTTATTAACATTAAAATTGACCACAGAATGTTAAGCGGGGATACGTTAATAACAATAATGTATACTTGGCATTACAAGGCTTTTGAAAGCCCTGATGCTCAGCATAACAATTTGCTAACCATGACATTTCTGGCCTAAGAAAAACAGGATTACCAACAAAATTTCCATTTGATATTCATGGTCAGCAAACAACAGCCAGAGAACAATCACACCGACACGTGATACACATTAAATAGACATTTGGTTGTTAATCCTGTTTTGCATTAAGACAGAAATTTAATGGTTAGCAAATTTGTGTGCCAAGCAGGGCCGTGAAATTGGCCTCAGAGTGCTGTGTATACTACATTTAATAGCTAGGAACAAGCTTACAAGTCTCAATTACCTTGACTTCAGCCCAGAGATGCCGCTGTATTTCAACAACTTCATCATCATCACTCGACAGATCTGTCTCCATTGATGTAGCTCTGACGTACGGTATCCGAATCCTCTTTCCCGATTCACAGCTCAGGACTTTTTGAAGTTCCAGTTTGGATTCTATTATTAAATAAAAGTTCTATCAAATAACGTGACGGCCTATTTCTAGTTGCTAGAGCCTAGTATAACGTATACCTACATTGTAGCTTGGCAAAGTTTACAGTGTATATTTTACCGGCACCGGCAATCTTCCTGCAAACGGTACGTACTTCTGATTGGTCAATTTGCAGTATCGAAACGTACCTCCGTCAAAATGACATTTAGAGAAAAAACTGGCCGGCATAATGGACGTATTGAAAATCAAAAATACTTTTTTTTTTTTATTAGACAATAGACGGTGGCGGCAAATATGCGCTTGAACATCTTTGATGGATTTGGCGCTATAAAAGTATAAGAATATTATTTTTAATTATTATTACTTCCTTATGTTTTGAAACTGTGTGATGCCATGGCCTAACGTATACTCCATTGCTGTCAATTTTAAACTAGGGCCTAGCATGCCTAGGTTATTTTAGTGCAGGATAAATCAATGATGTTTAGCATTGCCTTGTATAATGAATCGATACAAGAATGTGTGTTGCCTATCGAGGAGCTTTCCGCGGGTAGCTGTGCAAGCAATCACATCATTATACATGGAACTAGATACTCCAAAGGAATGTATGATGTGCATGCCAAAAATGATGCTGAACTAGCCATGGGAGAAATTCAACTTGTTATTGTCAGTGGTTCAGGGAATTCGTACTTTGTTGTTAACTATTGCATATACTTCTCCGAGTTATTGGACTGTATAAAGTATCCCAGATAACTGCAATGTTAAGTGCGTGAAGGCAGACAGCCTTTGGAATTTCCAACCAATGTGGGGATACCAGCAAGATGGAAATATCTTGATAGTGCTGAAACATGCAGTTTTAGATCCGGTTTGCTGAAATCTCATGAGATCCATGCATTTTCATGCAGATACACATTTCCAGTGTATTAAGTGCATATAACAGTTACAATAATGTTCGTGTTGATCTTTTTTCTGTTTTCAAGTTCTGTTTGTTTTCTTCAGGATCAATCTGTTGTTGCGTTCAAATTGAGTTCAAATTTGGTATTTCAGTTTTTAAATTTGTTTGTTGTGTCAAAATCGTTGGTTGTTGGTTTGAGTTCTGCTGCATGGAACATCATTCATAACAATTTTTACAATCTAATGCATACAGGTATGTGTGCTATTAGACTTACTAATGTCTGCACACATCCACAGGTCGTTAAACTGCTTGTAAACAGTAAAATACATGTACTGTCCGTATGAAAATAACACATGTAACACATATGGGACAGTATGCATATGATGCAATGAATATTCTAGCTGTAGTGTGTATGTCTGAAGCAGTACCGGCATACATGTACGTCAGTGAGTAGAATTGGTCCAACCTGACAAATTACCGGTGTTCTCAGGGTGTGTGCACTAATACTATGAAGCTGTATTAGGGACATATTTGCCTCTCTATGACCTAAACTCGTACGTACGAGTATGTCGTACGTACGACTTATGAATCATATCTCGTACGTACGAGATGTATATCGTGTTGTACGACTTACATCTCGTACGTACGACATACAACTCGTACGTACGAGATATGATTCATTTCTCGTACGTACGACATATATCTCGTACGTACGACATAACTCATATACATTTTTTTTTTCAGCATGTCCCTAATACAGCTTCGTAAAACAATACAAAGTTGAAAATCGTCTTATACAGTAAATAGCAAGGAGGCCACTAGGCCTTGAATTTGGGAATTTTGGGGGCAAAACCAATTTTGGCCTTCTAGATTTTTGGAAACATTTGGGCAGTGACCAAAAGTCATCAGGCGTATCATGGCACTAGCCGTGTCAAACAATTTAAAGGATCTTCAGTTAATTGGGGAAGTACTTGGCTTTGTGTTTTAGTGGTTTTCTGTTTTTGTGGATGCAGTTGGTATTTTCTATTTCAGCATTCATCAATTTCGATCATCAATTTTTTGCATTGTGTTTTAGCTTAAATTACTTTCTGTATGACAGCACGAAAATAGCACTTTATTCGTGAAAATGCCATACTGATGCCTGATGCAGAGTGAAAGAAACTTCTCACCTGGCACAGGGCATAAACAATCAGTTCCTTGTTTCATGACTGCACTTGACATGGGATGTTTCTTTTTATTTCTCTGTTTTTGTTGTTGTTCAGGCTCATTATGGACACCCTCTGGGTTGACATAGAGCAACAGCTTTAGGGAGAGTCCAGTGATGATCTTCAGAATCTTAAGAGGAAACTAGTTTCGATCTCGGCTGTGAAGAGGAGTCCGACTTTTTGCTCGTCACCGAGGATGATTTAACGGATATCCGGCCACCCCTCAAGGCGAGGAAATTGCAAAAGCGATGGAAAGACACAGGTGAGAACATGACGTAAAGGTAGTGTCATACTTTGGTAAGAAGCCAAAACAGAAATGTTCACAGATTTACCTATAACTTACTGGGTATGAAGATGGTGCTGGTAGAAACATGACGTTAACATTTTTCAGCCTTAAACGGTGTATTTAGTAAAACACCGCCCGAAAATCTTAGACATAAGAAATACTGTTGCTGTTTTCACTGTTTTCTCAAAAAGTGGGCAACGTATGGGACTGAAATTTTCACAGATGACTGTTACTGTATATGTCTTGGTATTTGTGCCCATTTATCAAATGTATTCATTTGATAAAAACCAAAGTAGGATACTACCTTTAATGTAATCTGTACGTGTTATTGATCCAGGATTCCAGCTATTGGCCACCTTGTTTACATCGATAATTGAGGAAGATATTTAACAGGATGGTTGCTCCCTGTTTTGAGATGTAAGTTAACAAGGAAAAACATTTTTGCTCAATCTACAGAAGCTACAGCTACAACGCTGCTGATATGACTGCCTGCGAATCGGTATCTGGCACTGCTACCTCTAGCTTCCCCTCTGAATTGACGGCAAGATCAGCCTCTGATGTGACAAAAACATGGCCAGAAAAGTATGAAATGCAATGGGATAAATTTCCAAAAAGACTTCTGTCATGTGGAAAAAAAATGAAAAGCCAGATCCTAGGGATCGGAGAGAAATGGTTCTCATCCTCATCAGTGATGTACATAAATTCAGCACTAATCCCACACGGAAACAGCTCCGTGGAATTGCCCAGTAAATTGTAGAGCGCTTTCCCAAGTCGTTTGTGATGTCATCAATGGTCAGATAATTGGGGATGGTTCATCAAGCTACTACAGCAGTTGGAAAGCCGAAAAGAAAAAGGAAATTTTGGTCACAGAAGTTACTGAGTTCCGCCAAAAAAATTACCAATCTGTCACCTCACATCTGCCCAAGATTCTTGCTGCCTACTTCAAGGAGGATGAGACTGTTCCCAGTCGTCATTATGATATAAGTGTTTGATTTAAAGATATTCAATAAGGAGCAGTGTTGCATTCAAGTTCATCAAAAGTCCTAATAACAAGGGAGTTTGCAAATAAGTAACAGCGTGAACAATGACAAATAGTCAGGTTGCTTAGCGTCATATTGTGAGTTTACCGTTACCGGGCGGATAAAAGCACCATTTTTGGCACAGGGGTCCCTTAGGACCTACTAATTAATATTAGAATAGGAGCCCTCCGGAATTTTTTTTTTAATTATGTAAAACACCTAATTTTCAAACACCCCCCAAAATGGGCGGGGCTTATTGTGAGTTGACTGTTACTGGGACGATAAAAGCACTATTTTTGGCATGGGGGTTCCTTAGGGCCTACTAATTAATGTCCAGGAATTATTTTTTTTAATTATGTAAAACACAAAATTTTCAAAGGCACCCCCAAAATGGGCGGGGCTTGTTGGAAAGGGCCATTTTTAACACTTCGTTACGCGTTACGTGCCATCCATTAGATGGAAACATGTGGAGAGATCTTGTCTGGTTGTCTTGGCTGGGGCCGGGGTTAAGACTAGGGATAGGGTTGAATGAAAGCGACAATTGCTGTTAATCCAGGGTAAATCCCAGTTTTTTACTAGAAAGGGCGCCCTCAATGTGCTCCTTGATTAGAGTTAGAGTTAACTAGACAAACACACACACAACAAGCACATTGTTTTGGGGCATGGTGGCAGACATCTTGCCACATGTCTTCTTGCACAACCAAAAAATGGGAACTTCAAACTACTGCGAGAGTCACCATGGAAAACAAATACATGCAAGCTAGGTATGTTTTAAGATTACCTTTCTGTCATATTCCTTGAGTATTAGATCTTGATAATTAGTGTTAATTATCTATTTGTAGAGTTGTTCTACTTATCATACATACATACATAGGATAAAGTATTGTAGCTGTACCATATCTATTCATGTTTTTTTTTTTTTGTTATTCTTACGGTTTTCACATGTTCACGGTGCTTTACTAAAATGGATGTGGAGAAACAAACAAAGGCCCTATCATATTAGGCCTACATCTAAGCTTCTATCGAGACCCTTGTCAATATTGTTTCTGTCCACCCTAGCAGTACACAACACATAGACTTCAATTCATTATAGAATACTTAGATATGACCATGCAACAGTGATGCCCATTACATAAACAGTAGCCTATATGATTAAACTGTTGTAGTTACTGTTTGTTGAATAAAATCTGTTTGAAATGTATATTGGCCTAGCCTTTTGGGGGAAGTTGCTCCACCAAACCTCTGTATCACACTTATATTATTTTTTTCTTTAGGTTGTGATACAACATGGAGTTCAATTGGGATTACTGCGTGATTTGCCAGCAAGTCACTGCTGAATCCTTGAAGTGTCCATTAAAGAGTCATGGGACCAGTGGAGAAAAGGCAGATGCCTACACATCATTCCTGACTAATGTAGAACAGTTCAGGGCCATTGGTGCTCTTCCAGTTAAACTCTATTTTGGGAGTGATGAAACTACTGATGATTTTGTTTCTCATTCTGCTTCCTGGCACAAATCTTGCCATTTGAAATTCAACAATTCTAAGTTGGCAAAGGCAAAGAAGAAGAGAGAGCACAACCCTGATGATGAAGAGAAAACGCCCAGAAAGCGCAAAGCACTAAACGTCCAAAAGTGTTTGTTCTGCGAGAGAGGAGAAGAGGAAAATGTTCTCCATGAAATTTCAACTTTTGATGCAGACAAAAATATCCGAGACATGATCACTGAGCTAAATGACACCCTGCTTTTAACTAGAATAGTAGGAGGAGATCTAATTGCAATGGAGGCGAAATACCATTTGACATGTCTTGTCCACCTAAGAAATCGCTACCGGAGTCACACTCGCAAGGAAGGCCAAACATCTGAAAATACAGATGAAAAAGTGAATGAATCTCGGGCATTTGTAGAATTGACAAGCTACATTGAGAAATCTGTAGATTCTGGAACTCTTCTGTTCAAGCTTAATGAGATTCATTCACTGTATGTGAATCGTCTAGAGGAACTGGGAATAAAGAAACAGATCAACAAGACCAGATTGAAGGTTTCTTTACTAGAACGCTTCAAAGAGGCACAAGAACAATATGATGGGAGAAATACCATTCTCATTTTCAAGGAAGGCATGAGAAATATGTTGAAGGAAGCTCTGAAAATTCGAGACTTCAAAGAAGAGGCTGTTATCCTGGCCAAAGCTGCTATGATAGTCAGACAAGACATCTTCAGCCACCAAGGCTTCAAATTTACTGGCTGCTTCCCGGAACGATGTCAAGAAGATTCACTGCCCTCAAGCCTCAAGTCTCTAGTCTCCATGATCTTGAATGGTCCCAACTTGAAAGATCAAGACAAGTGTGACTCCCAGGCTTGTCTCACCATCGGCCAGGGTATCATTTACAATACAAAGAAACGAACCCGCGAAAGTGCTGTAAAGACCAGACACACTCTGGAGCGTGAGCCACCTCTCCCCATCTACATTGGCATCAATGTGCATGCACTGACCAGAAGCAAAAAACTCATCAAGCAGTTATACCACATGGGCATAAGCATTTCTTATGACAGGATTATGGAGATTGAAGACTGGATCGCCACTTCTACATGTAAACGCTTTGTAGAAGATGGAGTGGTGTCACCGGCTAGCCTCCGGAAACGGTTGTTCACTGTTGGAGCCCTGGACAACCTTGACCACAACCCAAGCTCTACCACTTCCCTAACTTCATTCCATGGGACTGGAATCAGCCTTTTCCAATTGCCTACCCAAACCAACTCTGGCGAGAGCAGACTGCCTATCACGATACCACCTTCTACAAATGAAAAGTACACTCTTCCTGGCAGTTACGCCCATGTACCAGCCGTGGCTTTGAAGACCACCGCTATTGCGGTGCCAGAATGTGGATTACTTGGGATTGAGCGGTGCTTAGACGAAGCCAGATCACAGGAAAACAGCTGGGCAGAGCATGCACTTCCGCTTCTAGAAGCAGATGAACTGACCAACAGAGATGCCATTGCATGGGCTGCCTATCATGCCTCTCTGCAACCTGTGGTGGAAGACCCCCCTGCACAATGTGCACTCCTTCCTCTGTTTTATGAGAAGTCCGCCACTCCTGCTATGATCAAGCACGGCATGGATGTTGTGAGACAAGCTGTTGAATTTTTGAATCCAGGGCAAATCCCAGTCACTACATTTGACCAGCCTCTGTTTTCCTTGGCAAAGTTTGTGCAATGGAAATGGCCAGACACGCATGGTGAGAAAGTGCATGTGGTTATGCTAGGTGGTCTACACTCGGAAATGGCACTCTGGAATACACTTGGGGATATCTTGGAAGGTTCTGGCTGGACTACAGCCCTCACAGAGGCAGAGGTAGCATCTTCTGGCACTGCTAACTCGTATCTGAAGGCAGCACACCTAACGCGGACAAGGCATGCCCATCAAGTCACTCTCTTGACCCTGCACAATCTCCAGAGGGAAGCTTTCATGCTCACCGAAGGCCCCAAAGATGAATGTTCTGCCACAGCTTGGAGAAATGACATGAAGAAGAAGAGTCCTACTTTCCTGTACTGGGACCTGATCATGAGATATGAAACCCTCATACTCATCTTCATCAGGGCTCACAGAGAGAAGAATTTCGCTCTGTATGTAGAAGTCTTAGAGGAACTCACACCTCTGTTCTTTGCTCTGGATCATGTTAACTACTCACGGTGGATGCCTGTGCACATCAGGGATATGAAGTCCTTGCCCGACACTATCAAGGATGAGTTTGAGAAGTGTTCTCACTGGGTCATATCCAAGACCACAAAGAAATTCTCGGCGATACCATTTGATCAAGCTCATGAACAGGAGAACAAGATCGTTAAAGGTTCAGGTGGTGCTGTTGGGCTTACAGAAAACCCTGTTGCTTTCCGACGATGGATGCTCTCAGGACCAGAAATGGCAAGGCTGTTGAAGCTATTTGAAAAAGAATATCTTCCCGATGATGAAACAGATAACCCAGAACACTTCCAGCACCACGAGCAGGGTCTCTCAACACAGAAGACATTCAAGAGACAAGTTGTCAGTCTCTCCGATACCATCAGACGAATGGGTAACCCCTTCGTAGATGATTTTTCAGATCTAGTTACTCTTGACAGTCGCAACTGTGCAGATGAATCAGTGATAGCTGCATTGCTCACCTTAGAGGATACAGGCAAGAAACAGTACCAAGACTTCGTCAAGAATGTGCTCGATGAGCGCAGCCACTCTATCCATGACCCAATCAAGCGGAATTCTCTAGCATTATTCAGGAAACCTAAACGCAAGGCAAAATCTAAGCAGGGGAAGAAGATCAAAGTGCTTCAGAACAATGTGGCACTCTTTGGTCAGCTATACATATCAATGCAGAATCGGGATGGTGATTTGGCTGAGTTCTTTGCACATGAGATACAGTCCTTCCCTCCTTCCCTCTCAGATTTTGACAAGCTTCATTTGCCAACTGCTAAGTCTGACCTGCTTAAATGTCTTGAGCAGCCTGGTGAAGTAGATCCACCTCCAACCTATGACTGCAAGATCCTAGATGGTGCTGTCATCGTACACTGCCTGCCCACTACCAATGTCAGCACCTTCCATGAGTATGCAGACAGGGTGTTCATCCCTTACCTGGAGAAGCAGCTGCGGGATGCAGCGAGGTTGGATATTGTGTGGGATACTTACATCCCAGACAGTTTGAAGGAGTCTACCCGGGAAAAAAGAGGCAAGGGTATACGCAGAAAAGTGTCAGGCGAGACCAAACTTCCAGGCAATTGGATGGATTTCCTCCGTGACCCAATCAACAAGGAAGAGCTGTTTGCGTTTTTGACTTCCAAGATTGAAAGGTTCAATTCGCCACCAGCCAAAGCTGTATATGTCACATCAGGGCAAGCTGTGGCATCCATTGGTACTGGCATTCCCATGCAAAACTGCAACCACGAGGAGGCGGACACCAGGATTGTAGTTCATGTATTACATGCATTGAAACAAGGGAGAAAGATTATCCAAGTGCGAACTGTGGACACGGATGTTATGGTCATCCTTGTTGGCACATTCCATAATTTGATTAAGACTGAACTTTTGGCCGACATCTGGGTGGCATTTGGCATGGGCAAGAATTACAGGTTTTACCACATCAACGCCATCTGTGCAAGCCTAGGGGAGCCACGATCACGAGCATTACCTGTGTTCCACGCATTTTCAGGTTGCGACACAACCTCTGCCTTCAACAGTAAGGGCAAAAAATCGGTTTGGCAGGCCTGGCAGTCCTATGATGACGTCACAGAAACATTTGTGTATCTGGCTGGTCATCCCTTCCAAATGCTAGATCTTGATGACGACCATTTCCAAAAGCTTGAGAGAATGACTGTTATCCTATATGACAAAACCAGTCATTTGAGCTCCGTCAATGAAACAAGAAGGGAACTCTTCTGCCATAAGAATCGAGCAATGGACAAACTGCCACCCACCAGGGATGCGCTACTCCAGCATGTTCGACGGGCAGTGTATCAAGCAGGAATCTGGACGACCTCCACAGAAACCTGGGTAGAGGTTCCTTCTCCTCAGGAGTTTGCCTGGACCAAGGTATCAGAGTCATGGGTACCAGTATGGATGACAATTCCTGAGATTTCCAAAGCATGCAGTGAGCTGATCAGATGCTCTTGTAGAGGAGACTGCTACAACTGCAAATGTGGCAAAGCAAATCTGGACTGTTCACCACTTTGCAAGTGCAAATGTACTCCATAGAACATTGTCAACTGTATGTTACCAGCGATCTCGGAACAATGCTACATACCTTGTCAGAAAAATGGTGAACTGTCTGGTGTCCTACAAGTACAACATTGGTGTTACCGGTACAGTATGCTCTAAAGTCTTAGTTCATAATTGCCGGTATTTACTTTATCGGCTGGTGTTTATAGAATATTATTCTGCAATTATTGGATAACGATGATATTATCATACTAAAAATGTACTGGTACTATAAAGTCAAATGTAACATTCAGCTACATGCAATCGCAAATTTTCAAACTACGCTGGGCTTTTTATGACTCCATGGGAAAATGCGATATTTTGCACTAGGTGTCGGCCATATTGAAATATGAGATTTGCTTTGTGATATACTTTTTATCATCTCCCTCCCTATTTGTGGGAGGGGGATTTGATAAGCACAAGCCATCCGTGTCGGGACAGATTGTCCACATGTTTCCGTCAATAGACCTCGGCTAACATGTAATGCAGTGTCAGAATGGCCTATTTCCAACAAGCCCCGCCCATTTTGGGGGGTGTTTTGAATATTTGTGTGTGTTTTACATGATTAAGAAAACAAATTCTGAAATTATTCTATTCTAACATTAATTAGTAGGCCCTTAGGGGTACTCCGTGCCACAAAATGGTGATTTTACCCACTAAGTAACAGTAAACTCAAAATAAGCCCCGCCCATTTTGGGGGGTGTTTGGAAATTAGGTGTTTTACATAATTAAAAAAAAAAATTCCGGAGGGCTCCTATTCTAATATTAATTAGTAGGCCCTAAGGGACCCCTGTGCCAAAAATGGTGCTTTTATCCACCCGGTAACGGTAATTTCACTAAGCAACCTGACTAAAAGGAATGTTTTTGTCACAGGTCAGTTATAAACAAATGTGAATGATTTGTTGTAATAGATTTGGAGGGACTTGCAGGGACATGTAATTGATGTGTGGCCAGGGGCCGATTTCACTAAAGCTTTGCGATCATCGCTAAAGCCCAAATCCATCGCTAAATGGAAAATTTATCGCTTCTTTGCATATCAATTTTCCGTGTAGCAATGGATTTTGGCTTAAGCGGTGATAGTAAAGCGCTAGTGAAATAAGCCCTATGTTCAAATTTCCCAGTTCCAACAAGAAGTCACCACAAATCATATCAGAAAAAAATTGTTCACAGGAATCCTTATGTTTCCCAACATCTCAGAAATTACTCTTGCAGTTATGTACCAACAAAAAGACCGAAAAGTACAGAACAAAAGTACCTTGGGATTTACATTCTGCTGCACTTTGCCAATGGCTTGTTCAGTTATTTTCAAGTGTAACTTAATTCATGATCATAGTTTTTGTTACCCATTTTCTGCACAGGATATGACAACAAAAGTGGACATCAAACGGGATGTGAACCTTCCAGGAACCCCATGCTTTGCTGTTGTGGGTAAGATAAATGTTCTGTATCTTGAAATAAATTGTCATGTACTGTATGTGTACTGAAGATTACAATCTGAAGAACAAAGATGTCACAGTTGCTGTAGTTAACAGGTAGTTCAGCACCATTTTAAGGGCTCTGCTGTGAAAGCTTATCATTATGATATACTGTATGTCATGTACCTTGAGTGAAAATCAGCTCTATTTTCATTTAGCAAGCTACTGTAGAGTATACGAAACATGCATTAACTGTACAAGTTGGCACAAAATTTTGCACAATCAAGCAACAATTTCATTCTGCATATGGATTGAGCATGACATTTTTGCTTTTGTAAAAAAAAATACTAAAAATCTCCCTTATTTAATGTTCTTTTTACTGGTTCAGCTCATATTTTTCTTTGCATCGACAAAGAAGTTGTCAACATGGGAGTGTCGAGTAATCAAAATGGTTTAATCAGTGCTTTTGCCTCATTTTTTGTGTGTTCAATATCATCTACCCTGCTTTAGCAGCATCCACACTGGATTTTATCCAAGGGTATGTCATTAAGCATAAAATACATTTTGTTTTCAAGAATGTTATAAATTATTTTGGTCGGGAAATAGATAATATGCAAATTAGGCTTGCCCTTCACCGACGTGGATGAAGGGCAAGCCTTATTTGCATATTATCTATTTCCCGACCAAAATCATTTATAATATTCATGATTTACTGCAGTATCCGCCACGATATTGGATTCGATTCATCCCGCTGACCCCAGCTATAACTCAGTGGCCTAGCGGTATGGTATCTGCACTAGGAAACAGGAGGTTCGAATCCCACCTGAGCCAGCACATGATTTGTTTACGTGCACTCACCTGCACCGAGTATACAGTGCTCATCCACGTCGGGGAAGGGCAAGCCGAATTTGCATAAATTTTGTTTTGTTAAGATGAGTAGAGAATCTATTTCTTGCTAGCTGTTGTGGATCGTGTTACAGCTTGTAAGTAGGTGTAACCTCTTAAACAGTTACATATGGCGGTTAGTAGTATGTACGGGGCTGAATGCACCCCAATTGGTGGTGCTAGCACCTGCAGGTGGTGCAGGTGGTGGTGGTGGTGCAGGTGGTGGTGGTGGTGCAGGTGGTGCGGGTGGTGCGGGTGGTGGCGTTGGTGGCGCTGTTCATAATAGATGGTGCAGTTGTGATGTGGAGCCTGTTTTGGGTACGGATGGTGTTGTATGGGATGGGTCTGATGTTGGTTTACTCGTTTGAAATAAGGTCGCTCTTGATTGGTCGTTGAATGAAAGGGTAATTGTGATTGGCTAATTAAAAACATGATTGTTCATGATTGGCTAATTAGTTGTCAATGAATTAGAACATTGAATAAGAAAAAACGGCAAAAACAAATACAAAAAACAGATGTAACTTACGTTTGTGTTGTGTAATAAAGCAAAGGACCGATGACGTCATGGACAGGTCTGGACAAGCCTCGACAAGTCAGCACTTGAATTATTTAAAGAGCAATAAAGACAAGTTATAATAATAATAATAATAATAAAAAAGAATAAAAGAGATTGCAGAGAGTGATGAAGTCTTGGGCACCACGAAGTGGTGCCCACGATCGATTCACGTCAGTGATAACTGGCGAAGCCAGTTACAGGCGCAGGGAGTGACGAAGTCACGACCGTCGGAGCCACGAAGTGGCGGAGGCGCCGTCACATTACTCACGTTAGTGATAACTGGCGAAGCCAGTTGCAGGCGCAGGGAGTGACGAAGTCACGACCGTCGGAGCCACGAAGTGGCGGAGGCGCCGTCACATTACTCACGTTAGTGATAACTGGTGAAGCCAGTTATCACCAAGGTTTTAGAATGAGCGCCTGACGTAGTCAGGAGCGAGTGAACCGACTTGCGCAAGTGATTACCCTGACGTTAAAGTTTGTAAATAGAAAACAAATAATGAGACGACACGGTTGCCTAAAACCAACCGGAACTCACCAGAACATTCCTTGAGTGGTCAACGGGCGATATACATTTTTTACAGTGTTTTATTTGTAATGAATACAAGTTTACAATGATTGTAATGATAACAAATTACAAGATTAATAACAAATTAAAATAGTAACTCGTTTAAATAACAGATTACGATGTTTTTGGGTTAAGATTTTTTTTTTTTTTTTTTTTATACGATTTTGGATGCAGTCTTACAATGATGATATTTACAATGTTTTACTAGTCGTTTAATATTACTACTACTACTACAAATAACTACTACTGCTCTCAGTTATACTAAATATGTTTTCTTTCAGAAACAAAGGCTTTTGCAAATTGTTTGATGATAAATTGGTCATCGTACACTGTTGTTTTGACTCGAGGGAAATGTGTTCGTATGAAGTCATTTACAACGATATCATTGTCCATTTTATCTGAAGTAAACAGATGTGAAATCTTGTCCATGCTTAATCCACGGCAGCGTTGTAGCAGGAAGAAGATGGAATATTGACCGCATACAGTCGACAAAGGCCCTTGCAGAGGTTGGTGGTTGTATCGTACTGGTCTGGCGTTCTTTTTGAGAAACTTCTTAATCTTCTTCACCTTCGGTGGTTGGCCGTAAGAATCAAAATATTCTCCGGAGCCATCTCGATCGATGTAAACTGCCACCCAGTGTTGTCCTGGTTTGGTAGCGGGGTCCGTGTTAATGACGAAAGCACTTGGGCAAGGTATGTACTGCTTGGGAAGTTGGTCGCTGGCAAACACCCCTCTAAAGTAATGTTTGGTAAAACGATCTCGTTTCAATATGGAATTAATCTCGTGACTGTCCATGGTGTAGGGATGAAATCTAGTTTGCGTAATCAAAGATGACGTTACGCGCCTGGTCTATTTCCAGAATGTTGTTGAACTCCGCGTAGATAATGACATTGATCGTTTTCTGCAGCGGCCTGGCAAAGTGGATATCCAGTCTGAGGTTACCCCGTTTCACCAGATTGAAATGTCCTCCAGCGGACAAGTCTGGACTTAGATCGAAGGCGTACAGTGCGTTGCCTCCAGCGTAGTCCTCGCGACTGATAGTGTTGCCTTCATCCTGGTACATTTTATCCGTTCCAGAAAAGAGGGTGTGGTAGGCTCTGATGAAATTACTCCCCGCCTGTGGGTCGAACGTGGGCTTCAAAGGAGTGTATGGGATTTGCTCTCCGTCTACGTGAACCTTCAGAAAGTTCACGTCCATTTGCTGAAAGTTGAAGGGGTTTTTCCCGTACCGACCGTTGAATGCCTCGTTGGTCACACAGCCTAACACGATGCGAGATGGGAGTTGTCCCAGGAAAATGTGGTCTTGAGTTAGCGTCAAGTTGCCTTGGGGTACGGACACCATCTTGCACAGGTTGCGCCTGAGCGGGTACTTGGCGGTCCCTCTCTCCAGAGCTTTCATGTGTCCCAGCATCACCCCCGAGCTGACTTTCACCTTGCGGACGAACACGCTGGCATCTTGAATCACCACCTTGTACGAAGGATTGGCTCCGCTAGCCATGAGGCAGAAAGCTGGACTGCTGCGGATCAGTTTGAGCTTTAAGTCCACTCCGTTCAGCATGTGCCTGTCTTGGAAGAATATGTCGCTGTGAATGGGTCCAATCATATCCACCACTGCGCTATTCTTGATAAAGTGGTGTCTTTTCTTAAGTCCCTGGTTGACTGCCGCCGTGTCTGCCAGTGGATCCGGATTATCCATTCTGCCCGCGGTATCTTTGTAGAAGAGCGCAGCCGTGAGCTGGGAAGCCTTGGCATCGGAGCCGTAGCTCAGCAGGGTCTCGATCATGGCTCGGTAGGGATAAGTGGGTGTGGACGGAGAGATTAAACGGTCGTTCAAACTCACGTCGATTTGGCTGAACAGAGACTGCAAAAACAGGTTGACGGGTCCAACGCTGTCATCCGCTGCCAAGGCGATGCCGTTCGCTTTCGTCACTTTGGCTCTGACGTAAAGCTGAGTTTGGTTCAGGTCCATATATTCCTCGCCAGATCCAGGGATAAAAAACTCGATCGGGCCCCCATCGGATATGGTTGAAATCGGGTGATACTCCACCCACTGGCCTTTCTCGACGCTTGTCTGGGTGGGAGGAAGCGCGAACAAATCCAATTCGGATTTGGTGCATTCGCTGGAATGTGTGTGTAGCAGAGACATGGTGTTTGATATGTAGTAATATGACAGAAACAAAGCACTTCTAATCAAAGATATCAGCCGATCTTTTCCGTTTCCTGCCAGATGTAGAAGTGGCTCGTCTGCCGGTTGCTTTTCTTTTTATACCTCGCCGTGGGCCTCGAGATACTCTGGCTCTGACACTACGAACTGCGGTGTTTGTCAAGTTGCGCCCAGCATGAAGCAGTCTTGTTTTCGCCGCTTTCTTGATATTCTTTCCTTCCAACGCATCTTGCGCAATGCCCATTCCAGTTCGGAGGGCCTCGCGACCGAGAGTCTTTGCTCCTTGCTTAATCAATGGCATGGCTGATCTGAAAAGGCCACTGAGAATTCCACCAAGTCCGTAGCCCCTCTGAGTTCTTGCTCCAGAAAACACCGGGTGGCCACGCCCCACTTGACCCACGTAATAATCCTCATAGTTTTTATCGTTAGGAAGATACCGTCCCATTGTGGCTAGCGTGTTGATCAGCTGAAGTATGACGAGCGCCTCTTTCTGAAGTGAACCTTTACAATCACTTTACCAGCGACAAATGGAATGAGTCGGCCCGTGTCATCTCTTATATGTATTTCAATCGTGTCCACCAGTTTTTGTTTAAGGGCCACGTAATGGGGATTGTTACAAATCTTTGTCACGGTTGCTCCGTATTTTCCCTCTACATTCACGATTCGTAATAAGGGTGCCCTCGTGTCTCCCACCGTGTTGTACTCAATAATATTTGAGTAGATGAACATGGAATGAAACGGTTGGACGTCCACCACTCTGGAGGATTTTTGAATCCCCGAGATGATCGTGCCTTCATCAAAACCGAGCGTCGTTGCCAAACCTCCCATTGTTCTGAGTGATATATTGCCATCCGTTTTCACAATAATTTTCTGGATATATTTGTTGTACGAAAATCGAATTAGTCCACAGTGTTCAATGTCTGGTTCAAAGCTATTGAATAAATCTTCAGGGGTTGGGTAGTAGCCTTCGGGTATGCGATGCAAGTGAATTTGGGAAGAATCACTCTCGGCCGAGCACGCCAGCATATTTTCACCTTCGATGACGTTCAACCATCGGTGCGGGTAAGATATTTCAACCAGACCCACTTCCCAATCGCCTTCAAACGTAAGCGGTGATGGCAGTGTCACGAAGTAATGGCTCAGCGTGTTGTTGGGATGTTTGTTCATAGAGCTGTTGGATGGGAGAGTGACGTAAAAAGAGTCCGCCATGATGAAGCTGCCGAGTGGTAAATGCACACTTTTAAACACGACTTGTCTTTATATCGCGTGCAAATTGGTGACCCAGCAGTTGAACTTGTCGCTGTAGCCATCCCTCTTCACGAAAAATTCGGTTTTGCCACGCCTCTTCCTTTTGTTCAGTATTTTTTCCACCCGGTACATATTGTCCGTCTTGACCGTGCGCTGTAATTCTTTCTCGTAAAATGTGCCTTTCAGTTCTTCTCCGTCATAATCCTTCAGCTTGTACACGGGTGGGTGGCGCCGGATTCGCTCGCTGACGGTGAAGATTTCCGTGGTCCAGTTTGGAAGATAGCCTTTTCGAAACGGCATGGTCATCATACTAATCCGCACAGTGTCCCCTGCGTTGAACTTGAAAGGGAATTGGCGCGCGACGTCTGTCGGGGCGTATAAAGTTTGCCTGACGCTTTCGGCATTGTTTTCATTGACAGAGGCGGGAGTGGTCTGTATACTTCTGTGAAAGGAATTATTGTACGCTGACAATAAATCGGGCAAAACATTCAAATATTTGTAGGTGTTGTTGGCTGTAAAGTATTTATACATTCTCGTCTTTAACGTCCTATTAAATCTCTCCACCACGCTCGCTTTTGTTTCATTCTGGGTTGTAAAGAAAGTGATTCCATTCTTCTTCAAAAACGACTGGAATTGGGCATTAGTAAATTCGGTTCCCTTATCCGTCTGGAGGAAGTACGGTTTCCGGCCACTTTCAAATATTTCTTTAAACCCTTCAATTATTGATCTACCCGTTTTGTTTTTGATGGGGATGGCCCAAGCGAACTTGGATAATATATCGATACAGGTCAACAAATAATTGTATCCATCGTTGCGTGAGGCTAGCGACCTCATATCGGCCAGATCCGCTTGCCATTGCTGGTCAATGTCTTGCACCACGACCCTGTTTCTTTTGAAATGTCTACGGACGGGTTTGTGCAGCGTGTACGTGTCTTGTTGACTCAGCCACGCCTTGATCCGTTTCCTGCCGATGTTGACTCCGTCTTTTCGGGCAGCACGGTATACAGCCTCCACACCACCAAAGGCGGCCGGGTGTTGGGGGTCGTAGTAAATCTTCTTGAGGTACCTCTCGCTCCGCTCCATCGGTAAATTCTGAATCTCTTATGATAACCGTACTTTTACAACAAATCCATACACAGCGGATTTTCTTCAATACATTCGTCATAGCACAGCTTGATTGGGGGAGACAACGCTCCATAGTGAGGTCTGTCCTTAAATGACGCGATTTGATGAAGTGTGGGCTTTAATATGGAGACCATTTTTGCTTCAACTTGCGTCTGGATGACCTTCTTTTAGGGGTGGTTTTTTTCTTAGGTGAAAAAGCCTCGAGATGAGGAGCCTCGGCGAACAATCTTGGTAAACCGTACGGTTCTTCCTCCTCCTTCAGACGCGCTTTTTCTTGTACCCCATGTTTTGGTGCGGAGTCTGTTTTCATTTTGAAGGAAGATGATTCCGGCACGGGTAGTTGTTCCGTCTTGGTTTCGATGGTCATGGTGAGGGGTTTCATGCTTTCTTTATTCAGCGTCATGTATCTTTGGAGCGTTTGGTGATATAGTTTGATTTTCTCGTCGTCCGCAATATCCTGTCGCTCCAGCAGCTGTTTCATTTTAGCGTCCAACCCGTGTACGGCGCGTGTAGTCGGTGTTTGTTCCATTCGTCTGGCTGACTGTAACTTAGTGAATGTTTCTTGAGGTACCAGAACCATTTTCTTCGCGTGTTCCATATTTATTTGAACAATAAACCACCCAGCGCACTCAATACCGGTGTAAGTAAGGCACCTAGAAACCCACCCTTTTGCCGCAAAACCTTCTTTTTCTTTTGTAAACTTTGTTTTCTGTCGCCTAGTGTCCTAAGGTGCCGTTTATACTTTGATAACCTTTTCTTGTCTGATTTCTTCAATGGAAGGTTTCCATTGAGGGCGCACTCACACAGACACGCCACCAGTTCTTTGTTGGCTCCCTGAATGATCCCCTGGCGTTGTTTCTCGGATCCCTTCGCCAGAACCTGGAGGTAGGGAGCGTGGTGACGCAGCCGCTTCGACATCTTCAAATGATTGACCGAGTGTAGTGGACCCTATATTTATACTCTAGGAACGTACACAGTCGTGAATTCCCCCGGAAATATATTTGATCTGAGTCTCAAATCTTCGGAGGTTCCCGGCTTTAGATCAACAAAGAGATAACCATAGGGTTGGAGCGTTGCATCACGGTAGGCCTCTATCATGTACTTTGATTTAGTCGGGTACATTTGTCTCGCTAAATGATTGATTTGTGACGCTTCTCTCGGATTTTTAAAAAGAACCATGTAGTGGGCATTGAGACTTATTGTTCTCATTTCCTTTCCTTTATAAAACAAATTCTGCAATATGAGAATAACAGATAAATTCCTATGATGACTACCTTTAGTGAAGAGGTCAGTAAGTTTTGTATTGCTGCCCGTTTCTGACATGAGATCATCAATCACAACCAGATTAGTCTGTGTTGGATCCAAGGAATGGAGCAAATCTGGAGGAAACCCTTCCACAAATCGTATCTTAGGCACCAAACTAGCCAAGCGATCGTAGGCATCTTGATATTCCCCGTAACACCAGATGATGTTGTTTAGAGCTGGTTCCACAAGTGTACTTCCCTCCGCAAGAATAAGGCGCTTCACAAACTGAGTTTTCCCACTGCCAGTCGGACCAGCGATTACGCTAGTAAAAGGATGTTCCAGTCTCACATCCATTTGGGCAAATGAGACAAAAGTGGAGTTGTTTCCTATTTAATACCACACTCACATAAGGTAAGAAAGATCCTAATCCGACAAACAAACGACAAAGAAACGCAAACGAACAAACACCCCTACACCCCAACAACAAACAAACAAACAAACACCCCAACAACCAAATAATGAACTATAGGAATACTGCAAGTATTTTACATGGTTTGTTCTTTAATTATCATATTCGCACCAAAAAAAAAAAAAAAATACAAAAAAAAAAAAAAAAATAGAAAAAAAAAAAAAATACAAAAATCCCCCCCAAAAAAAAATACAAAAAAAAAAAAATACAAAAAAAATACAAAAGAAAAAAAAAAAATTAATAAACAACAACAACAACAACAACAACATCAACCAAAAAAAAAAAAAAAAAAAAAAAAAAAAACAAGGCGAGCGAAGAAAGATTAATTATTTACATATTTACAAAAACGTGCAGTAAGTACGACATAATACATCAAACGACACTTGTATTTCAATTTCTTATAGGATGTCAAGTCAATGATTCATTAGATATCTAGGTAGGTTGTAGATCGGCCGTCATTTGTTACTTTTCTCTTGGGGTATAGGTATGAGAAGGCTGTTTTTATTTGTTTATATGTATACATATCTCCCCCTTTCATTCGAAAACCACGGTTCACTCCGGATCCAGGGACTTGGGACCGTAACACGTCAAGATATTTTTCTTTAGTGATGTTGTTTGTTCTTTTATTAAGCCCTTTGCAGCTTACTTTGTTATGATCGCCGAAACAAAAATATGTTTTACTACAGAGGGAAACTATACCATCCCCTTCCCATTCTACTTTAAATAATCCTGGGGTCCTCTTATCGTACGCTATGTGCGCTGCCGTGTCGTCCCGGGGGAACCATTGATCTTTCTCATTTAAGTACTGAACTCTCATGTTTTCCTTAATGATGTCATCTAGGGAATTGCCTGAGATGGCAAGATAGGCCGAGTCCGTATCCATCTCGCACATTTCGAAATCGGACGGATGGATAAACTTGAGTAAAAAATCATAATAAAATTCGAGCATGCGTAATTTGGCAAATTGGTAGACGAAGAAGCCTATTTGAATGGGGAGGTTTAGATTGATTGTTTTTTTGGACATGTCCACCTCGTACATTCCCCCACCGATATCATGCAACGCACGAAAACGTTTGTCGTTGACCAAGTTTGGGGCCTCCTTATCATCACACACCTTGACGTTCAAATGTTTTAGCTGATTTGTTACGGTTTTCCCGTAGGCAGAATTACCTAACAATTTCATAGTATCCGCCAGAATTGCACTGGACGGATCACTATCCCCTGCTCTTCGTGCATCACTGACAGCGTTCCCAAATTCCCGAAAACAATTGATTTGTTTATATTGGATGACTTCATAAACATGCTGCACGGTCAACCCATGCGACAAGTACCAATTCAGTAATGGAGTTGCAAGTAAAATCCTAGACCCGAACATGCTCCCAATCAAGCTTCTGCGTGGTGTTTTCATGAAACCTTCCCTCTCGGCAAATTCTTTCATATGTTCGCCGATGTCATCCCTGCTAATATCGATGTTTTTGAAAATGGGAGTCATTTCTGCAAATGTTTCCTTCAATGTATCTGGCACTTGCACGTCACACTCAACAAGACCAAAGAGAGAACCATCCCTTATGAAATGAATCACCTGGTCTTGAGTCATTTGCTTTCTTTCACTGTGTGGGAGTCGATTCAAATTTACAAATCGTCGCAAGTTTGGATCGTTCTCCTGGCAAAGCCCCCATTGACACTCTCTCATTTCTATTAGATTGTATCCCTGTCCTCTAATGTATGCAGAATTTTGCTCAGTTTCCTCACGGAGCGTTTCACAACTAACTTGCCTAACCTGATTAAAATCATTCTTGTTAAGGTGACACCTGTGCCCATGCCAAAAGCACCCATGAAATTGGTATACTGTGTTTGTTTCCAGGCAAAACCCATCTACGGGTAGCATTCTTGAGCCAACGCGTTTTTCTGTGCCGTTAAATTTGTGTACAATATGAATATTATTTTTTCTGGACTCCCATTCCAGCCACTCGGTTGCCATGACACCATGTTTCTGGGCCATAACAGGTTTAAAATTCTGTTCAGCATTTCGTCTGACAAAAGTCCCGGTGGGCATGTCCTGCATTAGCGCCCACAGATAGAGCGCGTTGGCATCGAAGCCAATAATCTGTTTACATACTTTCGAGCCATTCCGGATATTGGTTTTGTTTTTTTCATGGTACCGATTGAAAACAATTGACGGCCCCCCTACGATGTTCTGCTTTATTTTGAAATATAGGTCGCTGTTGTGTTTGTCAATAAGTGAGAAATACACATCAGGGTGGAGAGTTTGAAATAAGTATCTGAGTGAGAGACCCGGCACAGAAATGGCACATTTCATCATATCCATGCGACGCGCTGCATAAAAATCGCTCATTTTCTGCAATGCTTCTAGGAACGGTGCAACGTCTAGGTTGTTATACCATATCAGAAAATCCTTCATTGTGTTCATGTGTTTTGTCTCCCATATTTGTTTACAATAGCTATACTCTTCTTCAGTGATATTCTGGTTCTTCAATTTGCTAAAAAAAGCCTCATGGGGCGGTAGCTCTGGGCACTCTAATTTTTCCAGACCATCCATCCATTCATAAGGGAAAAACCCTTTTTCCTGGGGTACGCCATACGCTTTCAGGAATTTTGCGTAACTATAACCAGGTGCTAGATAGTTGGTCGCATCCAAAAATTTCAAGTGCTGTGTTTTCAGTGCCATGTAAGTGCCGGTCCTCTTCACGATAAATTTTAGAGGGTCATCTCTTTGCAATTTTGAATACAAGTGTCGCTTGATTAAATTGATGTCGTACTTACCGCTATTAAAGCCGATGACTGGTAGCTCCTCGAGGTAGTCGCCAAGTTCCTCTTTTATCTTTTCGGCCGGTTGTTTTTTACTTCCGGCTGCCTGACCCGATGTAGCTATGAGTTCGTCCAGACGAGTGAAGATACCCTCGTAGTCTTCTAACAGAAGCTCTTGAGCAGTCAGTGAGATCCGATGCAGGTGATCTACCATCCGATTAACCACGTCACTGGAGCTCCCAGTTGTTACGAAGCAAGTCGGTGCTTCGTAACCGGGAACATTACTCGCGATACTACAACTCAGGATTTCATGACGGCTTTCCCAAGTAAGTTTCCCATTGCCTCGACCTTGATTAGGGACATCTTGAAAGTAACATTCAAAGTCAAACGTTGCCCTATAGGGATATATTCGACGCTCGTGGGGTATGTCTATCCCCAACTCGGCGAGCTTATCGAATATTGTGTTCGGGAGACGGTACCCCCCACTTGGAAATCTATAGGCGACGTTAACATCACATGTTGCTTCCTACACGGAAACGACTGGCTATACTTAGCCAAGTTGGAAATGTACGAAAAGTGGTTTCCGTGTAGGTTTAGGTACATTGTGGTGTTGAAACTGGAGGTTGATCTGCGCACGAGCTCAGCTCGAATTGCTGGTCTGTGTTCCTCTCCATCTTCCTCCCCCGACTCTGACTCATCCTCCTCATCCGACCCCGCCGCATCACTAGGAATCAATGAATACACTTGGATATTCGTCTGAAATAGCCTTTCCGCGTCATCCAGATCAGTAAGTGTGACGCCGTTGATGTCTTGTCGGCGGACGCCATCTTTAAATTGGTGTAGAAGATGACTCGTATGGCGCTCAATGTCCCGGTTGCTCACATCACTCATGTGGAGGGCTAGACAACGAAAGAAACAAAGATTGTCATCATATCGCCTGCCTGTGTGCCTATTTCGCAATAACTTAACGAGGCCCCTATTGTTCGATACATAGGCAGGAAGGTCCCCCCGCAAAGCGCCGATGATGAAGTCGGTCTTATTTACAAAGACACTGATATTGGCGATTCCCTCAACCGTCCATTTTGTGTCTGGTCGCTGTCGCCGACCGTGTTCAGCAATGTCGGCCTCATTCAAGGCAACTATCAAATGTTCAAAGTCTGCTTCGTTGGCAACGACAAACGGTTCCTCAAAAAACCGGGCGTTGTTGTGGGACGGATGGAAATATCGCATCTCGCCTGTGACCATATTCCTAAGGACTAGTCCGAAGGACACATTAATTTTCACATGCTGTCGGAGGTGGCTAAACACTGCCCTTAAACCAGATTCCATATTTACTGGTGTTCCCATCCCTCTCGAACCTATAAGTCGAAAGTTAAATACGTCTTGCACCGGCCTATTGATTGCATGATGGGTTCGAACTGAGGGCCAATGTTCACGCAATAAATCGTTAAGTTCATGATCTTCGTCGTCAATTTCCCCACCCATTATGTTTCTTACCCCAATTGGAAAGACCCGCGGGTCCTCAACCATGGGATCAGCCGGAGCGGGTTCATCAGCCGGAGCGGGAGGATCAGCCGGGGCGGGTTCATCAGCCGGAGCGGGAGGATCAGCCGGGGCAGGTTCATCAGCCGGAGCGGGAGGATCAGCCGGGGCGGGCGGTGGATGATGTCCTCTCATGTGACTCCTCAAAGTGCTCCGTCTGGTGTATGATTTGCCGCAGGTGTCACAGGCAAACCGTCTTCGAGGCTGCACTTGATCTTGTGGTGGTTGACCAGCGACATCTGCTGGCGGTGCCGGGTTCTCTTGACGGGCGTGGCCACGTTGGTGCCTTCTGAGGCTGTCCCTGCGACTGAAACATTTGCCACAAGTATCACACCTCAATTCATTCAGCGCGGGAAGACCTTGAACGTGCACCCGACGCCGGTGTCTATTGAGACTGAACCTTCGCGTGAAGGTTTTCTGGCAGTCGGTACAGGTGAAAAGAGGGCGCCGTCTTTCTACCTCTTCGTCAGAAATATCCTTTTTAAAAGAAAGAAGAAGGGGAGAAAAAATTGTGTTAGAATGATTTGTCAAATTGATTCTGAAATCCAAGCAAACTAAAGTCGTACGACAAGCAATATAAACAAACGAAAATCATCACATGTTTAGGAAATGGGTATCTTACCATGGGTTCTTCTTCAGACAAAATTTCCGGTGGCACGGCGGGATTAAACACATTGACCCTCGGATTCTGTAATTAAATAAGAATATACACAAAATTTAACCAAAGTTTGGTAGTCAGCAGAGTCATCAACACCGAACCGAGGGCAGCCGAGACTAGTGAGGTATGTGTACTTTAACGATGGAACGTAACACACCTCAAAAGAAACAGAAACAAATATGACGTCACGGGACATGTTCAGACGTGCAACAAATAACGGGCTTTAGTCGTTACGGTAACTGTACACTAGTACGGATGCGTTATGTGTGACGTCATTGACAAGTTAAAACATGCGACAGGAAAGCGTCTTATATAGGCACTAACTTATAAAGTATGGCGACGGATATGATTAGAGCGATGGTCCATAATTATGATACACCGAGACCAGCATCAGGTACAATACAGATAAACTTGTAAGCATTATTATAGCGAACAACTCCAGGTGCCTATTGAGACATCGGATTATCTAACAAAATGTTCCTTCTTTTGAGAAATGATTGGGATGATGTTCTGATGTTTAATTGTAATTTGGTACAAACCAGTATAAAAAGCCAGATTAATCAAAATCCCGACAACGTCCTGAGACAAAATTCAATTCAAGTTTTTTCTTACCTCCCCATCTCCGTGTTGACCTTGCAAGTGAGGCGGTGTCTCGGGGATGACATACGGCTGGACATCCACCGCGAGCGCTTCTTCCTCCATACGCTCAATAAGATCTAGCTGTGATGCTGTTGGATCTGGCGAGTCAAACGGGTATTGGTGGACTTCGTCTTGCGCGAGCGCTTCTTCCTCCATACGCTCAATCAGATCAAGCTGTGATGCAGTTGGATCTGGCGAGCCAAACGGGTATTGGTGGACTTCGTCTTGAGACATGTTGGCAGCGAGAGCAAGCGATGGAAATGATGGCATCGCCAGCGCTGTGGAGCAATATAACCGCGATGGAACGAGCCACGAATCGTTGTACGTGTTCAAAACGTTTCTGTCTTTGGAAACCAAAATAGGAAGTCTCCTGCCACCTTAGTTGTTTGGTCGGAGAGAAATCGGGGGTCATGGTGTTAATGGAGGCTGGGGACGAATGAGGGCTTGCCGGACTAAAATTAGATATTTTTTTTTTTTTTTTTTAAGATCTTGCCGCCAGGGTCTGGTATTTACCGGAACAGAGTCGAAAACAAGTTTAGGCAATCCGTCTTAAGAGAAGCTCAAAACGTTTCTGTCTTTGGAAACCAAACTAGGAAGTCTCCTGCCACCCTAGTTGTTTGGTCGGAGAGAAAACGGGGGTCATGGTGTTAATGGCGGCTAGGGACGAATGAGGGCTTGCCGACTAAAATTAAAAAATTATGTTTTCAGATCTTGCCGCCAGGGTCTGGTATTTACCGGGACAGAGTCCAAAACAAGTTTGGGCAATCCGGACAAGTTCAATATGGTTCTGTCTTTGGAAACCCAAATAGGAAGTCTCCTGCCACCCTAGTTGTTTGGTCGGAGAGAAAACGGGGGTCATGGTGTTAATGGCGGCTAGGGACGAATGAGGGCTTGCCGACTAAAATTATAAAATTTTGTTTTCAGATCTTGCCGCCAGGGTCTGGTCGGAATTGTCGGACCAGTATTGATTATCTATCGTTTTGAAAACGTTTCGTCAGGGTCCAGTCTTTCGCATGGAGCCACCTATATTGATTAGGTGGGGTAAAGGGGGTCACGGGGTAAAATGGTCTGTGATATGCACTGAAGTTCATACAGAGTTCAAGTTTCAACGCGATCCGAGCACACATGTAGTGTGAGGTTTGCACTCCAGTTCATCCAGAGTTCAACTTTCCATGATCTTTTAAGACTAGGGTATTATGCACCTTGAGAAACCAATTCCTGTATAAATATGTCATATAGCATAAACTCGTAACACAGCGTGGTTAAAGAAAATTGTATGCAGTATGTATACATTTAAAAAATATGTATTTATTGAATTAAATTATATAAAAGGAATGACACTTTTTTGTATAAGATAGGCCTATACTTGTATTAAGGATACAACACATACGCAAACAAAATCCATGCACACACAACTATTCTTTCTTTCTTTCTTTCTTTTTTTTTTTTTTTTTTTTTTTTTAATTTCTATACTACACTTCTTCTTTTTTCTTTTCTTTTTTCTTAATTTTATGGTATATATATATAATTATTATTATTATTATTATTATTATTATTATTTTTTTTTTTTTTTTTTTTTTTTAAATTAATTAATTAATTAATTATTTTTACCCACTCACTTCAAAATTACGAGAAAAGATATGAAGAATATTTTATAAGAAAACAAAACTAGAACAGACAAAAAATGTATCTAAACATAAACAATGAAAAGGGAGTAAACTACTTATGTTCTTGAAATGTATTAAATTAAGAAAATCAGCACTCTGTGTGGTCTGAAAAGATATGAAAAGTAACTTTTAAGAAAAAAAAAAAAAAAAAAAGAATATGCAAAATTTGACTACATAAAAATAAACAATAAAAAGTAGTAAACTAATAATGTTCTTGAAATGTATTAAATTTAGAAAATCATCACTCTGTGTGCTCTATTGTGTATACAGAATCTATTCAGTAGTATTGTCAAAGCAAGTCGAATTATAGGAACGAGTTGTATCTGATATTAACAAAAAGCAGTATAATGCAATAATTTGTAATGTACAAGAAAAGGAAATAATTCCTGGGGAATCAGCACTCTATGTGCTCCATTGTGTACTGAATCAATTCAACAGTATTATCAAATCGGGTCGAATAATAGGAATGAGTTATATCTGATTGATCAGATTTCCAGTCATTCAAAATGTCTGCGGCCATTGAACTAAATTCAGTGTTCAAGTCCATTCTCTCACCAGAAAACAAATCAGCACCCAACATGCTAGCTACTGCATGAACGATGGGTAGTATCTTATCAGTTTCCATGGACTGCAAGGCCTCCAGAAAATGCTCAGGTATGAAATCTTCGATGCGGCTCTCGGGACAGTCGCCGAAGAACATGCAGGCATGGTCCCATTGACTTGGCCAGTCCTCCTCGCACCCCTCGCACCCCAGTTGTTCTTGCGCACGATACGCCAGCTGGAGAATTTTCTCCGTTATCAGTTTAGTTAAAAGCTGTTCAGTGAGCCTTCTTGCCCGTCCCCGTCTAGCGATGATGTCCTGACTCGTAGAAACTATGGTTGATACAAAACGAAAGAAAAAAGAAAAGTAAGTATCGAATGGCAGTACATCTAGACGGTGGTTATGGCCTTGGCTATCGACTTTCTATGCTCGTCCAACGCCTTCCATTCATCGGCTGTCAGATTTAAGACCTTCTTCCCGGCCAGTAGCTTGCTTTTCTCCTCGTTGAGATAATACTCTCTGAGGTTAACGTAAACCTTATCTTTAAAGCGCTTAACAACGGCATAACGCTCACCTCCGATGAAGAATTTGGCGGCGGCGTTCTCGTTCCTCTCCTGGTCGGGATCCGGGCTGAATTTTCTCTTCCGGTTTAGTTTGCCCTTGACGAAGGGTGGCTCGGTGAGGTCCGCCGAGGGTAGGTCACCGGACAGCTCGGACATGGCGGCCGCCAGTAAGTCAGGTGATGGGCCAGAGTCGACATTACTTCCCTCCTGTTGAATGGGTTGAATGATCGGAATGGACCATACACTCTGCCTGGTGAAGATGTTGTAAAAGTATGGTCTCTTCTCCCCAACACTGAAGCCTTCACGCCAGCCTCTTTTCATCTGGATGTGAGTTAACTTCTTCACACTATCAAACGCCGAGCTTTCAACTTCAGCGACTGGAGAAGATGGACGAACACTCGAACCTTGCGACAAATCCATTCTGGTTGTTTTTCGATTGTTCTTTTTTGTGTATTCGCTAAATATCAAACGCGTAGTCACAGAGAGAGAGAATGAGAGAGCGAATGATCTTGGTGGCTGGAGAGAGAATGACGCTCACATCCAATCGCTTCCAATTTTATATTCGTTCAGATTTGTCGAGGCTTGTCCAGACCTGTCCATGACGTCATCGGTCCTTTGCTTTATTACACAACACTTTGACTTGTCGAGGCTTGTCCAGACCTGTCCATGACGTCATCGGTCCTTTGCTTTATTACACAACACAAACGTAAGTTACATCTGTTTTTTTGTATT
Source organism: Astropecten irregularis (assembly GCA_963971285.1). NCBI lineage: Eukaryota > Metazoa > Echinodermata > Asteroidea > Paxillosida > Astropectinidae > Astropecten > Astropecten irregularis. Next base: position 14,386,608 of record OZ020244.1, on the reverse strand, counting down.
TGTTTTTGCCGTTTTTTCTTATTCAATGTTCTAATTCATTGACAACTAATTAGCCAATCATGAACAATCATGTTTTTAATTAGCCAATCACAATTACCCTTTCATTCAACGACCAATCAAGAGCGACCTTATTTCAAACGAGTAAACCAACATCAGACCCATCCCATACAACACCATCCGTACCCAAAACAGGCTCCACATCACAACTGCACCACCTATTATGAACAGCGCCACCAACGCCACCACCCGCACCACCTGCACCACCACCACCACCTGCACCACCACCACCACCTGCACCACCTGCAGGTGCTAGCACCACCAATTGGGGTGCATTCAGCCCCGTACATACTACTGCGGTTAATGCTAGTTGAAACGTGCAAACAAAGAACTCCTTGAAACAGCTCATGAAGTCTCTGAAAACTTCTTTGAATAGATTCATCTGGATTGTAGATTGACAGATATTTTGGGAGATTTATTGTGTCAAATCCAGTGTAAAGGTGGAAAATTGTACTCACTATTTAGTGACGTTTCACTTATAAGCTATCAGTTTCATCAGACTGGCGACTCATACCACTGCTCACTGTCCTTTTATTGACGTTGGAGACTGTCATAGAGGGCGTGGTCTATTATTATTCTGCTTCGCTGGTTACTCCGCTACTGGTTACTCCGCTACCGGTGTTCCGCCACTGGTTACTTCGCTACCGGCATTACGCCCCTGGTATTAGCCCTGGAGGTAGCTCCGAACAAGTGAACCAGCATCTTGTACTCTTTGGGGTTGTCGACAACTCCCCATCCTCCCACCATAGAAATCGCAGTGCATCAGTATCTTGTGGCGACACCCAGACTTGTTGAAACATTCCTTCCACGTCAGCTACTAAGGCGACTCTCTCCTGGCGAAATCGCATCAACACCCCAACCAAATTGTTAGTGAAGTTAGGTCCCTGCAAGAGTTGGCTGTTTAGGGACACACCTCGGTAAGTAGAAGCGGAATCGAATACTACCCGAACCTTCTTTGGTTTCATGGGGTGGATAACATGATGGTGGGGTAGGTACAAAACTGTTCCTCTCTGCGCTTCCTTCTCTTCATTGACCTCCTTAGCATGGTCCTTCTGGATGTACTCTTGTATAGTACACTTGTAGCCTTCATATAAGACTTGATCATTCTCCAACCTTCTCTTCAAAGACTGGAGTCTCTTTTCGGCTACTTGTTTGGTAAGGATGGCGAATGTTGTCGCAAAGGTAGGGACATCTGATAGTGACCATCCTTCAGAGATATTGAACTCTCCATTGTTGTTCTGGCCTTTCGATCTTCGACTGACTCTCCGAGTTTCTCATCTTTGTCGTCAAGCCCGAAGTCCATCTGCCAGAAGCGGCTTCATTTGAGTGTGCAGTTCTTCCTCTGCTCGTATGTGGTTGACTGCGAAGGTATGTCGTCCCTTTGGACACAGGTCCAATCAGAGTCCATCCCAAAGGTGAACGGACAGCATACGGTTCCTTCTTCTCGCCTCTCCTTTCCTCTTGTACCCAAAAGGCTTCAGGAGTGTCGCTTCCGATGAGCAATCTCACATCGGCATCTTCAGTAGGTGGAAGAGATATTCTATCTTAGTGAGACCATCCACACTCAGAAAACGAATGTAAAAAATAAACTAGACATTTAAGTGTTCGTGGACGAACACGGAGCTGTTCCGACTTATTTGATCAGCTTTATAAGCTCCGATGACGTCATGGTCATTTACAAAGCAGCATGCATCTGCAGTTTCTAACAAAGCTTTTGTGAAAAGAATCATTACCATAGCTTTTGTCATTCTCAAGATATGCTGCAATCATAAATTATGCCTTTTGATGTTAATTTAATTAACAGTTAATTTCACAACAGCATGCAAATCTACAGGGTCTAACAAAGTTTTTACAAAAAGAACCAATACCGTAGCACTTACCGTTCTCGAGATATACTGCTATAAACCAAAAATTACCTTTTTTGATGACGTCATGATGACGTCACTGTAAATTTCGGGGCAGCATGCACAGCTACATGATGCAACAAAGCTTTTACAAAAAGAATCATTACCGTAGCACTGACCGTTCTCGAGATATGCTGCTAATAATAAAATCAGCATTTTTTGATGACGTCATGATGACGTCACGGTAAATTTCTTGGCAGCATGCACAACTACATTATGCTACTAAGCCTTTGCAAAAAGAATCATATTCATAGCCTTTGTCGTTCTCAAGATATGCTGCTAACAAAATTGACTAATTAAATATGCAAATGAGCTGTCACGTGCCTAATTAATGAGGAATTTTTACAACTCAGTGCCAGTATGATCCTTAGCTTATAAGCTTTCATATGATACCTCATCTAAGCTGATCAGAAGAAGCTAAGAAGAGATAAGCTGTTAACAAGCTTATAGGGTGATAAAGAATAATAATAATAATAATAATAAAAATCTAAGCAAAAACTAAACCTGTTCCGACATCCGAAATGTCGGAACAGCTAAATATGTAAGGAATATTGTGTAAACAAATACTTAATTTATGTAAAATCCCATGAAAAACCTATACACATTTGTTTTGTTAATTTTTTTTTCTTCATATTTTGGTAGTAAACATAGACGTTTACAATGATTGTGTAAAGTTTACATAAGTGAAGTAAGTACTTTACGTGTATCAAGTGGTAAGAAATTAGAGTTCATAACGTCATGGTAAGTTTTACAATACATACATGACAGATATTCAATTTACACAACAAACAAGTACTTTCGGGAGTTCGAATATGCGTGGCTTCACTTGACGGACATAACAGCCTGGAAATGGACAACAAACTTGAAGGCTTGGAGGTTTGGTCATCTTGTGAAGGTAATTAACCTTAGTTTATGTTTTCAGGTTAATTTGTGTAATATTAAGGTACGGATGGCTGACTTGTGAATGGTTTACCTACATTAAATATGGATTTATAACCTGTGAAAATACATTATGCCAAGGAAGTTATACGTCCGTTACAAAATGTGACATTCATATGCGTTGATTTCTGTGTAGTAATTTGAGGACAAACAAAATGGACAGAAGTCTTTGAAAAGCTTCTATTAAAGCTTCGTCCTTAAATTTATTCCATCCTGGCAAACCCATCTTCTGAAGGAACTATCATCTGGTAGAATCTAGTTTGGACCATTTTCCGGACAGTTGATAATGGTGGTGGTGCAAACCAGTATTGTTCACAGAAGATAATTATGGTTTTTTTTTTTTTACATTTTCTTTAGGTGAAAGCAACTTGGAATTGTCTGCTCTCCAACTTCCTCTGATCACTGGCCGACGAAAGGCGAAATGTGTACGACAACATATAATCCTTCACTGAGACTTTTTTTTTATCGATGTTCACTCGGTAAGTTTCAATTTTTACTTAGATGTTGCATAGTCTAATTTTTCATGAATTCAATTATCAAATTACAATGTAACAACAGGATCCATGACTGAAAACCGCTTAGAAAAAAGACCTACAATAAACTTCGGGAATGCTCATAGGATCTGGATGTAAATAAGCTCATTATGAATCATAGAAGACTACATATGCGGCAGAGGACTCACGTGTCCCAGGTTTGAATGAAAATTGACCCTGAAGTGTTTTTTTTTTGTCTTCAAATAATTATTCCATAGTGCCTCTGATATTTACAGTCGTACGTTGTCTAATACATTTTATTTGCTTTCAATTTGTGTTTCCATTTCTTCAGGAGAACAATCACCAAGAAGATGGAACAACAAAATCACAGCCGTTCTGATTGTCTGAGGTACTGCAGGATAAAGGACAATGAGACATGAATTGGGAAAATTTAAATTACATTAAAGGGAACTGCACAGAGAAAGTTGTGTGGCCTATTGTTATTAAAGGGGACAAAACTACGCATGCATTAATCAGAAAAAATGTCATAAAATCGTCACTTTTCAAGTGCCCAGCGGAATTTCAATGGAATCTTGTAGAGAAAGACCTGTTCTATCAAGCGAACGTTGTTTCGTGAAATGTCGGAATGATACTTTTTTTTTAAATCTAGGTCAAAGGTCAAAGTTCGTGTGTCACAGGTCATGGGTATCCACTTTTACTTTTTCTCTATTTGTAGGGTGGCATCACTTAGAGCATCTAATTCTGGTCATTTTGATACCACAATTGCATATTTTTGTTGAAATATGACCGAGTTATAGTTTTATCCTGTCCAAAGGTAGTGTCAGAACATGAAAATGTCCGTTTTTTTGGCGCATGCGTACTGGCCACACGGGTGGAGGGATTCCACTAAAAAATTGCGTGCAATCATTACTCATTGATACCTACTTGCATACCAATTTTTTTAAAAATCGGAATACCTAAGGCAAGCTTTTAGGCAGGATTAGTGGAACAGCGTGTGTATGAAAAAAAACAGGGTGTGTACATGTCAGTGTTTCCCCTGGGTTGCTGGTAGCCATGAGGTGGTTAATGAAATTTTGACGCGAGAAGCCCTTGACGCACGGTGTCAGGGCCCACTTCTTAAGAACTCAGTTTATATACCTACATCATGTCAATGTTTGCTTTTGTTTTGGATTGGTTTTTAACACTGATCTTATATTCTTGTTTGAATTTTTTTTTTATGAGAATGATACACAAATAAATGAAAACAAAAACAAGTCCACATGTGGAATATTATTATTTACCTTTAGGTTGTGTTAAATTGAGGGCCTACTTAGTCTTAATCACAAATTGAATTTTGAACACCAAATAATGAATTGACACGCCTCGTAACCTTTAAGTCTGGTCGGCCAAACATGTTTGAAAAATGTAGGCTATGCGAGAACGATAAGGATCCATCACGGTGAGCCTAGCACTAGCTGTCACTTTTCGGGGTGCCGTAACGCTATGGGTTTTGAAAACAACAATTTAATATCAATATCATTCGATAGGTGAATTTCTGGTGAAACATTGCGGCACCTACATTGTACCTCTAGGCCAACTCCTAGATCATAAACTATTTGTTTTCTGATCCTCATACATCCGTTATGCTTGTGCATTCTCTGTGCTTTTTTGTAATTCACCCACAACTTTTCGAGAAACATGTACGAAAACAGTAGCTAACAAATTGCTTAAGTTAACCACGCATTAACTCAGCGTGTTTTAAACCAATCACCATCCTAGGGATTCTCTCGGTGGCGAGTTTTTGGCGCAAGCAAAATGAGCAGCCATGCACCGTGCGTGGATCGTGGAAGATTTCCATTCCTATAGCGAATTTAAGGTAAAATGACAAGTAAAAATCAATGTCGGAGCAGCAGTCACTTCTTTTAGGTGAAACTAAATACCTCATTGACTGTGCTATTCCGCCCATGCGAACTAAAGGTATAAAATTCGCTCATATGAACATTCAAAGTCTTACGTAAAAAATCGATCAATTCCGGATTTTGTTAAAGAATGAGCCATTTGATATAATTTCTGTGAATGAGACCTTGTGTGACGATTCGATATCTAACTCAGAGGTCTGCATAGAGGGATTATCACTCTACAAAAGAGATAGAAACCGTCATGGGGGCGGAGTGGCTATTTTTGTTTACAATGTTTTTAATGTTCAACGTAGACACGATCTTGAATCATCTGTGTTAGAGAATATATGGTTGGAAGTACGCTATCCGCATAAGTCCCCCTTTCTTGTCGGTTCCTTTTATAGACCCTCTAATTGTGCCTATGATTTTTTAGACGAGTTTGAAAAAAACATCAGTTGTGCGTCTGCAGATAATGTTGACTGTATTGTCCTCGGTGATTTTAATTATGATGTCACCCCTCAGATTGTAAGTGGTCAGTGCTCTGAATTATTGTTCCAAACTCAATCTAACGGTTTTACTCAGCTAATTGACCTACCCACTAGGGTAAATAGTCACAGCAGAACCATTATTGATTTAATATTTGTATCAAATCCAGCTTTGTATCGGGACTGTGGCGTGTTTTTAACTGATGTTAGTGACCATTTTTTAATTTATGCAATAAAGAGTTTTAAACTAAATCGTAAGACTTTTAATGACTGTATTACGTATCGCCCATTTAACCAATTGGACGAAGAGCTTTTTAAAGACGATTAAATGAAGATTCCCTGGGATATTCTTAATGACATTGATGATATTGATGTGGCACTTGATACTTGGGTCAGTTTGTTTATGAATGTGGTAGAGCACCATTTACCTGTTCGTACTAAGAGAGTCCGTAAAAAAAACTTGTCCTTGGATCACTAACGAGGCTGTGCAGTTGATGAATGAACGTGATCACCTGCACCGATTAGCTGTTAACAATAACGACTATCATGCATGTAGAGAATATAAAGTACTTCGTAATAGGGTTACCCACATGTTGAAGATGTGTAAAGCTAATTATTATCGTGAAATCATTCGTGATACTGGTCACAACCATAAGAAAATTTGGAGCTGCTTGAAGGACATTGTTCCCACTTCAGGAAAGGTTCAGCCCGATAATATTAAATCTGGTAATGACGAATGTACTTCACCGGGAGATATTGCCAATGCGTTCAATGAATATTTTATCTCCTCAGTTAAAGATATCATTTCCAATGTGTCGAGGCATGAGCCAATTATAGATCGTGAGGATATGGCTGACACCGGGGCTACCTTCTATCTCCAACCGGTGTCTGAACATTTTGTTAAGAATGAAATATCTAAGATGGACTCGAACAAAGCAACGGGTGATAATAATATCAGTTGTCTCCCGGTGCTTGTCCCTGTGTTGCTAAATCTTTAACAAGGATTATTAACTTGTCTCTTAAAAAGGGGTGTGTTCCTCATTTATGGAAGAGTGCTAAAGTTTTGCCACTTCACAAATCAGGTGACACATCGTGCTTGAAAAATTACAGGCCTATCTCGGTGTTACCGGTTTTAAGTAAAATTCTAGAAAGGGCTGTTCACAATCAACTATTTCAATTCATTTCCGACCATAATCTTTTACATGCTAATCAACCTGGCTTTAGGCCAATGCACTCTACCACTACCGCTCTTATGAAGCTTGTTAATGTTTGGTCTAGTAATATTGATGAAGGTAAATTAACAGGTGTTGCTTTTATTGATCTGAGAAAGGCTTTTGACACAGTCAACCATGATCTGTTGCTCACCAAATTACGCGAGCTAGGATGTTCTAAATCATCGTTAAACTGGTTTCTGTCCTATCTGGCTGACCGCACGCAAAGCGTCAACTATAAGGGTGCTATCTCACAGGCCAAAGCTGTGAAGACTGGAGTTCCCCGAGGCTCGATTTTGGGACCCTTGCTGTTTTCAATTTATGTAAACAGTTTGCCTAATTCAGTGAGCATTGGATCCATCGAAATGTATGCTGATGAAACTACATTTACTGTGAGTGGAACAGATGTAAATGAAATAGAAGAAAAACTGACTAATGGTGTAAATCAGGTTATGAATTGGATCAGTGCAAATCGCCTTGTCATCAATCTTGACAAAACTACTGTTATGGTAATTGGGTCGCGTGGTAAACTAAACCGTATTGAGAGTGTGAATATAGTTGCTAGTGGTAATCTTCTAAAACGTGTTAGAGTGACCAAGTGTCTTGGTGTTTTAATAGACGAAGAGTTACATTGGAACGACCAAGTAGAGAAAGTTACTAAAACAGTACAGGCTAAGCTTGGCATGCTTCGAAGGGTCAAACCTTTTGTACCCACAGAATGCTTGACTATGCTCTACAACTCAACTTTGTTCAACCGCATTACGATTATTGTTGCCAAGTTTGGTCTGATAGATTTCATATGCAAACCATCAAACTTGAAAAACTCCAAAAGCGGGCTGGTAGAATAATACTTAACAAGAACTATAGCACCCCGACTGTTGAGCTTCTTCGTGAGTTGAAATGGATGCCCTTAAAAAAGCGTTTTATGTATCACCGAGCCATGTTGATGTTTAAATGCTTAAACAACTTAGCACCAGCTTACTTATCAGATGGCTTAATACATATTAATCAAATGCATAATTACAATACCAGACATGCCTTGAAATCACTTGCTGTGCCAAAGATTAGGACGGAAAAATTTAGAAAAAGCCCGATTATTACTGGGATCAATGTCTGGAATAGTCTTGATCAGTCTTTAAGAAATGAATCGTCTTTAGCTAGTTTTAAATTTTCTCTTAAAGAATATTTTATGTAATATTGCTGTCTTATATCAATGTTTTGATTTAAGCATAGTTTTTCTCTGTAAGTAATTATTTCTTTATATTAACTTTTATGATGGTTTAATTGTATGTTACTTCCAGATGCTTTTGGTTGCACGTTATAACTTTTAGAGAGTGTTTTGTTTTTTAATACTTCTCCTTTTAATTAATTGGTTTACATGTAATTGAAATTTGTATTACTTTCTTGTTAATGTCTATTATGTTGTTTTATTTGTATGATGCAATGTTTTTACTGCAGCTTTTTATCACTGTTTTGCTTTTACCGTAGTTTTTCCCTGTTTTATAATTATCTTAATACATTTATTAATTTTTGTGTAGTGCTGATTGCGTAACGTGTTTTACCTATAATTTCTCCTGTTTGCACTTTTTATTTTACGTGACTGTTTTGTCTTTTACTATTTCTCCTTTTAATTGGTTTAATTGTTATTTTTATTGGTTTTCTTGTAAATGTCTGTATGTAATCTGATTTTATTTTAAAACTATGTCAGGGCCTTATGGAAGACCACCCTTTGGTGAATAAGTACCCTGGATAAATATCAGAAATAAATAAATAAATAAATGTCGAAAAGAATTCCTCTGCGGCCAGTTGTTCAAAATTATTCGATCAAGTCCACCAAACACCGCTGATCTCAAATGCACCATGCACGTGTGTCACGAACGGAACGCTGGTTACAGCCTCACGGCAGTGAATACATTTAGGCAGGGATCCGCGCGCGAACCAGTGAAGGCATATCAGTCTATTTCGTGCGTACAAGACCGCGTGTTCGCTATGTAGGGACCGGTGTACGAAGCAGAAATCGGGTCAAAAAGATTGGAACACATTACTTGGAATCGGATGAATTTTAGAGAAGCTAACATGTTTTGAAAACTAATGTTTTGAAAAATCGAACATATTTTTTAAGACTCGGATGTATTTTCAAAAACCTAATCAAATTTAACGACCGAACATATTCAAGTTTCGGATTTTTTTGCGAATCCGATCATTTTTCAAACATCGAACATGTTTCCGAATCGGATGCAATTCCAAAAACCTAACATGTTTTTCGATTCAAATGCATTTTCAACTTCCGAATGCCCACAAAACAGCCGTAGGCATAAAACAGCCGTAGAGTGTGTGTTAGGTTTACGTAATTTCATCCGAGTTTTCATTTCATCCGATTCTGAAAAGCATCCGAAACTTTTGACCCTGTTCGGGCCGGGTTTTGCCGAGTGCCCGAGCCCAGAACTGATAGTCTTGCAACAAGACGTCCGGGGAAAACTCCACGCCCCACTGCAAGCCTACGGCCAGAGCCACTGTTCGCAGTGTTTGGCCTACAAATCGTGCCACTACTAAAATACTAGACTTACTAGTACAATGATAAGGCCTTGTTGAAATTCGAGCCAAAAAGACCAAATGTGCACCCCTTAAACCATATGGAGGTAGAAATAGAAATTATTACTGTAGTCACGCTCGTACTAGGCCATGATCATGACACCTATCGAGGGGGGTATTTATGATAAAATGGAGAAAAGACAAAATATGCACCCCTTAAACAATCGTTAATTTTCTTGTGGCTTTTTAAACCATTTTTTTTTTTACCATTTTTTTCATACCGGTGATTTAATTGTAATGACCAGGTTTTATACAATAAAAGAAAAATGTCGACCGTCTTCTGCCTGTTTTCAAGTTGTAACTTACAATTACAAAGGAAATAAGGGAGGTCATGCCCATATTCCGAAATGGGTCAAGTCGTACCCAAGTTAATTCGTACCCAAGTCAACTCGTACCCCAAAAATGACACCCAAGTCAACTCGTACCCAAGTCATTTCGTACCCAAGTTAACTCGTACCCAAGTTAACTCGTACCCAAGTTAAGTCGTACCCAAGTTAAGTCGTACCCGAGTCAAGTCGTACCCCATTATTGCACGCGGCATGCGGCTGCCGCCAACAGACTTCGAAGCTGTCATACTACGTACTTGTATTAAATTGACATCTATGTAAAGGTTGAATTAAGATGAACATATAAAACTACAACTCTTGAACTAGGCTTACTGTCTGTTTGTTTTAATTTTGCTGTGTTTTAATAGTTTGTTAATTTTGATACGGACGGTGAGGGGTGGGTTGTTGTTCAATTGATTTTGAAATAGGAATTTTTTGGAGGCGGATAAATAATAATTTTGAAGTTAATGTGATTTTTTTTTATTAAAAGAGACATTAAAATACGATAACTAAAATGTCACGGTCTACACGAACGGGATTTTATTCACAATTGCATAGGGGTACGAGTTGACTTGGGTATATTCATATATTACAAGACAAAAGCTAGTCCCTTGATAAGTTTTTCAAGCCCACACGGATTTCTACTCAGTTTTTTTTTTTTTAATTTTCAATCAACTCAGCAATATCCGCCCCTGATCGATACTGTCGACCCAGCTTTCGTCGATTACTGTTGTAGTTCGACGAACTACACGTTCGATTGATCGTAATATTATTGAATGCTGGTCAACTCGTACGCTGACCAACTCGTATGGCGCCGACGCGACCAAATCGTACGCCTTATCTCTAAGAGTTGGTCGGCGTACGAGTTGACCCGATGAGTTGGTCGGCGTACGAGTTGACCCGACGAGTTGGTCGGCGTACGAGTTGACCAAACAGCGTACGAGTTGATTGACGTACGCGGGTGGGTTGATCAGCTTCGGTAATAATTTTAGTACAAAAGATGAGACAAACATGGCGACACTAGCTACTACTAGTGAACCCCTGGCGAGTCCGTTCTGAATCCTTTTTGGCAGCCTAACGTAAAACGTATGCCTACATAAGCTCACTGGCTTTTGACAGTCCTCAATACGCTTTATAGAATGCAGGATTATGACTGCGTAGAATGCACTGTAAGAAAGACATGCCCGACGTCTTGTTCCAAGACTATCAGTCTGGGCTCGGGCACTCTGCAAAACCCGGCCCGAACCAATATTATTCACTGGGGCGCTAGACCGACCGTCAACCCCAAAAGTCAAAAAAGGGAGTTCAGCGCCCCAGTTACTGGGTCTAATGTAGGCCCCTATGTATGTTAGGAAATGTTACTGTTAGGCCTACGCGGCCAGTAGAAATTATTCACCACTAATACAATTGTAAGGGCGGGGCCGGGCAGGGCGTGACTCAACACAATAGTGACCCACACGGCACACCAGAGGATTCTCTCCACCAAATTGGTTTTAATTCTGATATCAGCGAGCGGTGCACAGGCCAGCGGCATGGGAGCGAGCACATTCGGGGAATCCAACAATTAACAAAGACAAAAGAAGAAAATAAAGAAATACAATTAGCATAATCGAATTTACGTGTGAATGAGGCCCTATTGTTCTAATATCCCAGTTATAATTACCATAAGAAGCAGTCGAGGTTTAACAGTACAATTCCCAACTTATATTCTTAAGAATTACATTTGCTCAAAATTTCCAAACTAGCAGTGATGACAAGGACAATTTAATCAATCTGTCATTATACAGCCATAAATCACACTCTACAGTAAAGACAAGAGACTGTGAATCAACCATCCACTGTTGCAAGGGATTGCTCTCTAAACCAAAAATAATTTAAGAGATTAAACCCAATTCATCTGAAATTCCCATTGTCTGTTCCTATTATTCCAATAAATTAAAATCAACACTTAACATGGGCATTACTTTTACACAAAAGACCATTATTTTACCGAAAAGAGGGACTTATAAAACTGTGTTAATTCTACTACGGTGCCCAGGTCAAATTGTAATACACGTACATTCCCTTTCCCAAGTTCACCACGAGAGGGCCTTCATTATATTTTGTAACTGACAGAAAGTTGAACGAAAAACCCATTTTATTCCCCTAAATCCCAGACCCGACTATTTCCCGATAACATCATTCAATAAAAGAGGCCCCGAACTACTGAGATTATACAATTGATTAAACATAATTAAAAAAACAACGAGGATATTTACCTGATATCAGCGAGCGGTGCACAGGCTAGGCCAGCGGCATGGGAGCGAGCACATTCGGGGAACGGCAAGTCACCGCTTGAGGGCGCTGTCACGCACTTCGCCAATAATCATTTAAGTTTACCTGATCCTCACACAATGTACAACTAACTAGTGCCTTGTACAAGGCCTCATTCGCGACTAGTCATACGGCATTGCACAAAGGCCGTGTAGACAACGCATAGGTTACAAATCCTGCCCTCAACCCCATAGTCTAGTTATGCAAATGCCTAAACTGCATAGGGCCCACATGTGTACAGTGTAGGCCTACATGTACATGTATGCTCCCTATGAAGCAAGGCCTGATTTAACTTAAATTAGAACAACAAATCAACTTACGATGATATGTTTTGCCTAAAGGCTACAGAGCATCAGTCAGCCAGTAGTCAATAAATTACCACGTTATGATTATACGCACAAGATCAAGAAAAATACAATAAAACTCACGTACCTACCCGATGTATCAATACAAAATACCAGGTCATCACTGCTACCAACACAGACAACAGCTCAATCCGCAAACACGATGGCGTACGTTTTTACGTGTCCCTGTATTTTAGCGCGAAAATTGTGGGCGTGTCATGCCACGTCAGTATTTTGCAGCATTTCTATTGGTCGACAGTTTACAGTACGATACTGTAGCACGTTTTACAGTATAATACCACAATTTATTATTTGCATACTATCCCATGATAATTTACAGTAAGATACTGTAAAACAAAAATACAATACACTACTGTAAATGAATACAGTAAAATACTGTAACGGCCGAGAGGTCTAGTAGAAAGAAATCTTTTCTAAATAAACAGGTTACACTCGAGCGGCTAAGCATAACCTGCGGGGACAATTCGTTTAAGGGAAAATATATATATTATATTAAATTTAATTATTAAATGCCAACCCTGAATCAAGGGAACAACTAATAATGAACACAGTTATAAAGGCAACAAATTAAATCAGACTTGACACCTTGAAAAATTAGCACTCTCAATATGGAGGTGCAATTAACTGATCGGACCTCCGGTTGAAGGTGTCCAATTAATGACCACAAATAACCCCCAATTTATCCCTCTAAATACCCGCAAATAGCAATCTAGTTCAGTTGATATGAAATAAAGATAAATCACTCACCCACAAATCCTCCTAGCTGATCAATTCGGAATATAAAGGCGAATTAGACTAAAAGTGATCAACAAATGTAGCAGCAATGAATAATTAATTATACGTCCGAATCCCACGACAGCAATTTGGCAAGCCCCGTTCCTAGCAACAAACTTATTGAACTTGAACTTCCCGCGGCGATTTGGGCTACAAAGAAGTGAAAAGTGTGCGCCGTGAACGCAGAGGCTTTGAGCAAAGCGCCCAATGATAGGATAAATATCGCCCAAAAGTGCGCGCGCCTAAAAGCGCCCAACTGTGCATTAAGCGTAGGCGAAACTCAACTTCCCACGATAACAAACAATAATAGCGCCCAATAGTGCTCCGTGCCTGCGACAGCAAAGCATGCGCTTGCGCATTATGCATTAGCACAACTTAGGAGACGAACGTGAGAAAACAAAATACATATGAGTAAACCAATTTTCGCTACACAGCCCCATTCAAGGCCCGAACAGTCCCTGTCCGAAAAGGCCTTAAAACAAATTTGGAAAATTAGTTTACATACAAATATTGAAAAAATCTGAAACAACAAGATAGCAATGCAGCTTCCTTTCAATATATTCCAAACTTTTGATAATCCTTAATAATAATAATCAGATAACCACTAAATACAAAGTTGTTAATTTCAATAATAAATGCAGAAAACCTGAATAAGAAAAACATTGACAATTGGCAAAAATCGAAACGGTCACTGGGATGTAGATATGGATGCATGGTTTCAAACAGACTGGCCTAATTATTCCCTAATTTCATACACACGAACGCGACGGATATGCTTAAGAGTTCCAGTCCGATAGTATTTGTTGACTGTCTCGGTGACCTTGGTGACCTTGCCCTCGAGTGCCGTCTCCAGAAAAGTCTTCCGCACCTTAGTCGCCACCCTCGCTGGTACCTGAACGGAGCCCGTTGCTGCGTCGGCTTCTTCTTCGTCGCTGCTGTCCTCGCTGAACTCAGACGGCTCCTGGGCCTGAAGAACAGCCAGTGGTTTGCTGCCGCGATGAAAGGGGGGCGCAGAAGGAGTTGGAGGAGCTGGTGTTGGTGCAACCGGGGGCGGGGCCGTTGCTGTAGCAGCTGGCGTCTTCGCTTCTGGGGACGGGACCGTTGCTATCTCCAGTTGTGGGGGCTCAGTCAGGACATCATCGTCAGCCATGAACATCCTCATGGAGGCCGTGGGGGAAAGGCTGAATACCTCGTCCAACGTGGGGAAGTTCATGTCAATGAGACTGCCCGATGTTGGCACCGATGTCGCCGTGCTGGTAGATTTCATCACATCACCGATCTGATATCCGAAGATGCGGCCAATGTTGGCTGCGGGGTGGCCAGCTCCGGATGCGAGTTTCCGTCCTGTTCCCAGGAGAACATGCTGGGCTGATCAAAACCCCAGTAACTCCATTGTGACCGCTGGTCTGGTTGGTCTGTTGCTGACTCTCCCGCCATCGGAGTGTCTCCCAGGTCACGCAAGAAAGAAGAATGGACCCTGCGATAGTGTCGGCGGAGATTTTCACGTCGTTTGCTCTTAAATGACCAACGTTGACAGGCCGCTAGCAGGGGGAATCCATGATTATCCTGGGCATGCCTGTTGAGGCTTCGCCGCTGCATGAAGGTCTTGGGGCACCTGTGACACTTCCACAGTCGGGCCAGGTCAAGGTCCTCCGGTGCCTGTCGGGCCATAGCCATTCTGAACAGGAATTTAAGAAAACACGAAAAGTACATACATATTTTATTCACTGAATTTTTCATCAATGAGTTATCGATACCTATGCGGCATCTTATGATTTCTCTTTGGGTACCGCTGGTTTGGCAAAACCGCATCCCGAAGGGTTAATCCATTTGGGTTATTTACTTTGCCGTTTGCTACACTGTACCCACTTGTCTCGGGAGGAATTTCAGTTCCTTCACCATTCGATATGGGGTATCCTTCATCTACTTGTTCGGAAACATCCTCCTGACTAGACTCAGTTCCACTACCAAAATTATGCTCACATGGAGGGACATGAGTCCGCTCGCTCATGGGCACTTTGCATACGATACCGGAGTTCTTCTGTATACTCGATTTCATGTTTTTGTTCCATTGGAACATTTTCCATTGTGAGATCAATTGGGAGAAATGTCTCTCTGCCCATCATCATCATGAAAGGGGTTTTCCGCGCCAATATATACGTGTACAAACTAATTCATTATGTGGCTGTGCACCATGTAGGGAGAGCCACATAATAACCATTATTTTGGTTAATGTGTGGATTTTGCAACATCTTCCGTTCATTATGTGGCTTTGCTCAGTGTGTGACACTGATTATTATGTGGCTTAACTGAAGAAGACCGAGGCAGGGTGAATGAACTGCAAAGAACTATGAGTTTCGCTTAAAAATTCAAATCATCATAACTCTACTTTTATCGAACCAATGTTTATGATTCTTGTTGCATTTTTATTTTTTATTTTAATTCTGAAAATATTCCATGGTTAGACAACAATGCTTTCATTTTAATCTTTTCGTAAAATGTGGCTCAAAATTCATTATGTGGTTTGGCGAGAAGTATCATTGCGGTCCCTAAAATTATACCTTTTGCGGTATCTACAAAATAATGTCTCCTTTTACCCAAAATTGAAAGTATGAATATTTTTCTCTTGCTTGAAGATTGTATATCGATACGCCTTTAAAAAAATACGATGACGAATCACCTGTGTCCACTTGTTTTCTTAGTACCTGCTTATAATTCCAATAAACAACACTTCATACATAATGTGAAAATTTGTGCAAAGGAATTTTTTCAGCAAGGATGAATGTTGTGGAGGGCCATACGAGGTACCAGTAATATGCCAAATTGATACACCTTGTGATGAAGGTAATATACGACAAGTTTGGCAGGTGAAGTTGTATTGGAGTTTTCTTAAAAGTAATTGTTATGAGATTAGTAGGCCCAACGGCTTCGGCTAGCCTACCGTTTTCCCGGCATGCCTGGTCTACACACTATACACCCTTTACTTTTTCCACTATCATGGGATATTATGGGAAGATTACAAAAGAGTAAAGATAATTACACCATTTGACTGCCACAGCTGCTTCATGGTATAAGTTTCTTTACTCCAAATCTTAGGCCTGTTGTGTTTCTCTTATCAGCCTATGACGTGTCTTAAGAAAGCCGAGTGATAGGCTCAATTCAATTTTAAAACTGAATTTGTATTTTTTGTTAGCTGCATAATAGGCCTCAATATCTCAATAATGATAAATAATTCGAGATCACAGTGTCCCCATAGTGTGGCCATACAGAGATCATAGTGTCCCCACAGTGTGGCCACACAGAGATCATAGTGTCCCCACAGTGTGACCACACTGAGATCACAGTGTCCCCATAGTGTGGTCATACAGAGATCATAGTGTCCCCACAGTGTGGCCACACAGAGATCATAGTGTCCCCACAGTGTGACCACACTGAGATCACAGTGTCCCCATAGTGTGGTCATACAGAGATCATAGTGTCCCCACAGTGTGGCCACACAGAGATCATAGTGTCCCCACATTGTGACCACACTGAGATCACAGTGTCCCCATAGTGTGGTCATACAGAGATCACAGTGTCCCCATAGTGTGGTCATACAGAGATCACAGTGTCCCCATAGTGTGGTCATACAGAGATCATAGTGTCCCCACAGTGTGGCCACACAGAGATCATAGTGTCCCCACAGTGTGACCACACTGAGATCACAGTGTCCCCATAGTGTGGTCATACAGAGATCACAGTGTCCCCATAGTGTGGTCATACAGAGTTCATAGTGTCCCCAACGTGTGACCATACTGATATCAGTGTCCCCACAGTGTGACCATACAGAGATCATATTGTCCCCAACGTGTGACCATACTGATATCAGTGTCCCCACAGTGTGACCATACAGCAATCACAGTGTCCCCACAGTGTGACCATACAGCAATCACAGTGTCCCCATAGTGTGACCATACAGAGATCACAGTGTCCCCATAGTGTAACCATACAGAGATCACAGTGTAACCAACATTAAAAAGAAATCACCATACAATCCAAAATAGTGCAGTACAAAAAAATTCCACAATGGAAAATTCATAGATAAATTTATTAAAAATAACAATATCAGAAAACAGTTGATAAGGATGACTACGGACTAATAAAGATGGCTGCAAAGCTAGTTGTCCAAGGTGGCAGCGGCGGCTTGTCTCTTTTGAGAAGCCCTCAAATCTTTACAATTCTGGGCCATTTTGGACCGCACTTCTGAGGGTTGTGCACAGGGAAACCTTTGCAGAACAGTGGCTATAAAATTGAAAACAAAAACAAACAAAACAAAAAATGTGTGATGAGCTTCATTTTGGGAAAAATGTTAAGATTGAGTTCAAAAGAATGAAGTATCACACAAGACACATGTTTCACCAGTCTAATGACAATGATTTTTGAATGATGTATAATAGTTTTGATTATACCATGCCTTCATGAATCCCACTCCCCTGATTGGCAGATTTTGATCACATGTCACCACATTATCTGTAACATGGCGGAGGTTAATAAAACGCGAATAAATTGACTGCCGTAGTCAAAAAGTAGAACTTTGAAGTACCAGATTATTACCAGTCAACCAATTAGATGACAATTGATTTATGTGGACATGATATAAAATGAATGTTTTCACATTCGTAGAATGGTAAAAATAATTTCATGAGGTGACAGACGGACTGTTCAATTCCATTCGGCGAAAAATAAACATTCATTATTTCTTCAATATGGCTGAGATAAATTTATCTGTGCTTCAAACATTGTTTTAAAATACCTAAAATGTAGTTGACCTTCTCCTGGTCAAGCACAGGTCTGTCCTTGTCCTCAGGTTTCAACCTTCTTCCTGTCACCAAGGAGGTTGACATCTCTTTGGGGGAGAAGATGGAGGTCATGAGTTGACACGTTATCTTGCCCATGTCCTTCGCACGAAGTATTTGTTGTAGCATAGCCGATGAAATGAACTGCTTGTCTTCTGACTAGAAGTTGAAAATAAATAGAAAATATGTAATATATAGGATTTATAAAGCATTTGATAATCTATTCATTCATAGTTTCCAATACCAGTCCACCATATTTCCAGGATTGTCCAGTTTTCAAGTGCATTTAGAGGTTAATGCTAAATCTTCTCAAGTTCAGGACACTCCTTTCATGACCTGGGCTGGATTCACGAAGCATTAAGATCAATCTGAAGATGAGCTGCCAGAATGACTATAGTGATTTGTATTGTGACCTCACACTTTGCCTTGCAATAACATTTGATTTACATTTAAGATCAACCTTAGTGTTCTTGTTCTCTGGTTTGTAATAATTTCTCTTCATTTACACCAAAAAGACTACAAATGTTTGAATGTCCAACAAATTGCACTGGCAGTGACCAGTAATTAGTTCCTTTAGACCCTTTATGAACTGAAACTAGCTCGACACATCAGCTGCATGGTACCTTTAGGCAGTTCTGTGTAAAATCTGCCCTCAGTGTGGCACAGAAAAAAAAAATCATTCAAAAGAATGTCTTGGAACTTGGGAATTTGCATTACAGTGTCAATCATCAATTTAAAGTTTTAAACCATAACAGAAGTATACTAAATGATGAAATAAATTAGCAAAATAAAACTACAGCAAACCAATATTACCAACATACCTTTGCTTCTGGTTCATTGGGATGGTTGGCCACTGCTGACACCTCGGTACTGTTGATTGAAGTGGCATGAACATTCCCACAGTTGGCAAGGGCATCCTCTACGACTTTTGACAGTCTGTCACCTAAGCCTGCATTTGTTATTATGTGAAGGGAACAAAAACTACAAGGTTAAACCATGACCAAATAATTATGGTTAAGTTCCCTAACAAATAGAATAGTTAAAATTGAATGAATTCCAGTATTCCACAATTAGTTCCTTCAATTTACAAGGACAAATAAAATGAACAATCTTTCACAAACCAACATTGGAAATAATGCAGTAATAGTAAATTCAGCACATTTTACCATAAAACAAATATTACATTTAATTGTTTACCATCCATGGGAAGCTCAAATTAATCATTCAACAAATTGTCCCCTTACAATTGAAGATTTCCTTTATTTTAATTTGTCTGCGGGCACTCAACAATTCTCCTTTTTTTGGTTAATTACCTTCTTGAAGAAGAAGATTTTGCCTCTCCAGCTTCTTGATTTTCTGTTTCATTTCCGCAACAGTCTTTTCCAAAGCTAAGATCTTCATGCCTGCACCATCGCTCATCCCATCTTCATCATCCGAAGAAGATTCCAGTGAAATGGTAGCAGACTTCATGAAGTCTGCCATCTGCCGTCTGCCTGCTGCTTTTCGTTTACGCTGCCTCTGTCAATTGGCAACGGAAGTTGACAATAAAAAGAGATGTTAATAATAAATTTGATAAATTTTGCTCAATTTGCTTTTATTTGCCAGCACACTCATCCAATTAATTTTGGGATCTTGCTCACACTACTTGTTCTACTGCAACACCACATGTGGCATCGTAATGACTCCATTACTTTTTAAGTAATATATAATACCTCCCCGTCAAATCTTTTTGTCTTTTCTTCATTTGTCTCGGCATGGGTCTCGGCTTCCTCTTCCGATGAGAACGCACGCTTCTTTCTTCTGGCTCTGCCTGTCCTGTCATCCAAACTGGTAGTGGTACTACTTCCAGCACTTGTTCCAGCCAAGTCCTGGAGAAATGAGTCCTCCTTCTTAAGGAGGACTGACCTACTGTCTATTAAGAGAAAATGAATGAAGTATAAATAAAATGTACATCGTGTGCATGAACACTGACCAAAAAGCCCTAGATTGTTGGCCCTGCCTCTGTGTTGCATTGTAAAAAAGGCGAAACTGTTGCCGCTTCACATTTTATGATACTTCACTTGCACGAAAATCAAGGAACAAATTTCTTGGAAGTGGACATTTAATGAGTCGAGCACCTCTGTGTTACAATGCAGACTCAACAAAGTCACTTCACAGTATAGGCCATCACAAGGCCTACAGACACACCTTCAATTTAACACATCATGGCATAAGTTCACAATGAATGTAAACGGAGGACTGGCCTACTTGTTTATGTAAGTCTAATAATAATATACCCTCCCCTTCACTGGTATCAGGAGCAACTCCCCCCCAAATAAATTCCACATGACTTAACACTAGACTGTACCAGGTCTAAAACAATAACAACCAAGATAACGCTACATGTAGTGGATATATGAAGGCGGTGCTGGTAGAAATATACCATTAAAATATTTCCGCCTGAAATGGTGTAGGCCTTGGCCCTATTTATCCAGAAATAAGCCAAACAAAGACCGAAAAAAGTTTTGATCTCCGTGTAAGATCAAAACTATTATTTTTGTTTTATAATTATCGCAATTAGGCCTGTTAGTATAAGAAAAATTGAGTCAGGTTTCGCTATTTTCTTGTGACTCGGAAAAAAAAAAATTTTCAGAGCCTCACTAGGTGTGTTGTTGGGCCTATGTCTACATTTTTGATTAGTGTGAGTGCTGTTCTTTGACCTATGCCAATCATGATGATGTACATGTACTGTATAGGGCCTAGGCATGCTAGAGCCAGAGGCCCAGTTTAAGTTTGGAGTGTATATTTTGCCGGCACCATCATGCATTCTTCTCGTTGGCCATGCAGGCCTTCTTTCTTTAAAAGTTTTTTTGCTGGACGTTAGATTAGCCAATCAGAATATTTAAGGGAACGGCAAAATAGCGTTTGCATGAAGATTACCGGTGCCGGCAAAATATACACCCATAACACTCACTGTATAAACTTAGGCTAACTTTAAATTTAAGAACCAAACATCATACAAAACATGCCACAGCAGAATTGTAAATTTAAACACACACAATAAATAATCAATCAATTTAGGCCCAACCCGTATCTAATAACCATTGACAAAACTTTCCCTTACTTACCATTCACTGCCAGTACTCTTGCGGCATAGGCCTTCCACCCGTGCTTGGGTGCCTTCTTCAGTAAATCGCCATGCTTCACCATGCCAACTTTCACTGAATCATCCAGCATGGTTTTGTCCATGACAAACGACTCATCCAGAATGCTAGTTTGGTTGGTGTCAACCCAAAACACTAGCACAAACATTACGAGATCGCAAACGGCCTACTAAACTACTTCAAGTATGAACAAATAATATCAGGAACTGATACTGTTGTGTGTAATGTGGTCGAACGAACTTGCCGGACAATACCGTAAAACTTTCTCATTCAATGTAAAAATCTGGGTTACGTCATCATTATAGTCTGTACACCAGCTTCTTGGTACGGTACGGTATGCACCATTTAATGAAGATCTAATGGTATGCGCCCTCGAGCAAACTAATATCGCGTTCATTTTGTCATTAGGTTGTATGGAAGCCAGACTGAGAGTCTTGTTCTCGACCCAGAAGACTAATGACGTCACAAAATCGCCGGCTGTCAGACAAACATTAGGGGGTTTTCGATTGACGCGTTCACATAGTGGACTGCGACGTGATGACGTCATTTTTACAATCTGCGCAAGCGCCACGTCCACTGGCACGGCCACTGGCAGAATCTAGGACGCGTCCACAGCCCTTTTGCCGTTCACCTCAATGGAGAACGCGTGACCACGTTCACATTTACAGACATTGAAGGTGTGCCATTGTCCAACATGGAAACAACTTCAAACTACAACATAAATTCATCATCATCCAACACGTCGTCAAAATAATACAAAACAAGAGCTTCACGTAGTCGGTGGAGGTTTACCATGACACTTAATCAATCTGTCAAGATGGCGCACGTTATGAATATTTATTGCAAAGACATCACGTGACGTCTTGACGTGCGTCGACTGTTAACGAAACGCCTCCAAAATGAGGTGAACGCGGGGTGTTGACTAATTGAGTGAACGTCCGTTGTGGACGTGAACGGCGTCCTCGTCGACACAATCGAAAACCCCTTATTGTCTCACACGCGTAGTGTACATGGACGCGCACACTCACGCACGTGCATGGTTGCAATGTTTTTCTGAGATCCGGTGCTATTTTTAGCGTAAGTGCGGAGCGCTATTGGCTTTTAATCCTGTTTTTATTGAGAAAGAAATGTCATGCTTAGTACATTGTTGTGCTAAGCAAGGGCCAATTTCATAAAAGTGTTAAGCACCAAGATTTGCTTAGCACGAAAATGTCTCGCCCAATAATTCAAACCACCATTGAAAATCCCGTTTGGTATTCATGGTCAGCAAACAACAGCCAAAGAACAATCACAAGTGACACACAACACGTGGAAATTTGGTTGTTAACCCTGTTTTTATTAAGACAGAAATGTCATGCTTAGCAAATTTTGGTGCTTAACACTTTCATGAAATTGGCCCCTGGGCCGTGAAATTGGCCCCATGTATGTTTGTCAATGCCATCAAAAATGGAGCTAGGGCCTACTCCAAGATTCTCCGCTACGTCACTTTGGGCGTGAATACTTAACAATTTGGCATTTCTTCGTCCTTCAGAACTTATCCCAAAATGAAAGTCTTGAGGCCTATGTAGACCTATGTTAAATGTCAAGAATTCTACTAGACAGGGATCATCTTTAAGCCACACCCCTCCCCCGAAAGTAAAATCACAACCGAACCGTTTTCTTCGCGCTCCCCTCATAACCACAGAAACGGATACAACCATAACGCGAACGAAGCGATTCGCGCGCGCGTAATGGAAAACAACTATTAGTTTGAGAGCTAGGTGGGTTTTAATCATAATGTTGAGTACAAAAGGTTTGAGTGCATATTTCTATTGTATTTAATGTACGAATGAGAGAATGGGGCGTCTTAAGTTGCACACCCCTGGGCTTTGGGCCCCCTGGGGCACCAAAGTTGCCCCAAATATCGATTTATTCAAACTTTTGAGTACAACCAAATTTCCTTTTGCAAATGATCATTATTTTAGTGACCTCTGACAACAATTAAAAATGCACAATTCAAGACATGATTTTTCCTGGGGTTTGAAGATAAGACGGGGGTGTTTGTAGATCTACAAACCCCAGGAAAAATCATGTCTTAAATTGTGGATTTGTTGTCAGAGGTCACTAAATGATCATTTGCAAAAGGAATTCAAACCTTTTGTACTCAACATTATGATTAAAACCCACCTAGCTCTCAAACTATACATGTATACACATTGTATGTATCGATAAAGTTCGTGAACCCTTGGTCACAACTTGGTCACATGCTCCAGATCATATCCATGCGTGCTCTCACTCTCAGACTAGACTGGGCTTGCGCTTGCTAATGTCATGACTGTATGATGTCAGTACAGGACGGCACTTTCAGTTCTTTGTTTATACACCCGAGACATTGTAACTACTGACATAAGTTTGCTGGTGCTTGACCAGTCCACTAATTGCAGTCTTAATCGTTCGCTGTGGTGGAAATCGGTCACCATTGACATTGAAACTTTGCAAGGTACCCTTCATCAGTCATTTTGGTTTACACCATTGCTTTGGAGAGGAAAAATATATACAGACTGGACTCGCATGTGAAGGAAACAGTCACGTTATACAACTATTGCAAATGCAAATGGAGGTAACAAACGCTCTTTTTATTTGTACTACATGTAGGCCTAGGCCTAACTACTATTTAAAAACTCAGTAACAGCTGTTGCTGGGATCCAGAAAATGCGGAATCCATTCCATGGCAAAATGCTTTTTTTAGGGAAAGATCAATGCGTTTTCCTTAAATGAAAACTTCCCGAATTTATTGTAAGGAAGAATGCTTAGAGTAATCGAGGGCCTGACGTTTCGATCAGTATCTATTAGTATTACATGTAATAGAAAAAAAATAGGGGGGCCTAACGTTACTCAATTTTCAAATTTCAGGTTGTCAGTTAAGGGACAACCATATTGTTTACGGCATGTTGCACAGTGTAGGCTTACACTTACAGCCTTGTTTATACATGTACATGACAAACAAAATAAGTCGATGCAGACATTTTAAAGGGATGGTACAGAATTGGTTTAGACAAAATACACTTCTAGTTCTAGATCACAGATTCACATGAAACTTACACGGTATAATGGTGATGATAGGAGAAAACATCCCATGAAATGTTTTTGTCTGAAATGCCATATTCATTGAGAAATAAATTTAACTTTTTTCCGATTGGAGTAAATCGCTTCAAATCGTTTTATTCATTCGTTGGGCGTTACCGGAGATTAGTGCACTCACGTTAGCTGGTACCCAGCTTCTACAGTAAACTAACTCACCTACATATGACTCTTCATCTATTGGGTCTGGGTACCAGCTAACCAGAGTGCACCAATCTCCGGTAACCCCGGTAACATTTCGTTGAAATGTGTAAACAGGTTTTCACTATTTTCTCGTGACCCAGATGGCTGATTTACCTCAAACTTCTACAGGTTTGTCAGTTAAGGTATATGATGGATTACATAATGTGCTCTCACTGTCAGCAAAAGTTTTGTCCCAAATACCAATCCTGTACCATCCCTTTAAAGGCGTGGCACAAAATTGATATTACAACATTGACACCCCCCCCCCCAAAAAAAGGGGCCCAAATGTAACCATAGAGGAAGGTATAATCCTGTAAAAACTGTTGATTTTGTAAGCCCTACAGGTAGTTTTTTTGCAGTACCTCTGATCACAATATGAAACCTTAAGTAAAAAAGTGTCACTGTTGCCACATTATTATTGATTTTCTTTTAACACGAGTGACATGTCTGGTCTTGGTTTTCAGATACTCTGAAGCCCCGCCCCCATATATGTCACTCTTGGTCTCTTTATTAGCAGTCGTCCCTTTTAGTCTAATATAAGTTTTAGTGTGTTTGAAATCGACTGAGATGCCAAGAAGAGCAGTTTTTCCTATCACCCTTTTCTCCATGAAAGACTTAATTTTCTCAATCTTTTTGGTTAAGCCAGGTTGTCATTAAATTCGTGGAAAATGTCATTGTGTGTCATGAAAACTTTACAAATCCATATCAAAAGCATGAACATTTTAATTTCAATGTTCAAGTTGTAAGGGAACCTTATGAATTAGTGCACAGTGTAGGCTTACAACATTATAATGAATATGACACACATTCTATTCTATTCTATTCTATTCTAAAAAAACAAGGTGTGATAATTGTTTCATAACAGGCAACTACTATGAACATAACAGGCAACTACTATGAACATAACTTGATATAACAAACAAGCTAATCCAAGTGATCATTCTAATCATCTGACACCAGCAGGATTTTCTGTGCCACGATGCGGCTGACACCGAGGTGGTCTGTTGCCAGAAAGATGAAAGCTTCATGCATGAGGACTTTGGTAATGTACTCGATCATCTAAAAAAAGATAAATATAAAAGGCAGGCAGTGAGACATAGTGTATAATATCACAGTACATGCTTTGCATTGATGTTCTGTGCTATGATTCACTTAGTCTTGGTTCACGACTATGTTATATCGCTTGAACGTACGAAACTATTACCCGCGCTGACCGTACATGTACGTACGGGTGATCCGCACGCACGTAAGCACAGACCTCTCTGGAACATAGTCTTGGGAATCGTGTAAAATCTCCACCCAAAATTGAAGAAAACACACTGTACATGCGTTACTTTTGAATCAGGCGCAGCCTATTTACTCTATGCACGTACATGTACGAGTGTGCAGGCCAGTGCGGGTAATCATACATGTTCAACAGTGTGTCATAAAGACGACGTAGCGCACAAAGAGGCTTTATCGAAACTGGTAGATCTAGGAGGAGTTTCAAGAAAAATTCCACTTTATTGAATTTTGAATACTTACAGCAGTATCCCCATGTCCAAATTCTGTCATCAGCTCTCTGAAGACTGTCTCATAGTTTTCCTCGGAGAGTTTCCCGTATGTTGGAGGTGGCATTCGAGCTTAAATTGAAGGAAAGACAGAACATCAAAGCAAATACCATGGATTTTTATGTAAGTATGAAGAAATAACGATTAGGCAATATATTGGTGAACCGGTTTCAAGCTTGTAAGCACAAGTGGCAATAGTCTCTGAGATTGTAATTTAAGGTTTCTTTGTTGTTACCCCAGGCTATGATGCATGTTTACATTGTACATTTACATAAGTTGTACATAAGTTTGCTTTGGCATTCTATTTTCCTAATAAAAATGCTTCTACAGTGTCTCACCTCTATGCAATGGACCCATTTGATAGGTGTCGTGTTTAGCGAAAGGAATCTGCAAAGAAAAGATGTAATTTTTCAATAACACTTCACACGTTGAACTATACTTGTTTAGGAAGACATTGGACAAAATGCACACACACTAACACAAGTGGCTCCACCCCAGTTATGCATAACACACATTTTATAAGGTATAAATTGAAAAATCAAAGAAAATTTATTTCCTTTTTTTTTTTACCTTTCCGCTTACGATATCCCGAAAGAAACCCATGTGCTTGTGCATAATGAATTTAACCGAGGAGTCTGTGATTGTACTGAGGCATCTGAAATGGGCAAAAACATCATTTTTTTAAAGGATAGTCATGTAATAAATAATAGATGAATTTAGAATGGCTCTCCTGTGTAGGTACACACAATAATAATCTGATAATCATGTGAATTATGAGAGATGTCCCACACTTATCAATCGATCATAATGGGAAAAGAGGGTAAAATGAAATAATGAAAGGTGAACAAAGACAAATTCACTGGAGCGGGACTCGAACCAGCGACCTCATGAATACCGCACAGGCGCTCTACCAACTGAGCTATCCAGCCCTATGTTGGTGGTGTCCCGAGTAGTCAATTCTTAGGAACACCACCAATGTAGGGCTGGATGGCTCACTTGGTAGAGTGCCTGTACTGTACTTTAGGAGGTCGCTGGTTCGAATCCCACTCCAGTAAATTTTAGTCTTTGTTCACCTTTCAATGACTTAATGACAGTTTCCCTTGTGGTTATTTGATGATTATAATATAATGATGAAATGAATTACCTTTTGTTCACACCCAGTCTCTTGATCTCTGTAGGGTACATGACATGAGAATTTATCAATATGTGCATAAGAATGCATGGATATGCCATGTTTACAACAGCCCCAGAGTCACCATCGAATAGCATATTTAATTCCATGAAAAATGGTAACCAAGGTCTCTGGTTGTTTGTTTGTTTGCAATTTCAGTTCAATCTGGAAATTAATTTGTTTTACCTGCTTTATTGTTTTGACTTGAATGTCGGAGCTTGTCGGCCAGTTGCTTTACACTATACTTGGACGTGTCCCGCAACTTCTTCTTGATGTAGCGGGACTGTTTATGTGCAAGAAATTTCCAAGAAACAAGTCATTAAAAAAAAAAAAAAAATGGCGTGCCAAATGAAAAAACAGTACTGTACAGTACACTTTGCATACCTATGGATTACATTTTTTTGTAATACAATTTTGAGTTTTGACCCTAATAGTAATAAATAATCACATTTTTTCACAAATGCATTTAGTTTTCAAGGTTTTGTGTGACCCAGGTTTCCATTTTTTTTTTTTGGGGGGGGGATGTGGAACTTAAGTTTTTAATTTGAATTCAAATTTATTTTGGCTGAGAATTTAACTCAGAATTTCAGCTTTTTTTTTTACACCTTACTAGTTTAGTACAAAATTATCATAACCTGAAAATGTCAACTTTTTCCTCGGTGTTTTCAGATTTGTGTGTGTATGGCCACTCACATACTCTGTGTATTAAAAGAAACAACTCTAAATACTCACAGCTTCTGTGTATGTGCACTTTGGGCTCATAGCTTTGAATTCGATATACGTCCTCATCATGGCATCCTGTAAATCTTTGCTGTAAACTTTGTACACGTTTTCTCGGACGCCTTGGCTGGAAGACTGGGTGTAGAAGTCTGTGGCCTATGCATAGAGTTATGTAACAGATTAAAGGTTTTCTGGTGAAATTTGTGATTTTTCATGTGTTGTACGAATGTAGTCTACATTCTTATAGAAAGATTTGCCTTTAATTTGCTTTAATTTTACCAACTCTGTTCAAGTGTGTACAGTTGGTGGAGGCATTGTTTTTTGCGAAAGGTCCAAGATTCCATTTTTTATATTCAGTATTTTCTTAAACTACTGTTAAAAAGGGCATCCATGTGCACATGTATGTACAACTTAAATTGCCTGTGTACTCACCCCAAAGTGATGTGATGCAACACCCCCATCTATCCCACCTTGTTCAGCGTCCTTTGTGGAAAAGTTTAAGATAAATGCATATTAGATTCATTGCATTTTTATGACAAGGATAGTGATGAAGACAGGCACCGAAAATTTGTGAGTCGTGTCCACTGAGTGCTCCATTGACCTCCATTATTATAATGGGGGTAAAATCGACCACAGGTCATAGTAATACATACATGTAGTATTATTTGCATCAAATGGTCCAAGTTACAATATTAATACTAGCAGCAGTGGTAAAATGTACATTCTATTTTTGTACATGCAAGGTCATCTTTCTGCAAAAACTAAATGTGATCTCAAAACAACAGCATGGCTGTGAGGCGCTCCGATTAACAGAAAAAGGGCCAACATTTGTTATTGTTTTTTTTTTTGGTACACATTAGCCATTTTTATTTTTTTTATTTAGCCATTAGTTATGTATTTGCCCATTTGGTTTTTTTTTTTTTTTTCAAATTTGTTCACCAACAGCAGTCTATATTTTGCAGTTTACCTGTTGTTGATTGTCTTGGACTGTGGGCAAAGTCTGTGCCTGATCGACAATTTCAGCATCTGTGTCAATAGGAGCATCATTTGGAGCATCAGTACCAGTGGGGATAGCAGTTGGAGCATCATTGGGAATATGAGTTGGAGTGTCAGTCTGGGAATAAAAGAAAGTAAGAGTGTGCGCAGTAAGAAAACAATTAGGGCGCCCTGAAACACTTTGTAGGCTTTCAGAAAAAGAGAATGTCACATAATATTAGGCAAGGGTACAGTGCATAATTGGTGACCAAAAGAGAAAAGAGAGCAAACTTAATTTTCTCTAAAACATTAAACTTTTACAGGTTACTGTGTGCTACGATTTACTTTTGAAAGTTGCATGACTGAAATCAATGCCTTCTCAGATCCAGAAAAAATATCATCACTGCTAAAAATGTTTAGGTCTTTCCAAATTCCTTAGGCCTACAATATTTACTTTTTATAAATGTATGCTACTTGCAAAAATGTGTGTACACTCGTATAATTGTTTTGGTAAAGGAATGTCGTTAATTGTTCATTTCAAGTTTCTCTTCTGTGTAACCATACATTGATTGAGTGTACCATTTTATCCTATCATTCAGAACTAACCGATGCAATGACTTGACTTATTTTGCCCCATGCCAGAAGTTTGTCCCTCATGGTCTGTGTCGCGACATAATATGCTCTTTGGGTATGTGGGTCATGGTCCATGAGTTGTGCAACACCATCTGCTTGTTGTGGTTGTAGGGTTTGGACAGCCTGTAGGAACAAAAAGTACGAAATTCTTTGTATTTTAAATTACCCTTCAAAAAAGAAACATTCTACAGTTGTCATTGATATCTCATAAAGCTATGATATTCATTTACCATGGTTGCAGCAGTTTTGCGTACTATGGTTGGAGTGCAAACACCTGCTAGCCCCATTGACTGCCAAGTCCTGGCTGTGATGCTTGCCACTTTTGTGACTGGTCGTCCTCTTGACATCAAAAACAAAGGGCTTGCGTCATCTTTGATGTGTACTCCTGCATGTGCATTAACATTGCAAATAAAAAAAGCTTAGTCATCACCATTAACTTCCAATAATTATATAAGGTATCAATTAATTATAACAGGTATGAAGTTGTCCCCAAAATGAGTTAAACCGAATTTCACAGTGGCAAAACTACCCAAATAGAAAGGTGCTGCTAACGTAACACATTTTTTGGAGATATACGTGTTTGTTGCTGCAGCGATTTTGGATAACCAGGAAGTCAAAAATATAAAGTTCAAGTGTGTCAATAGCTTCAAGTCTTACGTACGTGTCTTCGGCCTTATTGTTTAGAATAAGCCAAATGTTTGTGCACTTGCCAACCTTTTTACAGCATAGGTTACCTTTGCATCCAGATAGTGGTCTGCCATTCTGGACGTAATACTCTAAGCTTCGTGCCAACTCCGATTTGAGGAAGACTGTTGCTGGTCCCATCTTGGCTGTTTTGTGTCTGTAAACCTTTTGTTTGAGATACATTTTTATACGTCACGATTAATAGATTATTCAAATTATTCCTGCACTTTATTTAAACTCTCTTTGTGACATTCTCTACGAATATTTCATGCACATTACATTTCAACTCACAAAGTTATATAGGTTAACTGCCTAAAACAATCACTGCAAAGGTAGTACATACCTGGAAATACATCACCTCCTCAAATGTCTCTGGCATTGTAGTATGCTTTCTTTGACGGTACTCGCCAAGGTTAGCATTCTCAATGACGCCCGCGCGGGGGGCCTGGTTAAGGAGTATTTTCATGATGATTAAATTTCGTAGTCTATCAGCCGTTGAACTGTTGAGTGTTGTTCCTGCGCAACAGACAAGTAGTTGTACATGTATTTTACTAATGTCAAATGGTATTTGTTCATGTTTGTAAAAAACGTTTGAAGATTCAGTTTGTAAATATGTAAAATGTGTATCAACACAATTTCCTATCCTATTATGTAATTGAATCAACGTTAGTAAGTTGGCAAAAAGTCTTACTAGGGTTCGTCAGAGACTGCAACTCAGTTGCAGCCCTATTGTGAAAAAGCCGGATGTGTTTGGCCTGTAGAAGTTGGTCTGTAATAGAATAAAATAATACGTTTAGTCATTCTTACGTGAATAAATGCTGAAAGTACTGTTAGTAGAGAGTGATTAGCCATGGACCAATTTCATAGATCTGCTTAAGCACAACATTTGCTTAAGCATGAAAAGTCTTCCTTGATCAAACAGGATTACCAACCAAATGTTCAAGTGATGTTTACTGCTTTTGACTTGTATTGGGCCAGTGTTTGCTGAGCATAACATTCACAAGGAGTTTTGGCTGGCATACTGACTTTATTTACCAAGGTTTTTAGTGCTTAAGCAAATTTTGGTGCTTAAGCAGCTCCATGAAATTGGCCCCAGGTCAGAAGCATTTTTTTGGCTACTACTGCTTAATTAAGTGGTTATGTCTTGTCAATTTTTTTTTTTATAGATGATGGGACTGAAAGAACAGACAAAAAGCATTCTGATTTTCTGATTTACCTAATGAAAATGGGCATTTGTAAAATGATACATACCATTGATGCGGGATTTGATCTCGTTTTTTCGTTGGGCTATGCCTGGCTGAACAGACTTCGCAAAATGCATTGCGAGTTTGAGCGTCCCTTTTATTTCTGATTGCTTCAGCTTGAGGAAGTCCGCTTGGTCTTCCTCAAGCTGAAGAAATTCTAAAAAGCGCTTCAGGCTTAGTATGTACTTGTAGATGGTCTGTGGCTGTTTCTTTGTTTTTCTAAGACAAAGCACCAGTCTGTTACCGTAAAAGAAACAAAACAGGACAAAAATACACAATTTTAAGTCATAGTGAAGGTGTCTTCAACCTTAAAGTTACAATGGCCTTGTCTAGTACAAAATGCAAAAGTGTCTTTGTCGGGAAAGCAAAGGAGATACAGCTGAACCAAGATACCGGAAAAAGGCGTGCAATTGGAGATAAGGTTTCACACTAAAAAAAGGCTACAGGCTATGTAATTGCAACTTGCCATGATGCAAAATGTAAAACAAATTCAGGTCTTAGTGCATATTATGCGGAAGTGGAGGTAACGATACCGTTATGACAAACCTTATTAACTTACTTCTTTGGAACATTGCGGTTTACCAACTGAGGAATAGCAGCACCCAGGCAGGCAGACACCAATTTAAGCTGGCTAACGGTGTTATTAGCTGTGCGCCTGGCCCCAGATGTTGCTCCATTGTACGCAAAAACATATTCCCCGAAGTTCTTGATGATTTCTGTGTGGAAGAAAAAGAAGGCATTTTATGTACAGAAATGAGCAAGGAAGATACACAAACACTCCCCGTATTCTGTGCACAATCAGCTATCAGCTTGTGATCAATTCTGTTGCCACGTTGGCTTCTTACATATCATGTGCTTAGAATACAATACATATTTAAAGTCATTGACAGTAAGTATACCCCTTATGAAGCGTGGACGTTCAGCTTAGAAAAATAGCTCCGTGGGGACATTGTTTTTAAACCAAATCCAAATTTAAAACAAGTAATAAACTGCTCATCGGCCAATATAATCACCTGAAATTTAAAATAAAATGCTTGGAGTTAGGAGGGCCTGGCGCGTTTTGATCTTTGCAGGATCCTTCTCAAGATTTGAGAAAAGGAAAAGGGGTAGGGATATTTATGGAGAAAAACTCTATTTTGTATTTCAACTCAACAAAACAGTTTCGCTATGCTCAAGCACTGGCTGTCAGAAAGTGGAGAATTTTAACTGTAACGAAACACGTTCATCCAACCAATTTCTACGCCAGACCCCACATGGAATATTTCAACACCTAAAAATTAATGGGTAATATGACATCTCACAGTTCGAACCTATAAAACCTTTATTATGTAAGTCAGTGAGTTGATCAGGGCTGTGAGAGGCCACTCAAAAAAAAATCTAAAAACACTGAGGAAAAAGCTGAAATTTTAAAGTTCCTATACAAAGCTGAAATTCTGAATTAGAATCTAAACAAAAACAAATCGGAATTCAGATTTTAATCTCAAGTTTCACAAAGGCATACCTGGATGATTGAACCTAGGGGGTATGGGACCATATAATTATTTCGTTTCACCAAACAAGAGAGAATTTCAGATAGTATACTTATACTCAGACAATGAGGAGAAACGTCACAAGTGATTCAATACAATGTCTACTCATCATTACTTACCTTCAGTACCAGACAGTGAAGAAGGCCTTGAAGACAAAGGCTCACTGCGCTCAGGTTGCACTTTGGAGGAATTTTTGGCCTTCACCAGCATGCTTTTGTATGCTGCTGATCCAAGCTGTTGGAATAGAAATCAGAACTGACTTTATTGGCTTTTCCGTGAGTAACGGAAAATGTATTGTTTTTGTTCTGATTTTTTGCTTTTCCCTGTTCAACGGAAAAAGTTTTTTTTTGTTCTGATTTTTCAGTTTCCGCGTTTCCGCGTCAGCGAAAAGCTTTTATTTTTATTCATTTTTATTGAATTTTGCAAGGCTTAAAGTTGGTTTAACATTGGTTTCCACACAACTGGGTTTATAATGGGGTTAACAATGGTTCCCGGAAGAAAGTATTGTTCGACAAGAATATCTTACTGTGCAACAGGGAACAAAGCTTGTTTAGTGTTCACACAAACCTTCAAGTTATGTTGTGTACGTAGGTGCACATCAATTCTTTTTAGTCCACGTCCTGGGCACTCAGGATAGGGACAGGTGTGCGTAGCCCTCTTGGCGGGTTTGGATGACGTCTTTTGGTGGACTATTGGCTGCCTGAAGTAACACAAATTAAACTTAACAATTTTAGAAAATGTATGTAGAGATTTTACTGTTGTCGTAATGCACGTATAGCATGTATAGTGCACCTGTGCAATCAAGGTGTATGGCCCATCACAAGTGTACAGGGTGTCCCAGAAAAAAAACGGAAGCGAGATTTATCATTGTTTTATCATATATTAATATCACTTGTGAATAATAAATTACACGTCTCAGTTTGATAGCCTTTCTTCATATTGTCTTTATTCATTCATGCATAAAGTGTGCATCATAAGCATGCAATGAAAGCTGAAAAACTAAGCTTTTCAGATTATGTTTCATTTATTATTCAAAATACATTGATAAATCTCGCTTTCGTTTTTTCTGGGACACCCTGTATATTGGCCCCTAGCAAAATGTTTAAACCCAAAGCACCAAAACATGGTGCACATGGGGAGGAGGGGTTAGGCCTACATGTTTGTTTACAATTTTTCCCTTTATTACCTCTCTCTTGCCTTTCCAAGCTCCTCCAGCCTTTTTTTTTTCGGTTTACAACACTGTGCGCACGTTTCAGGTGCTGTGACAAGTACATGTAGGATCCATTGCACAAAGTGCACTTTCTCGAGGCTCTTTTTCCCTGAAAGTGACATGAGAACAACATAATAATGTGGGTTGTGATTACATTGGTCTTGCATTTTTTACTCTACAAATGAAGACAGAAACATATTACATCCTCTATTTAAAGTGATAATACCTTCAGTATGCAAATTAATTTACTTTAAGCTAATGAACAATAAGGATTTCTTCCAGTACTGGCAGGTATGTCTCGCACCCAAATGCCAACATTATTTTGTTTATAGCAATTTTCGTCCTGCTGAAACAAATGCTGAAAAAATTGTTAATAATCCATTTGTTTATCGGAAACCTAGCTGTAATAGTGAGGTTCAAACATTAAATCTTATTTCCACTCAAATGCTAAATTACCAAGAAGCTGTACTACATGTAGTACTTTAATTATGATGGACAACTAAGATTGAAAACTAAGATTAAATAACTATGAGAAGTTCATAATAAGAGATATTTACTGGCTTATATGTTATTCTTTTCTTGGGTCTTGTCTTGCTCAAGTGCACCTCCGGGGTATTATGATCAGCACCATCCACCAGTGCGTCATCAGCGCCATCAACCTGTGGGTCATCAGCACCATCCACCAGTGCGTCATCAGCGCCATCCACCTGTGGGTCATCAGCACCATCCACCAGTGCGTTATCAGGGCCATCCTTCGTTGCCACGTCGACATCGGGATCACTTTCGATGTCTCCATCATTGTTCTCTGATTCGAAGTGAGCCACATCTTCTGCAGATGCCACATCTTCTGCAGTGGAACTGTCGTTGTCTTGATCGTCCTCTGGAACCCACTCGTCATCGGACTCTGAATAAGTCTAAAAAAAAAAAAACAGGCTCGGTTAATATAAATTGAAACATGTATTTATTTGTACTATCAAAAGATGCATTCACATTAAGAGTGGAATTACTCATGAACTATAGTCACCTCATCATCATCGCTGACCTCGCCCTGCATATTTTTGAAATACCAGGTCGCCTGTGGTAGGGGAAAACAAATTGAAGGTGTGTTATGTATACCGGTACTTTGTCTGGATCATCCATGCATGGGCGTAGATCCGGGGGGGGGGGGGCTAGGGGGGTTGCAACCCCCCCCCCCCCCCCCCCCCCCCCTGATTGTGACTTTTTATATATAGGGGGCCTATATAAAATGATTTTGTGCACAAACGTATATGGAAGTACGCCCAGCTATACGATCAACCCCCCCCCCCCCCCAGGTCTGAGGAACGTGTCTACACTACCGCATCCATGTATTTGGGTGGTAAATGCACGCAGAACCCTTAATGATTCTTGTATGGATATATCTGTATTGGCATGACATTCATTGTTTTTGTGCAAACATGTTTAAGCTACAAACAAGACTGTGTGCCTTTCATTTAATGTTATTTTTTATACAAATGCCCCTAGATAGGTGGAATCAAAATGGCCTAGGCAATGTAAACCTCACTTTAGTCACCTTTGCAGCACTTCAGTCAATTTTCACTTGGCATCCAAATTATTTCTGCAAATTATACAAAGTTGACAATGTGCAAGAATTTGAATGACAACTATAGTTCATGGGGGACTTACGTTTCGATGCAACTTTCACGTAGGCCTGCTGTTAACCTAAGGGAAAACAGAATGATTAAACGATAGTTAATAAGCAAAACAACGTTCGGCTTTCCGAACTACCGCAAGCGTAAATAGCCCAAGCCCTCACCCCAAACCTAAGTCTTAATCCTGACCCTAGCTCAAACCTTCGTACCCCTATCCCATGCATATGTTGTCTGTATAGAAGTGGTAATAAATAAAGTAAAATAAAAAAACAATCAACCCTGTGGATCTTTCAGAATTTGTGATACTGGCATAGGGCCTACATAATATTTTAATATTTACATAGGCCTACCGTAAATTAACTCCGGTGGATTACACAGTACAAGGTCAAGGACTAAAAGTCGACAATTAATATACAAGTTTCGACAAGAATATTCACTAAAAATGACACTTATCAGAATAAGTCCGCGAACAGCGGAGCCATTATAATACCGCAAACGCCACGACGTACGTATAGGGCCTACTACAGTTAGGCCTACATTCGTCAAGGCGAATTTACTGCATGATGACGTTAGCAAAAACAAAAAATACAAAAAGATTAAAATAACATAATTCTGCACACCTCTGACTGAGTCTATGTATGTAATCGGTGCTTATTTCTAACTCTAAGCACAACCCTAACTTTACTGAAACTCTAAGCATCATCATATTACCATTCCCCTTCACATCTAACCCTAACCTCAATCCCCTCACCTTCCACTATTACTAGGCTACATCATACATGTACATGTACAAGTACCTAGAACAAATAGGCCTAACGTTACAATGTTTTTAATGTTATGTATTTTCGACAGCCGTGCCCGGTCCACTGGGTTTTCTTGAAACAATTCTCCGTGTTTCAGTAATCGAGTCTTTCCTACAATATCATGACATAGGCCCAATACCAAACATTAATATTTGCAGGGGCATCTTTAAAAGGACCGTAGGCCTACTTAGTTACCTGTGGGAAAGTTTGCCTACCTTTGCTGATGAAAAGTTGACAGAGTACAAACAGCACGGCCGTGGCCTTGACTTTTGTACGTAACAAAACAGTACAGTATACAGTCGATGTCACGTCACATGCACAAGGCGACGCGTCAGTATAGAAAGTACGCGTACACGTACGTAAGTGGCTTGACGTGACCTTGACCTTGGAAGTACTTTATCGTAGTCTGTAGTATAGTAGGCGTGCGCGTACGCTTACACCTAATGACGTCAAGGTCACGGCGTTGCTAAGGACGCTATGTATTTTTGTTGACACTGTCTAACCGTTACGATTCGCGCGCAAAAGTTTTTTTTAAATAGGCCTATGGGTGCAGACCAGTAAATAAATTCCCATAGGCTCCCACGCAAAATGGCCAATTTCAAAAAATTATTAAAAATACTTAGAAGTTTCTGAGGCAATCGACCAATACGGCAAAATAAAGGTGAACACTTAAATTTTCATTTTCTTTTCAATTTCCTATAGGTTAACCGATGACTTTTTGCCGAAAAGTACATTCAAAGAAAAATACCCCTAAAACGGCCGAATTGACCGGTGCCAGACCAAAAATAGTACCCCTCAACTACAGGGCAAAAATAGAGCGAATTTATGGCCTGATTTCATCCAAACGGCTCAAAGGTGAAAGTCCAAACTCTGGTGATCGGGTTCCATCCATTTTGTCTACAAGACTTACCACGTAGGGCTTACCAGACACTTTAAGAGAAAAGATTTTGAGGGTATACAAAAAATTAATGAGCTCCGCGGACCGATTTGGGCCTATTTACTGGTCTGCACCCTTAGGGTGCAAACTTTGTTGAGCCATCATTGGATATATATTTTATGTGAAACCATTATTTTGTAAAAAACAAAAATTTGTTCCATAAAATTATTCAAACAATAATGTTCAATATAAAAGAAACAAAACTACAAGAAAGGGTAGTGCAACATGATATTTGTACAGCTACAGAAAGTTTGCAAAAAATGCTGTATGATCAGGCCTGCCCAATTTCATCATTGGAATCAGCAATAAATACCATAATACCATAAACAAAAATTCGAAGATTTTTTGCTAACGGTAACTACCTCCATGCTGTCAATAATATACAAAATAATGAATGAATTGAGTACAATGGTAAAAATAATTTCATGCCATTAACGTTTTGTTAGGCCCCTATTTGTTTTATATCATGCATGCCCACACAACTTGTCATCAGCTCTGATTGGTTGACTTGTAATAATCTGGGGCCGATTTCATAAAGCTGGCCTGAACACCCCCCCCCCCCACCCTTCCCCTGTACCCATGGCGTATACGCCTCGGTACCAACCGCGCCCCCTCCTCCCTTCGTGCGTAGGCCTACGTACTTAATGGACGGCCCCTAAGCTGATAAGAAGATAAGAATAGGCCCAAGATGTGTATCGTAAACAAAAATTATAACATAAAGCTGTGGAAGGAAAAGGTGACGAAGTTTAAAGCCCAACATAAATACTTGGGTTGGTATTTTTAGTTTTTTTGTTTCCTGGTAGTTTATGGACTTAATAATATAGGGCTTGATTTCACGAAAGGCTAATAAGACAGATCGTAACATGCATATCAATCTTTATTGCTAAACAAAGTGTGATGTCATAGTACTAGTTGCTATAGAAAAAGGATCAACTCATGTAAAAGATGAGTCGTAAATCTTTGTGAAATAGACTGCAAGTCCACTGGACACTCCGTAGGCCCTAAGTATGATTGTGTATTATTCGGCCATTTTGACGTCATCATCCCGTCAGCAAAGATATTCTAGGAAGTTTTATAGTTTTCAGACAAAGCAAGTTCATTCATTCAGACTTCATGTTCCATCTTGAAAAACAACCCGTTTTTATAATAGTCCAGTCCCATATTTCCCCAGACTTGTTAATAGCGCACTCATTTCACTCCCACCAGCCCAATGAAATTGCCGGTCCTTTTTAGCATAGTACATGCATGTATTGTATTCTTGTGCAATTTTTGATATGTATATTATACTATATTCTTTGTACTTACAATTCTCCTTTATTTTTACCGTTTACTCTTTGTGATTTAAACCTCAACGAATTTTTATTGAAATTTGTATGTAAACTGACTTGCAATTCAGCCTGTGGGCTGCTATAAGCAGTGTTTTAATAAACCACAAATAATAATAATAATAAAAAACCCGGGGTGTAATCATCACATCAATTATTTGTCCTTATGTCAAGTGCAGGGTAAATCAATCACTGGAACCATGTATGGATATTAGAATGATTTTAAAATATCTTTTTATATGAAAAATATTCTTAAAAAAATGAAGTTTTGAAAAGGATTTAAAGAGCTCTAAAATTTGAGCCAGCAATTTACAAATAATACAATTGCTGACATTAATTTAATGCAAAAGGATTTAAATGAAAGAGGATGATTTTTGGTTTCATTCCCGAGCCACAGAATAACCAAAATAATGCGCCCTCGTTTGACGCGATTTGGTCAGGGGCAAGAAGTTGTCAAAAAGGAGAAATAGCACTTTTGAAATAAAACAGCATAATTCTTAATTGGTCTTTCCCATTAACACTTGCAATAAGGTATACTTTGCATAAAAATAACATTTTGTTCGGTTTCTTGACAGGAACCTATTTTTTCAATGCCTTCAAAAACATCTTGCCAGCCACATAATGACGTTTTTGTAATACATTTCAGTGGAAAATAAAATCCACGTGTAATTCGGAGGTCATTTTTTTAGGGATATAGATAAAATAGACACAATTTAATACAATCAAACTTAATCCAGATGCCATGGACAACAAACCGATGAAAAACCGAAGGACTTAGTTTTAGGGAGCCACATAATAACCATCGAAATTGTAAATTTGCCCTGTCAAAATGATGCATAAAAATTCCTTATAAAATTGAAAATAATACACCTGAAGTGTCATTTTTTAAATATGTCGCTTCCTGGATGTTTGTTTTATCTTTGGGGATGCGTTATTGCCCGAAAAAATACAAATCTAAACAATTGTAGCATCCACTGTGCAATAGCACTGTGCGTATACAATTTGTGTACTAGCACAAGTCAACTGCGGGCAAGGGTTGCATAGTGGTTTCGGGCATTTTTTGTACCGATGTTTTTTACATCAAATTGTGAAAAATGCACATTTTCCTATTGGAATTTGCTCCTTTGTGTTATTCCGCCCTCCTTTTTGTATTTTTTAGATTAGAATGGAAACATTTGGCTTTCTTTTGAGCTTGAACCACACATTGAGAAAATTCTCGCCCGCCTCCCTTCCCTGCCATTTTGTTAATATGTGGCTCAGTATTTAGTTAACGCAGATCCGCCGTTGTACCTTGGGCCAATTTCATATAGCTGCTTAAGCACCAAAGTTGGTCAACAAAACTGCAGCAAAAAATCCTTGTGAATGTTGTGCTCATCAAACAGTGGCCAAATAGAAGTCAAAAGCAGTAAACATCACATGAACATTATTTTGGTTATTCTGTTTGATCGGGGAAGACCTTCATGCTCAAACTTTGTGCTTAAACAGCTCTATGAAATTGGCCTCTGTTCAGTTTTACTTAGGGGATAGACTCATCATATAGTCATGGAGGCAAGTTTGCAGAGCTGATTAAGCACGCGATTTCTTACGGTCCTGAACGATGGAGTTCTAATTGTACAAAGCGGCCTGCATGTTTAATACGAGAAAGCAAAATGTTTCTGCCACAGTAAACACTGTTTAACCACCTGATCTATATTATTCCCGATCGATTTCCATTTCGTTACGCTGATTAATAGTGTTTAGTACAGAAATGTATAAATGTAATCAACTTACCGTTCAAAATGCAGGTCAAACAGTTTTATCAAGTATTCGAGCCCATACGATTATTTTGTGTCGTGACTCTTCGGCCTGTGTGAACACGCCAGAAAAACAAAATTGCCTCTTGAATCGCGCGGGCTTAAAAAAAAAATCTCGAAAGGCTCGCAAATTTCTCAAGGATTCACCAGGGACGTCGGTCACTCTCAAACATTCGTGTCTTTTTTTTCTACATGATGAAAATGTTGTAAGATTTCTCAAGCATGAGAGAAACTCGCAAGCCTTGCGAGGTTTTTATCGTGTGAAAAGGCTTTTAATCGCACCTTTTCAGTGTGTTTGAACGTTCCTTTATTGCCAATTACCACGTGGGGCCGGCCCTACATGCACCAAAACTTACAGAGGACATTAATTTTACTGTGCGTAATTATTTGTGGAAGTAAACAGAGATTCATCGCTCACTAAACCTTTACTATAATATACCAGCGCTACGAAATCGCTCAGGAATCAGCCAGCTGTTTACATGCCCTATATAATAATACTCGAGGCGCACGCATGTGTTTACGGTTATCAACTATACATGAAAAAGAAACAAATCACATGCATGGCGATTTCAAAATCGATCGTTAGGTCAATTTCTCAGAGCTGTTCATCAAGCATACTTTACAAACGTTAAATCGAGAGTTTAAGCGTTTAATTTTAAGAAATACTAGTGACAATTATTTCATAAAGCATTTATCAATAAATTCTACCGTTGAATCGTGTGAGAACAGATAAAGAACATTTTTTTATATAACATTTATGTTTATCTTTTTGTTTCATGAACACTAAAAAGTGAACGTTGTATTACTAAAAGTACGCATGCACTTGGGAAAAGGGATTAATTTTTCTTACGCATCAATATATATCACTACGCGAAAGCCACAGAATGAGCGAAAAGATCATGCCAGCTTTACTGACAAACGGGCCACATAATGACTGTTCCAGGAAGGGGGGGGGTTTCTCCCGTACTCTCCCGGGGAGTTGAACGATACGCAAAAGTCGCGAATGGCAACTGGTCATCCCAATCGCGTTGTCGTTTGTTTGGTTCGATCATGGTAGCAACCATATTTATCAAGGTTTGATTGAATCTTTCAATAAACCCATCTGACTTAGGGTTATAGGGGGTCGTTCTCGTTGTTCGTATGCCCAACATATCACATACTTCCAAAAACACGGTCGCTTCAAAATTCCTGCCTTGGTCAGAGTGTAATTTCCTTGGAATACCCAACCTGCAGATAAATTCCGCAACTAGCGTTTTAGCAACTGTTTCGGCCAAGGTGTTGGCACGTGGGTATGCTTCCACCCATTTGGTAAAATAGTCTCCCACTACCAGTATCCAACGATTCCCTGCGGCTGTTTCAGGCAAGGGACCTACAATGTCTAAGGCAACTCTCTCCATTGGATAACTTGCATGCCTCTGCTGTAGGGGGCCCCTAGCTTTCTTAGGGGATGACTTTCTCTTTGCGCACCTAATACATTTCCGTACTTGAGAACGGAGGTCAGCCCCCATCCCAAACCAGAAATATCGGGTTCTTAATCGGCCATATGTCCGCCGGAATCCCAGGTGGCCACTAGTGGAGCCTCCATGCAACTCAGTCATTATACCTGCCCGTAACTCTTTCGGCAAGACTGTTTTCCAGTTCACCGTTTTGCCGTTATCGTCTTCCCATCGGTATTTGAGTGTACCGTTTATGACCTCCAGTTGATCCCAATGGGACCAATACGACTTTGCTACTCTAGGTTCTAGGGCCAGTGTATTCCATTCTGGTCTAACCGCTGTCTCCTCTTTGGCTTTGATAATCCACGCCATCAAGGGATCATTCAATTGTGCTTGCCTGACAACTGCCCTCGTCATAGTTGGTTGTGCCGTCACAACTCTAACAATTGACACGACATCATTAGCAGGCAACCCTTGACTATCATTTTCTAATGCTTCGTCTGTTCCCATACCATGCACATTGGCGGCAGGGCTGCCTTGAGAGGCTGTCAGCATTAGAATGCCGTAGTCCGGGTCGGTGGATAATGGAATAATCGTACTCCCCAATAACCTCCAACCATCTAGCAAGCTGGCCTTCGGGATTACGGAAGTTTGTCAACCAACGAAGAGATCCGTGGTCGGTTCTGATGGTAATTTTATTCCCGTATAGGTACTGTCTGAAAAATCTGAGAAAGAACACTACAGCAAGCAGTTCTCTACGAGTTAAACAATAATTGCGTTCAGGCCTTGACAAGGCTCGACTGGCATAGGCAATTACCCGTTCCATCCCGTCTTGGATCTGGGAGAGTACGGCGCCTATTCCAACCCCACTTGCGTCTGTGTCAAGAATATACTGTGCCGTTGGTTGGGGATAGGCAAGAATTGGTGCCTCTAGTAAACAACCGCGGAGAGTCTGAAAAGACCTCTCGCAATTTTCGTCCCACTCAAAGTCTCGGGATTTCTCTGTCAGTCGATGAAGGGGTCGTGCTATGTCAGCGAACCCTCTTATAAACCTTCTAGAGTATAAGAAGCAAGGCCTACAAAACTTCTGACCTCCTTTACATTGGTTGGTGTAGGTCAGTCTTTTATTGCTGCAACCTTATCTGGATCAGTTGCGATACCATTTTCAGATACATGTCATGATACATTTTCATACAATACCAAGGTATTTGACTCTCTTCTTAAACAGGTGACATTTCGCGGGTTTCAATTTAAGGTTCGCCCCCCGCAATCTGTTTAACACTTCCCTCAATCTGGTTAGCTCTTCTTCTATGGTTTTCCTATAGACGATTATATCGTCCAGGTACACTAGGAGTGTTTGCCACTGAAGACCAGTGACCACTCGTTCCATAAGTCTTTCAAAAGTGGCTGGAGCATTGCACAACCCGAAAGGCATAACTTTCCAAATGTACAGTTCCCCTCTCACCACAAATGCCGACTTCTGTTTGGCTTCGTCTTCGATTTCAACTTGCCAGTAGCCCGAAGCAAGATCTAGGGTTGTAAACCACTTTGCCCCTGACAAAGCATCAAGGGTGTCGTCATTTTTAGGCACGGGAAAATGACGGGATATGCATCTTTAATTGTCACTGAGTTCAAATTTCTGTAATCGACACAGAATCTCTTGGAACCGTCCTTCTTGGTTACAAGAACGACATTAGAGGCCCACGGACTATCTGATCTCTCTATTATCCCCCTATCCAGCAGATTGTCAACCTGTTTGGCAATTTCCTCTTGGTGACATGGAGGTTGCCTTCGCAGTCTTTGTTTAATTGGTCGGTTATTGCCCGTTTCTATTGGACGTTTCACTAACCCGGTTCGGCCAATATCGTCATCGCCCTTGGAGAAAATGTCTTCAAAATCACACAACAATTTCCTAACCGCACCATGATGGTGTAACGGTAGGCTGGTAGTGGCTCGTTCGAAAAAATCCCTGAGGTGTGACGGAACCCCTCCCTCTTTTAATTCCGTCACCTCCTTGGGAATCCGTTGATATTCTTCTTGGCCTATGTCCTTGGCCTCTACTTCTGTCAGCTTGCCAGCTGTTACACCACAGCGCAGCACACGCTCATTTGTCCCCGGG
Source organism: Astropecten irregularis (assembly GCA_963971285.1). Lineage (NCBI taxonomy): Eukaryota > Metazoa > Echinodermata > Asteroidea > Paxillosida > Astropectinidae > Astropecten > Astropecten irregularis. The sequence goes on along the minus strand of OZ020244.1, from coordinate 14,342,230 downwards.
TTATACACCCGCAAACCTACCACATCTTGTTCTGCACGAACAAGTGTTCTGGCAAGTACTAATCCTTGTTTCAATAACTCACCCCCATTTTCCACTGGTTCTATTAAGCCCAGGGTTATTTCTTCTCCCTTTGTCTTAATGCAGCCTGGCACTATTGCTTCGTGACCGGCTGGTATTGTCGTAGTTTCTTCAACTATAACGCGGAAACAGAATGGAATGCAGTTCTGATCCACATATGGTATTCGCTCTCCGTCAATATTGAGTTCAAGCGAACAGAGATTTAACTCTGCTTTAACGGGCAATAAGAAATCCATGCCCAATATTGCAGATACTGGTAAGTCAGCAAATACTGCACACACCGAAACGGTCGTGTGACCAATTTGTATTTCTATTTCTGCGGTGCCAAGTATATTTCCCATAGGGCTTCCATTTGCTTGCCGAACACGAATATCTTTTTCCTTTAGTATGGGACGTTTTTCTTTAGGTATTTGGTCATACACCCAGCTAGAAATAATCGTATCGGTTGACCCCGTGTCAACCAGAAATGGAACATTAGTCGACAGGATAGTACCTTCCACATAAAGGCCCCGTTTCGGTAATTAATTGCATTTAAGACGTTCTTCTGTCCTATTTGCGGCTTGATGATTTTCTTCTATGCGGGGAAATTTCCCCTGTGGCCCGCGTCCTTGTCTTGCGGTCTTCTCTCTGGGCCCAGAGTCGACCGGAGATCGTTTCCCTGCGTCTTTCCGACACTACGGGCGGGAGTAAAAGGGCACTCTCTAGCAAAGTGGCCTACTCCTTGACACTCATAGCAGATCAACCTCGCCTGCTTCCCAATAATCCCCCTTTTTGCGGTTTTAGTCATGTTCGCTGAGTTATTGGTATCATGAAACTCCCTTAGTTGTACAGAAACAGCTTGCATTATTTTATCCATAAGCTGTTTTTCCCCACTAGTTTCGCTCGCCCTGCAATACTTCGATTTCTTTGGATCTTCCCTCATAGATTCAATTTTTTCGAAGTTTCAGTGGCCAAGGCGGCTCTGATGGCCTCATCGAGGGTTCGGGGCTGTCCCCTGAAAATACCCTCTCGAACTGACTGACGCGTAATGGCATCGGTGAAGTGGCCTCGCGCTAAGCGATCTCGGCCTTCTTCATCAAACTCTGGATAGGTAAGAACCACAAGTTCTCGTATTGCCTGTCCAAGATCTCGCAGGGACACGTTTACACCCTGTTTGCGAGACCGAAGTTCCATAAGGTAGTTTTCGGCCATCTGGCCCGGCCCAAAATGGGCCTCCAGTAACCCAAGCAACTTACCATACTTGAGTGATGGTTGCCCCCCTTCCCTATTAGAACTTCCGAGCACGCTCAATGCGGTGCCCCTCAAACTAGCGGCCAGAAACACAACGGCCTGATTTCCGTTCCAACCATTGGCTAACTTGCAAGCCTCAAAATGGCGACGGTAATCCTTCCAAGGGGCTTTACCATCAAACCGATCGGGCATTATATTGGGGCGACCTATCGCCCCATTCAAGCCCGCATCCACTGGTTGATCCATAAAACCCTGTCCAACCCTACACAAGGGTCAAGGGCCTTTGCCCTTTTCTGTATGTAAATCTGCATTTGCATACCCCGGAGCTCCAACTACTGGTAACGGAGTGGGAGGCGCTTCCTCCCTCCCCTCTTCACCACCCGGAGGCGTCCCTCCAGCGTGCACTTTCTGCTCCCTTTCCGGATCTTCTTCATCCGGTTGTAAAAATGAACCGAGCAGATCTTCTGTGTCTTCTGCTCGGGGCTTGCCAGATTGCTGCCGTTTCCTCGATAATTCATCTAGGGAACGTTGCAGATCTTTTTCTTGCAATTTCATCTGCCGCAAGAGCTTACTTAACTCTACCTCGTCCTTGGTGGGTTCACCACTCAAAGGAGAGGACGTAACGGCTATCGCCTTATCTTCCATAATATTGAACACTCACTCACACTTGCCGTAACCACAGCAAGATTATTATTATAGTTATTTTTACTATTCGTGTTCAATATCTAACACGGTGATAGCGCCTCCAACAAAAGACACAAGAAAGGTTTAGGCCATATGCACAAAATAAATAAATCGCAGACAACTGAACTTAATTATAATATAACCCTCTACAAATTATTTTATTGATAACACACACACAACGAATGGGGATTACACGCTCTCTAATGGCGCCTCACCGGCCGGACAGCGCCACCACGGAGGTATAAAAACTCACTCACGCTCTCAATATATCGAAGGTGAAATTATTCCCCCAAAATTGTTGCTCCTCTTTCTTAGTCTCGTCCGAATTTATTCCCATAAAAATCCCACTTCTGACACCATTTGTAACAGCCGAGAGGTCCAGTAGAAATATTTTTTTTCTAAATAAACAGGCTACACTCGAGCGGCTAAGCATAACCTGCGGGGACAATTCGTTTAAGGAAAAAATATCCTCATTTATGGGATAAATGGACGACCAAGTAAGAAGCAACAACGAGACACAAGTTGTAAAATTCAAAGGAGCAATTAATAATTTATTTTTTAAATGCCAACCCTGAATCAAGGGAACAGCTAATAATGAACACAGTTATAAAGGCAACAAATTTAATCAGACTTGACACCTTGAAAAATAAGCACTCTCAATAATTTTATGGAGGTGCAATTAACTGATCGGACCTCCGGTTGAAGGTGTCCAATTAATGACCACAAATAACCCCCAATTTATCCCTCTAAAAACCCGCAAATAGCAATCTAGTTCAGTTGATATGAAATAAAGATAAATCACTCACCCACAAATCCTCCTAGCTGATCAATTCGGAATATAAAGGCGAATTAGACTAAAAGTGATCAACAAATGTAGCAGCAATGAATAATTATACGTCCGAATCCCACGACAGCAATTTGGCAAGCCCCGTCCCTAGCAACAAACTTATTGAACTTGAACTTCCCGCGGCGATTTGGGCTACAAAGAAGTGAAAAGTGTGCGCCGTGAACGCAGAGGCTATGAGCAACGCGCCCAATGATAGGATAAATATCGCCCAAAGGTGCGCGCGCCTAAAAGCGCCCAACTGTGCATTAAGCGTAAGCGAAATATAACTTCCCACGATAACAAACAATAATAGCGCCCAATAGTGCTCCGTGCGGCAGCAAAGCATGCACTTGCGCATTAAGCATTAGCACAACTTAGGAGACGAACGTGAGTAAACAAAATACATAAGAGTAAACACATTTTCGCTACAATACTGTCAAAATTACAGCAATTTTTTACAGTGTATGTCTTTCCTCAGACTAGATGCCGCCTCCTCAAATTGGTGAACAAGGCAGCTGTTATCTTTGGATAGAACAGCTAGGGCCTTTCTCCGGTGGTCAACCCAGCGGGTGCCCTGGGCACGGACTGGTTTCAGGATATGCTCATCCAGGGCGTCTCCAGTATCTTTGAGCTCTTTCCATCGTTTTGCAGAACGTTTGTACATGTAATAGATGCTCATAAGTCAACATCCATGGAGCAGTTTTCTGAAGCCTGGTTAAAACCCCACTGTTCTTTCCAAAGTTCACTGATGCATCATCAGTTGCACATGCTACAAGACAGTTGTGAATATCCAAATTTTGATTGAATTCAGTATTGCCTCAGCATTGCCTCTTGCTGGTTCAGTTATACCAACAAGTTTAATTGTTGGCAATCCATCGTCAATCACCTTTACGCTGATGATCTCTTTCTCAGAAAGTGTTTTATCTGTGCTCCCATCAAACATCACAGAGCAATAGCATGGCTCCTTTGTCAAGACTTTGATGAGGTCATCTCTCATGGTGCCACCAATCTCTGCATTAAACATTCGGCAAGCTTTGTCATTCGCATAAGAATTACCAACATCAACACCATGTAGAAGTGTTTCAAATATTGAGAAGGGCGGCTCTGTGTAGGCAATGGTGTACGCCCAATCCATTAGTTTAGATAGTCGGCTGAATGTTGCTTCATCCATCTGGGCCAGTTGTTTATACATGGGCATGTGAAGAGGTCATTTCCAAAAGGGACTAAATCCACTTTTTCCTCATTTTGAGTTAGTAGCAAAAAACATCAGCTCTACCCCAGAGGTATATTGTCTGTTACTGATGGTTTTCAAAAAGAACTATATCCCTTCGAAATCCCGTCTATAAAAATTGCTTCTGTTCCAAAAAGCCCAAAATCAAATTTACTTTGTTTCCACAAGAGGCAAACTCCAAGCACAGCGCCCTCAATATTAACTGACCAATCACAGAGCAGCATGTATGAAGCACACACAGCAGTACACTCCCAGCCATGGTTCACCCCTGCATGTGCTGCTGCTATCTGCCATCGAAACCATTATTTCCATCAATTTCATAGAAATGGAAATGATGGTTCACTCCTGCATGTGCTGCTGCTATCTGCCATCGAGACCATTATTTCCATCAATTTCATAGAGATGGATTAAGGGAGACCCTCCATCAATTTCGCCTTGTTAGAAACAACTGCAAGAAGGTATTGGAAAACGCCAAACGTCATTATGCAGATTCTGTTCATGAGTCCATCTCAACTCAACGTCTTGGCTCCAGAGATTTTTGGAGAATTGCAAATAGCGTCCTTAATAGAAGCAAGTCCACTATTCCTGTTCTCTTTAATGGGCCTGAAGTCCTCACCTCTCCCTCTGATAAAATCAACCTTTTTGCTGATCGTTTTGCAGCAAACTCCACACTTGATGACCAAGGCCGAAACCTGCCCGACTGTCCTTCTCGTGTCGACAGCAGTTTATCTAGGATTAACATCACACCTAAGATGGTAGCTAAAGTCATCAATCATCTTGACACCTCAAAAGCCTCAGGACCTGAACGAATCCCTGCAATTGTACTGAAGATGTGTTCACCAGAACTTTCCTCTATCCTCTCCAAACTGTACAATATTTGCCTAACACATTCAGTGTTTCCATCTAATTGGAAGCTGGCCTCTGTTGTTCCTGTTTTCAAGGGCTCGGGTGAGAAGTCTGACCCCTCCAACTATCGGCCCATAAGCCTTCTTCCATTATGAGTAAGGTTTTTGAAAGCCTTATTAACCAGCAACTCATAGATTATCTTGAAGAACACGAGCTCCTGACAGATGTTCAGTATGGCTTCCGTCATTCACGGTCAACAGCAGACATCATATCCCTGATAACGGAACACATCAATAGAGCTTTAGATCGACGTGGTGAAGCTAGGCTTGTTGCCCTTGACATATCAAAGGCCTTTGACAAAGTTTGGCACAGAGGGCTCATCCATAAATTGAAGTCTTATGGCATATCTGGCAATCTGTTAAATCTAATTTCTAGCTTTCTCATTGAACGTCAGTTCTCTGTGGTGCTCGAGGGCTATTCCTCTTCCATTCATCGTATTAATGCAGGTGTTCCTCAGGGCTCTGTTCTGGGCCCATCATTATTTCTTCTATATATTAATGATCTGCCCGACTCTGTCTCATCACAGTTAGCCATGTATGCTGATGACTCACCAGTGTATACTACTTAGGCCTAGACTATACGCCGTGCTACTGCCGTGCCGAACTTAATTCATTTGAGTGCGGCAGTAGCACGGCAATAGCGCGGCAGTTGCGCTAGACGTCGAACTTAATTGTAAATTACGTCATGTCACAGTCGAGTGCAACAAACAGAAACGCAACATGGCCGACAGAACCCGGAAGCGTGATTTTGTAATGCTGAACTTGATTAGAGCAGCCCGGAGAAGGCGGACTTTCCTGCAGCAAACCGTCTTGACTAGTATGCTTCACAAAAAAAACGCAGTCGTACTCTGTCTTATCGTTCTTCTGCTCTTATCTAAAGAAAAAACAGTGGTTCACCGGTCTTGCCGGCGCCTAAAAAGGAATACCAGTAAGTGGTTTGAATTTATCAAAGACACATATTCTGATAAGAGGTTTAAAAAAACATTTAGGGTCTCCAAGGACACATTTCAGTATATCCTGGACCATATAAGGCATGATCTTGAACGCGAGACCACAGCAGAAGTTCCCATTTCACCGGACTTCAGACTCGGTATCTGCCTTTATCGTCTCGGACGTGGCGATTACCATTACACTATTGCCGAAATGGCAGGGATTGCACCATCAACTGTTTCAGTCATTGTTAGGGAAGTGGCTGCATCAATCGTTGAAAACCTTTGGGACGTCTCAGTTGCGAATCATTTTCCTGTCGACGAAACGCAATTCACAGACAAAATATTGGATATGGAAGAACTGTGGCAATTCCCGTATTGCTGGTCAGCGATAGATGGATGTCACATCCCTATCAAATGTCCTGCTGGTGGGCTAGAAGCATGCAAGGAGTATCACAACTTCAAAAATTTCTACTCTATTGTTCTCATGGGGATGGTAGATGCAAGATACCGCTTCATTTGGGCCAGTTGCGGGTTCCCTGGAAACTCTCACGACTCCATTATCCTTCAATCGACCAAACTATGGAAAGAGTTGGGTCAAGATGAAATACTTCCACCAATTGCACAAAACGTTAGGGGAGTGAATATTCCACCATTAATTCTTGGAGACTCTGCTTTCCCTTTGCAAACATGGCTGATGAAGCCATATACTCACGCCGTTCTCACACCTGAACAGAAATACTTTAATTACCGACTCAGCAGAGCGCGCATGATTACAGAGGCAGCTTATGGGCAACTGAAAGGTAGATGGAGGATCTTGCACCGTAAAAGTGAGAGTACCCCAGAGCTTGTCCGTACAGTCACCTTAAGTTGCATCGTACTTCACAACATCTGTATAGACAGGAACGACGTAATTTGGAGAAAGCTGGACCTCACAATTGACCCCATCACAGGACAGAGGCGAAACAGGGAGAGAATCAGACAGCTACTACACATGGGTTTCTCTCCACCATCAAGACAGACAGGCAAAGCCGCAGAGAGTGTACGGAAGGGCCTCACTGATTTGTTTTGGAGGGAGAAACAAAGTCTTCAGTAGACTGAAACAAGGGACACCGACAAAAATAACTTCATATGGAAAATGAACATAGCATTACTCATTCTCCATCTTTCTATACTAAATTAAGATGACTCTCCCGGCTGCATCTGCTATTGCAGGACATTTTTTCTCATGCAAGTCAAGAAAGTCAGTACCCAGTTTACCTGCATTTAGTATACTTATAGGAAGAGTAAACTCTATTCATTTACATTGAAGAGTTTCCCAGAAATTCATTTTTTGTTTTATGAGAAAATCTACTCTAAACCACCAAAGGGCCCATTAAACATACATGATGACTGCCAATTATAATCTGACCTAAACAACTTTTAATATTATTTATTTGAAAACACGGGTTTAAATTGTCCTTGGAAAAAGATTCTATCCATTCAATTTTTTTTCCACATTTTCAGCTTTAAGGTATGACCTTTTTGTAGCACAAAATTAAGCCAATCCTCAGAGTTTTAACCCTGTTCAAAATAAGGTTTTAAAAAATTATATCCTCCCATTAAAGACACAAAGGACATGACTATTATTTTCTTTTCTTTTTTAATTGTTTGTTTTCAACCACTTTTTGCAAACAAGAACAATCATATTGATGTACAGGTTTAATAATCATAATAAATCACAAATCTGCTTTCAATGTAATATCTTCCTTCTCTTTAAGCCTGTTGTTTTGGTAATCTTATGAAATTGGGATTTATGTAATGCAATGTACTTCCCAACTAGATATTTTGCGCATGAAAATAAATAAAGACCAACCTCAGTGATTCATTTGATTAATCAAACGGTAACTAATTTTCCAGGAAAGTTGTCAAGGAAAATCAAACACATCTTTTATCCGAAGAAACTGTTGACTGAACTTGAAAACGACTTTCTAAAATATGTAATCGCACCAGTTGGTAATTGAAAAGTCCTATAAACAGGTAACTGAATAAAACTTGCAATTTCAATTAGTTTTCGAACAGCAACACCTTTCAATTGTGACGGTTTTTTCAAAAAATTATGGGTTATCAGCATGGCCCTTGAAGCAGGGGTTCTGGTTCAGTTTCATTTGAAAACAAATATTTCAGAACAACTTCAAACTTTGGCAGGAATACTGAAATGTACACAACAGTTATCAGGTTGAGCTCACACAATAATCACAAAATTAATGTCGATTGACTGTTCAAGATTAACAATATTTCAATGATGAAATCATAGCTGGTGATATCTTGGTGCATTTTCTCCTTGGCTCTGCGTTGAGTTGGGTTCCATGTTCTGAACACCAGGAGTAAAGGCCGGATGGTACGCACTTTGGTAAGGTCTCCCGTATTGTCCAATATTTGCTTGGAAGTCGTTTTGAAGTTGGTACTGCTGAGAGTGGGAGCTCTGGTTTTCCTGCTGCATCGGTCTGGAGTCTGGGTTTTGTCTTTGACTGGACAGGACCAACTGCATCATCTGCAACTCATGAGCCCTCGTCCATCTCATTTTCTTTATGGAAAAATTCGATCATGGTTTGGGTGGAATCCTTTTCTACAATGGATTTGATGAGGTCCAGAGCTTTTCCAACCTGTCCATCCTTTTTGGTGGATTTCCTAGCGGCCTTTTTTACAGGTATGAAAAATGTGTCATCAGGTTCAGGTGTATCCGTATCCCTTTCTTTGCAATTGCCCCTGCTGGTACTACCAAAGGAGGTTGATGGACCAGGTACATCCCAATCATGCTCATTATCATCTCCTTGTCTTTTCCTGTTACATGGTCTGACAGAGGGTTCCATAGCCATTTCTGGTTTGCAAGAGTCTCGCGTTTTGACGAGTTCGAAGAGTTGGTTAAACCATGCTCCGTAGTTCTTCTCATCCTGGATTCTTTTTATTCCTGTTCCAGTTTTTACTGTGAGAGCCAATTTCTTGCATTCAGCCACAAGTTTTTTGAATTTGTTTCTCATCTGGCATACACTGTATGGGAAATCATCGCCTTGGGAGCCCTTGATGTCCTCCAGTACCTGTGTGTATACCTCCGCGTTTTTTGTGTTTTTGGTGTTGGTGAAAATCAATCTCTGTTTGTACCTTTCGCTGCTACAAATGACGTTGACCATGTCATTGATGTGTTTCTCTTTCCAAGACGATTTGCGACCCTTTTTTGTAGCTGCTTGTCTAGTTACAGTTAGAGGCACTTCCTCATCAGACTCAGAATCGGTACTCACGGTCACACTACTTGCAAAAGTTGCATCTTCAACGTCTGGGAAGCCTGCACCGTCGTCTCGATCAGAGGAGCTATACACGCTTGACTGTGTCGCCATCTTTGTTGGAAAGTGAAGTGTGTTTGTTTGCAATTCATTCCTTCAATGATTTGAGCATGCGCACAAGTATATAATGGCCCGAAATTGGGCACAACTGGCACCAACTTCGAATGCATTTATATTCGGCACGGCAAATTGGCACGGCGTTTAGTGCAGTGTCGTGCCACTGCCGTACCGAATACCGATAGCGCGGCAGACCCTGTCGAGCCAAAGAGCTTGCCGAGCCAAACTCAAGTTGTCGCGCCAAATTCACGCTAAACGCCGTGCCATCGCCGTGCCATCGCCGTGCCAAACTTGAAAAAATAAAATTATTTGAGTTCGGCACGGCAGTAGCACGGCGTATAGTCTAGGCCTTACCCTGGTCCCCTGTCTGCTCCATCATGTACACAGGCCAGGATTGTTCTCAACCAGGACCTTGAGAATGTCATTAGCTGGAGTAACGATTGGCTTGTCACATTCAATCAAAAGAAGACTCATTTGTTGTCTTTGTCCAGGTCCAGATCTCCTCACTTTTCTACCTTGGAGATGAATTCAATACCACTACAGGAGCTTGCTGACATCCGGCTGCTGGGTCTTGATTTCACCTCTAACTTATCCTGGGATAAGTACATTCGTAGCATTGCCAAAAGGGCTTCGCAGCGGGTAGGCTGCTTGTATCGTGTGAGGTAATATCTTCCCCCAGCTGCTTTGCTTTATTTGTACAAACCCACAATACGTCATGTCATGGAGTACTGCTGTCATAATAGGCTGGTGCCCCAGCTTGCAGTCTGTCCCTGCTTGATAAAATTCATCTAGTTGGAGATGACTTGGCTTCAACTCTGGAACCCCTATCTCTCCGTCGTTCTGTAGCCTCTTTGAGCCTCTTTTACAGATACTTTTTTGGTAGGTGCTCCAATGGACTCCCACTGGTTGTTCCACCCAACCGTACCTTTGGTTGCACCACACGTTTCTCTGCTCAGTCACATTCATACACTGTGGTGGTCCCCAAGTCAAATACTCGGGGATACTCATCCAGTTTCTTCCCGCGTACCCCCTTGCTGTGGAATTCACTCCCTGCATCATGCTTCCCACTACAATTTGTCTCAATTTAAGTGCAACATCAATATATATCTTTCTACCCCATTATTTCTTCTTTGTTCCCTTTTCTCCTCGTTTTAGCCATCACCTGGAGTGGCCTGTTTTGGGCCTTGTGATTGGCGATTTTTCATAAAAAAAAATAAAAATAAATAAATAGTACAATACAGTAGTGTACGTACAGTGTACGTACGTGGACAAACAACACTCCATTTCTATGCCACATGATCACAGGCAATAGCATCCGAATCTATAATGAATGATGATGAAGAAATTAATGTTACAATTCATGCAAGAAGACGGAAAAGAAATGAATCAACGTGGCGCAAGAATGTGCAAAAACTTGACCGGAATTCTGGACGGGGTAAGTTGTTCATCAACTTTCAGTGTAAATAACGTATTAAGTTGCCTAGTGCCAGGCCATGCCTACCATTACTTAGGCCAGGCCTACCATTACCACAATTAATTAGAAATTAAATTAGTACTAGTAGTAGTACTAGTACCTAATCTTATTACTAATTTTAGGCCATGGAGGAAGGAAACCTACTTAGTACTTGACAGTAAGTAGGCTCACTACAAAACTTCATATTCAGCTGTGTAACACTGCCACTGATGACTGGGGTATCATGTCTGAAAAGCGAATTTTACGGTTTATTTTTGACCTAGGCCTACAATAATAGTACACATCGAATGGGGGCGGCAGCCTTTTTTTTAAACACCCTCTGTCGATCCGCGCGTTTTGTACACAAGTGATGGCCGTCAGTGGAATTCTTCCCGCATACTGTACTGTAAGAAGTTATTACTTATTAGTTTATAAAATACCACGGTCCCATTAGTTTTAGCCGATAAGTTGAACTTTTTTTTCGAGGTTGGAGTTAATTCATCTGCTGCACTTATGCTCTGGGAAAAGGGGAGCAACAATTTACACGGGATACAGAGGCATGTTGAACATATCCATGAATAAAATGTCAGTGACTGTAATTAAATGTTTTCTCTTTTGTGGAAAGTTTAATATAAATATTTTTTCATTCTTGACATTCTATTTTATGCAAAAGTAAACAACTAAGAGTCGCTTGTCAGCATCCAGCCCATAGTTATTGCGAGGCATCAACACTCGGCGATGAGGACATACAGGAGATGTTCAATGCATATTCCAAGGACTCTGATAAAGTTCGGCAAGATGCCTTCATCAGGTCCCACATGCTTCTCGCTCCAGTTAATCGTCGATAGAGGCATGGACATGCTCCAGTACAGAGACAACGAGAGTATTCAGCTACCTATTTTGTAAGCATAACATGTTCAAAAGAAGCACTCCCTGTGCTCAACCATTTGTTTGGGCGAGCAGATAAAAAAATATCTTTTTATGTCATTTTTTTAATAAAAACAAATAGTCTCAATTACATCATAAGCCTCTAAAGCCATAGGACCATTGAATTTATGACATCCAGCAATGTATTATAAGTTTCAACTTAAATACACTTAAGGAAGGTTTGTGGAGACACCATGTATAATCTCTTTTATAGATGTGTGGTTCTGAAAAGAACCGGTGAGTAAGATCTCTGTGTGTGGAGGTCTCCATGTGAGAACCACACATCTATAATTAAGAGATCATACATGGTGTCTCCGCTAACCTTTATTACGTTACCTCCACCATGCAAAGCTTCAAATCATACTTCAATACACTTACTTTTCATTGAAAGGCGTACCTAGGTGACGGAAGTCAGTGGCAAGAAAACAGAAGACATTTCTGTCTATTTTGGTTGTAGGAAGAAAGCGTGTCGGAAACCTTCAAAAATATGAATGGGCTAACATCACACACCATAAGGCCAGAGAACGTGGTGGGCAGCAATTGCGGCCAGAATACCTCCAACTTCAAGAGCAAATCTGTGACCACATTAAGTCATTTCGATGTCGTTCATCTCACTATGGCCGCAACAAGACCCCGCACAAGAAATACGTCCCAAGTACACTTAGCATCCGCTCCATGTGGATGTTGTTTAAGAGTCGATACGAAGGTCAAATAGATGTCAAGTATGACTTCTATTACAAGGTATTTGTATCTAACTTTTATCTTGGATTTGGCAATGCCAGAAGAAATGTGTGTTCATACTGTGAAGGCCACAAGTTCCAGATAATGAACAGCACTGATAATAACAAGCAAAGAGAACTAGTAACAGAACTGTTGTTGCACAAGCATCGCGCCAAAAAATTCTATCAGCTACTTAACATGCAACATAATGAAACAGTTCTGACTCTGTCCTTTGACTTAATGCAGAACCAGGCCCTTCCAAAGTCATCTGTTGGGGAAGCGTACTATGCCAGACAACTCTGGGTGTACTTTCTGGGAATAATTGAGCACAAGGCTCCTGAAAATAACCAACCCGGTGAGCAAAAAAGAGAGGATGTTCATTTCTATACTTGGGGGGAACACCAGATGGAAAGAGGCTCCAATAAGCCAGTGCACTGACCGATTTCATCAATAACCGCCTAACACCAGGTCATGGAATCAATAAGGTAATACTGTTCAGTGATTCTTGTATTGGACTAAACAAGAATTTTACAATGGTCACAACACTGAAAATGCTAGCTACACAACACTAAGTAACTTTCAGGCACATATGTCCTGTTCGCGGTCATTCCTACATGCCAGCCGACCGTGCATTTGGAAGAGTTCAGTGCGTCCTGAAAAAGAAAGAAACAATTATCTTGCCTTTTGAAAACTTCATTGAATATGAAAAAGTTGGTCATGTGCATGTTAATGGAAGAAATTACTCGAGATTAATCCCACGTCAAGCATCAAGGTGTTCAATTACTTCTGTGCTGTTGGGTGCGAACATACTTTGCTAAAGCGAGGCAAATCATGGAAAGGTTTAACAGTTGAAAAACTAAATGAAACCAATTATGTGAAGCCAGCCAAGAAGCAAGATGTTTTGAAGCTGTTGAACTCAATAGGAGTGGCCATTAATGCTCAACAGCCTCACACAGTTGTTGGGCCCATGACCTACCAAGCATCTGTTGGGCTTTTGTATAAGCCCATATGTGAGACTCTAAGTCCTGAAGAGCAAGAAGAAGAGGATGCCTCTGATAGTGAGGATGTGGCCACCGTGGAACAAAATGATGATTTGTGGTAACAGTGTTATTAATATGATAAAAGATGCTATTCCTGTGTTCTCGCACACTTTGCTTCAAACTTTCCTGATTTGTCATGTCTATAGCATAGCAAAAGTTTTCGCGTTAAACATGAGTCATACTTTCCAAACCAAATCAAATTTATATATTCGTTAAAAGTTTAGAAAAAAGGTTTAGTTTTTGGATGAGCATGGTAATTTTATCTTCATATTACCTAAGTATTGTGTGAGGATCATGCTTCATGTGAAAATGAACCTTACATAAATTGCTGCGCAATTGGAAAACAGCACGTTTCTATTGTTTGCATCACTAATACCTGTTGTTCATGAAGTATGAAACTTTACATGCAAATTCTTGCCAAATATTGCAATATTGTATTGGATTTAATTGTTATCAAATGTTTTAGCAACTACAATTTGAATTTATTGTTGCAAAGCGGTTTTAAGTGAACTGGACATGGATCTTGCCTTAAAAGTCTACTTCAGGTGAAATTGTTTTGTGAATTATTTATTATTGAATTTTTATTCACAATGGTTGGTCTACTGTGTCTTTGCCTGTTGTGTTGTACGATTTAATTAAAACAACACAACATGAATTTTAACTTCAAGAGTTTCAGCAGGAGTTGGAAAGAATTTAAATCTTTAATTAAATAATTGTGATATGATTTGCATTCCTTAATAACTTGTATTCAATCAATCAAGGCTGTGTTTCAATGAGACTTCAGGCTATGCAAGGTGGAAGGAATAAGTTTGTTTTGAAAAGCTGACTCGAGCAATGATCCCATCTGCAAATTGACATGGCTTTTCATGCCTTCGCTGCTTTCTGAGTAATTGTAACAAATGTCCTGAAAATTTTAAGAATAAAAGAAAAGAAATATTGTGAGTTAAAAACATCTGTGTATTACCATCTTCCATAGTTTGTTTGTTTGTTAAATATTTTACATTTTTTTTTTCTGTTCCGAAAGGTTCTAAATCCACATGCTATCACAAACAAAAGGCCCAATAAAAAAAAAAGCCTGTCGTACTAGATTTTATTGTGAAATGATTTTATGCTTAAAGGTACACGCCGGCCTCGTTGCGCTTTTTTGGGCGCTTTTTGGCGCTAATGCATGCCTTTATCATGACTTGAAAGGTCTTCCAAAAGTAGAATAGAACATTCCACACAAATAAACGGTAAAATGTAGCCGTTTTCATGATAAATACGAAAAACCGTAAGTTCAAACGTGATCATGTGTTAGTTTCACTTCTAGTCGTTTAAAAGCTTGTTTTACTATACTATACAAAGTTTAGTATAACTGTTTGTTTAATCGCTGGTTTTCTTTTAATCAAACCTGAACTGTTCGACCTGGGTATTTCCTCTTTAGAATTAAGAATTTCCAACGCGATAAAGCAACATTTACATGCCAAATTTAGAATTTAAAAAAGGCCGGTAACTGCGGGTGCCCTACCACCTCTGCAAACACAGCCCATGGAGTCTTGCGACGCATTCGGCCCGAGGCATGGGCCCGTGTAGTGCCAGTGCGGTCCACGCACCCCGTACGTGTAGCATTTTTGATGCGAGACCGTGCGTTGAGTCACTCACCCGGTCTCCGTTGCATTTGGGGGGGGGGGGGGATTTTCGAGCCGCTGAGCAAGAATCGAAAGCCTCGAGATATATTATTTCTTGTCATACATGAAAATCATTTTATGCCATCAAAACCTTTTTGTGTGATTCTCACAATTATATTGTGTGTATATGTGGAAATCGTTTTGGTCCCTCGAAAATTGTTTCATCGAACATGCCCTCAAAATTCTTTGCATCCAAGCCGTAAACTCACAACCATTACGTCAACTCGCAATCGTTGCGTCAACTCGCAAACGTTGCGTCAACTGGCAAACATTGCGTCAACTCGCAAACATTACGTCAACTCGCAAACATTATGTCAACTCGCAAACATTGCGTCAACTCACAAACATTACGTCAACTCGCAAACATTACGTCAACTTCCAAACATTACGTCAACTTTCAAACATTGCATCTACACGCAAACATTACGTCAACTCACAAACATTACGTCAAATCCCAAACATTGCATCAACTCGCAAACATTACGTCAACTCGCAAACATTACGTCAACTCGCAAACATTGCATCTACACGCAAACATTACGTAAACTCGCAAACATTACGTCAACTCGCAAACATTGCATCAACTCACAAACATTTTGTGAATAATTCTGAAAAGTCTTATGTTTTCAACAGACAGATGGATTTGCCTAATTCAGTTATTGTTTATGTTTTGCCTATGATTTTTCCATCGTGTACGGCTTGAACGTACGTGTATCGAGTTCCTGGAATTCTCATACGGCAGCTGCAACATTTTAGTCACAGCCATGAGAACCAGTCTAAAACCATTGGTGTGCCACATCCTTCTAACACTTGTTACGGCTGGAAATAGTGGTGCTGACCCCTGCACTGCTTGTATGTGACTTCTAGTCTGCTCAGGACATTTTGTTGTGTCTTTCTTGATGTTATTTGTTCCTTTAATGAACGCATCGAATTCTTAGCAGACGGAGACTGGCATGCGTTGGGTGTGGTTGCTTTGCTTCCGACATACATCACACCAAATGGAAGAGATGTATCCATCAACTTCTTCAAATTTCAGCCAGGAGAAATCCCACGACTTTAAAGTCGCAGTCTTTGTGCGTCTTGGAGTTGTAGTCGGTGCCGGCGTTGAAGAACTCGGATTTGGCTGGCCAGAGCATGATGTACTTGGACTTGATGATGTCATATGAGTCTCACCATCATGATCATCAACATCATTGGTCTTCTCTCTGAAAATATTGAGAACAGAGCAATTTAAATTGATAGCTCAATTCTTTATTAAAATTCATTAACACTAAAAAAAAACAGTAAAGAGTGAAGGGTTATACATTTTGCATATATAATTGTATAAAAATCATTTCTCAAAAAAAAAATATTTACTGGCAGCATCAAATAAAAAAATGCCTTCAATGAACTTGGTTCCATAATTTAAAAAGTAAACTTCATATTAAAGAGCGATGACACTTTCTGTAAGATGTAGTTTAATGAAGAAGATGGAAAAAACTGCATCAGCATTAGCCAAAAAATTGATATGTTTATATTTCCCTTTTATGCCCTTATTTCAAAGTAGGCCTAGTCTTAACTTTTGTAAATACTATAATAATATTTTTTTTAATTTTGAATCTATTAGAATTAAAGTTAATAAGACTAGGCCTATTTTAAAGTACATAAAAAAATACAAAAAAAAATGTATGGAAATTATTCTTATATTAAACAGTTATCATTATTAATATTCACTGACCTGGAAAAGAATGAAGTCAATTTCACACATTTCCCCGCAATTGAGGAGAATACCTCCCTTTTACGCTTAATTGCTCGTTCTTTTCGAGGCATGGTTAAATTCCATTCATAAAAAAGTTATGGCATGACGTCACAGAGATTGATTTCATCGCGCGAAAATGTTCTAAATATAGCATACGTTCAATGCCCCGCCAAGTAAAAAAAAAATAGACTTTAACTTGGAATACAGCGTAAGGAAAATTGATTCGGCAAGCTTTACCCCGCGGCCCACGCATCAGCCGTGTCACCGGAAAAACACCTTGCTATTTCACTGCGCGAGAGACCGTTTCCTAGTTTATGCTTAGTAACCAACTCTACAGTGCAGTATACATGTATTATAACACTTCCGCGCTGAGCACCATGCTCTCAATTCATGATGCCACGATGCATTACGTTACATGCACGCACGCAACTCGAAAACGTTGTGAGGTAGGTTACCGCTATTCGCACGATGTTTTGTCGATGTTTTCGCACGGTATCGGGAAGAATTTTCCGTACTTGCGGCCGAGGGCACGTTGGACATTAGCAAAAGGCACGTCGGCCAGTAGTGGCCGTAAGAAATATCTGATTTTGAGGGCACTAAGGCCAGTGCAGTAGGGCACGGCGGCCAGTGGACGTCGTTAAATTCGAGGCTGTCTATTTTCTTATCCAAAGTGAATAAAAGGGATATTCTTTAGCATCAATATAGGTACAGTACACTCTTTCTTATTTTCAAATTGACAGCGTAAAGGGCCGCATTATATCAGAGAACAGTAGTTGTAACGGGTAGTTACACAATAAATTATTCGGAAGACTGCAAAGACGCAAGACCCACCTAGCAAGACGTCCGGTCAAGCTAGTCTTCCTGAACAGCCAAGTCTGGGCCTGATGATCCGTCACCACCTGGCATCTTGTCCCTTCTAAGAAGTATCTCCACTTCTCCATGGCTCACACAACCGCTAGGCACTCCTTCTCTGTTGTACTATAACTCCGCTCGGGAGGGGAAAGAGAGCGACTGGCATATGCAACGGCATGTAGGTGGCCAGATGACTTCTGGAGCAAAACTGCGCCCAGACCAGTGTTACTGGCATCCGTGTGGACGACGAATGGTTGACTCATGTCAGGATACTGGGGAACCGGTTCTGTTGTTAGAGATCGCTTCAACTCCTCGCAAGCCTTGAAGTGCTCTGGTGTCCATGTCCACTCTGTACCCTTCCTACGGAGTTGGTTGAGTGGTGCGCAAATTTCAGCATGGTTTGGAATAAACCTTGCATACCATGTGACCATGCCGAGGAATCTTTCCAGCTGTTTCACATTCGTGGTGTCGGATACTCCACGATGCCTTGGACTTTCGTGCGGACCCCGTCACTCCCGATAACATTACCAAGATAGCGCATGGAACTACGGCCGGAAGCACACTTGTCTGCCTCTTGGAGTCTGCTCTAAATCTGTCGCACATCATCCATGTGTTGGCTCTGTGACGATGAAAAACACACTATATCGTCTAGGTAGACGTAGCAAATCTTGCCAATCAACCCATCCAGAACAATTTCCATCAAGCGTTGGAAGCTTGCAGGGCCATTCACAACCCCGAACGGTAGCACAGTGAACTGGAATAGGCCATCCTCGCAGATAAATGCCGTCTTCTCTCTATCCTCGGGTTTAAGCACCATGTGGTGATAGCCACTCTTCAGATCTAACGAACTAAAGATCATGGCACCATGGAGCGAGTCTAGAATGGCATCAATGTTTGGCATAGGATATGCGTCGAGTTTGGTGACACGGTTGAGTTTTCGATAATTGACGCATAGTCGGTACTGTCCCGACTGCGGCTTGGGAAACATCACGACTGGTGAGGCCCAAGATGAATGTGATCGCACTATGCGACCATCCTCCGACATTTTATCTATCTGTTGACGAAGCGAATTACGTCTCTCAGATGAGAGGCGATACACAGGAACACGGACTGGCCGTGAGTCTCCAGTGTCAATACCATGAAGGAGGAATTCTGTACAGACCGGCTTGTCTGAGAACACCGCTGGGAACTCCTCATGAAGGTGTTCCAATTGCGATACCACATCCTCAGTCAAAGCAGGGTCCATCCTTCTGTTCACCTGGTCAGCAGGCGAAGAAGGGCCAAGTGGAACATCATCCTCTGGGAAGGTTTCCGTCTCAAGGCCAAGTAAAGGCCATTTGATTCGAGGCTCTGTTGGACTTGTTTCCAACCAGTAGGAGTAATGTACAAAATCTATCACTGGCTTTGCTCTCTGAGCAAAATCCCTACCCAGCAGCACTGGCACTGGTAGCTTCTGTACCTGATGTAGACCAATGTCTACATCCACACCCGCAACCTCGATTGCTTCCGCAGCAATTCCAAATGTATGGAACACAGACCCATTAACTGTGGTCAGAGGTCCTATGGAGGACTCAGGGGTTACAGCTAACCCTAATGTTTCACGACATTCAGCATCAATGAGAGAAATGGCAGAACCGGTGTCCAGCAACGCTTTCACGTCTTGACCATTAACTCTAGCGATGATGTAGGGGCCACTGCTGTCATCAGCACACTCCCTGGATACAGGAGACTGGATGAGGCTCACACGAGGGCCTTCAGTGGGCTTCAACGATTTTTCTGGCTTAATACCAGGAGACTGTCGGATTTCGACAACTGGCTTGGTACTGGAAGAAGATCCAGTGTTGTTACCCTTATCCGGAGCAGGATAAGGACAATCATAGACTTTGTGTCCTAACTGACGACACCCGCAAACAAACTGCCTCGAACCTACCAGTGCGTTTCGCACTGTTGTTCGTTCCAGATGGTCGGCTCTGGTGTCTGTCCTCTGGTTTTGTTTCCTGGCGTTTGTCATGTCTATCACTACTGCTCGAAGTTTTATTACTCTGTGGAGAGTAATGTTTGGTTTGGAAAGGCTTCGCTGCCGCTTCAGCTCTGCGATTCAAAACATGCTCGTCGGCAATGCGTGCTATAGCCTAATAGAAACCGCCTTCTTTTCTCGAAGCTTTTGTACGAAGATTATCATTAGCAATCGATGATAAGAATTGGTCTATCAGAAGTAGGTGCATCATTCGCTTAAAATCAGGCGACACACACATACCTTCATTAGGTTCCAACCAGCGTCGGAAATACAGCTCTAGGCGTGTGGAAAACTCCTCAAAAGTCTCCTCTGGATTCTTTGTAGCTGTACGGAATTTGATTCTATACGCCTCTGGAGTCAACTGAAAATGACGTAGAATGATCTGAACGATTTTATCATACTGCTCTTATCTTCTTCGCTAGCGCATGGAATGCTTTCTGAGCTTTCCCCGTAAGATATTGTTCTAAGAGGCGGGGCCATTGGTCCCTCGGCTTGTTCGCTGCCGTCGCCATGCGCTCAAACGTCGCAAGATAACACGTGATGTCATCATCGGGTGGAAATTTATGTAAATCAGGGAGCTCGGGTCCCACCCTAATGGACACAATTGATGATTTGGTTGCCGAAGTCATTGCCTGCAACAGTGACTGACACAGGATTTCGGTTTCATTTGTTCTCATCATTTCGAGTTTCTCCAAGATTTCACCAAGGTCTGGCTGGACAGACGGTGCTGGTTCAACCTTGGGTTTCACATCTTCCGGCTCCTTCATATGTGGCAGCCCACACAAGCATTCAATGCGATCTTGTTAATTTTTTTACTACATTTGTGTCTATATGATTAAGATTATATAACTGAGTTATGTAATCTGCCGTGAAACGTCGCAAGTAGTCTGCTTTGTCCATGTCTGGCAGAGGCATGATGGGCAGTCGGAAAGATGAAACCAAAAGATGGAACAATATAAATTACAATAACGTTAGACCTAGGCCTACTCGTTAGGCAAAATCGGTAATAAATCGTGTACAGAATTTCACAAAAACAGCGAAATAATTCGCTTCATTCAGACGCAGAACAGTGATGTTAAATCACATCTAGTATCAACAATCAACAATCGAATATTCATGATACATGAATGGCAGAACAATTATAACGTCAGGTTGTTGGGTCATGGAATAACGTTAGTACTCACAACCCCCACACATGTGGGGTCTCACACGTTGAGTGTACAGCCAACACAGCCACGATCGGCGATGATCGATGTCAGGCAAAATCTTCAAAAATCACACACAGTAAACAGCCATCCTGCCGACTATGCCAGTGTAACGGGAAGTTACACAATAAATGATTCGGAAGACTGCAAATTGGTGTGATTTACAACAACAATGATTCACTTGATCAGTTTATTGAATAGTTTCATCTGTCAATGATTGGGAAGGATTGGAATTACACGTTAACGATCTAGTCAGCCATCTTTGATTCTAAAGTATTTTCCACAAGTCTCACTAGTACGAGCATGCACGCGCGGATCCAGAGGTGGGCCGCGGGGGCACGTGCCCCCCAGTCGAATTTGACAAGGAAAACAAAATTTTGCCCCCGGTAAAATTTGACGAAATAAAAAATAAAAGGAGAAAGAAGGGAGAAGGAGCAGAAAATCATCATTCTTCAGTTCATTCTGTCGGCCACACAAAGAAAAACTGACAACAGGCAAATGTCACTCGGCTCGCCTTTTTGCCAGTGCGCACGGTAACAAAAACTCCTTTTCACTGTACACTTTATAATACACTACTTGTATTTCCTTCCTCTAACGTTAGTACATGATAACGCCACTCCTCTAAATAAATGGACACTGTCCTTACTTTTGAAAGGAAGTCCGTGACTTCGTTCTGTCTGGATTTCATTTAGATTTTCGTGGAAATTCCATGTTTATTGAAAAGCAATTTGAATTATTAGAAATGAAACAAGTTTTCAAAATGTCGACTACACAGCTTTGTACGGAAGCCCATTAATGCCAGATTAATATATTTGTTGACATCGGGTGTGAATATTATAAAGTTTCGCGGTTGCATTAAAACATTTGTTTTCCTGGGTTGTGAATGTTGTTTTTTTTTGTAGCGGCCGCCAGATAACTGCATGGTACAAAATAATTGGCCGTGTTTCTTCAAAACCGGTGCAACTCATGGCTTAATAATATATTTCATACTAAATATTGTTCAAAGAAATTGTATGGCTGAATGATTATTTCCTTTTGATCCTTCGTCAAACTGAAAACTGTATGAAAACAAATTTGCCAACCCAACATATAAAAATCCTTTGTCTCTTAACTCCTAAATCAAAAATGAAACGAAAAAATGTCATCATATTTCGATGGCAAAAAGCTATCAAAAAGGGCCCGGAAATCCTCTAGAATTCATCAGAGAACATCAAATATCCCCCCCAAAAAAGGGGCCCTTAAGCGGGCCCCATACCCCACGCCGTGGCTTTCCAACGTTTTTTTTAAACACCCACTTGGAAAAATCCTGCGGACGCCACTGTTTCCCAGTATGACACGCATAATAAATATTATGTCATGACAGTTATTAATGCTTCAAAGGAAATATCGTCAAACCTCGACCGATAGGATACCAATGCAATTTTGTGACAATAAATGTATACACAGGCCTACATTGGATCTTCGTCCATGTACCATGGAGGTATAGGAAAAATTGACAAAAAGATGTTTCACTTTGAGTGTGCCCCCCCGTCTTGAAAAATCCTGGATCCGCGCTATGACATTTTAACACTAAATGATCAAATGCTTTATTATCAGAATTTTTGCAGTTATATTTATATGTGTCTATTCATACCCTGGGGGATGCCACAAGCTCACAGAGTATTACTGGTCAAATCCTAATAGTACAGTGTACAGGTATACATGTGCATATAGCTCCATCACTGCATTGTTGGGTTGTGTTGTTCAGTGAACATGTTAGTACAGATGTGGGTTGTACAGTGTACATGTTAATACATATGTACAGATATGTATTGTATGTACATGTATGTCCTGCATAGCCATTGCAGTGCTTGGCATGGAATGGCATAAGGTTTCATGAATATTCATTAGTGAGGCACAACAGCATGCAAGTGCTAGGTGGCTGTGTGCAAACTTGTAATGGTCACAAAGTTAGGGGATTTATTATCCAGGAAAACAGTTTATATTTTCTATTGGATCCGAACCTTTTATATAAAGCATGTTTTACAGGAGGAATGCTGTAAAAATTGCTTATGTTGAGATTTAGGAAATTCACTGTACGAGTGATAGGTATATTTTAGGGGGAAAACAGATTATTTGTTGTGCTAGGTAGGTCCTTGGGGATAACTTTTTACATCCAAGTAGTGCTTCAGTTGGGATGTTTAACACCTTGGTTTCTGTGGATTCAGGATAAAATCTGTTGGAGGAAATGCCAAGGAAATGTTGTGGAAAAAACACAGAATTATGATCAGGATCCAACACTGAATATTCATATAGTGGAGAGCCAATCAGATTAGAGTGTTTGGACCAATAGTAATGCTTGCAGGGTAAAAACTTTTAGCCAATGAGATTGTTTCCTTTGGCCTGTATGGTTTAGGTGGGAAAGGGAAGTGCACTTTGGGTTCACTTGGTCACAGCCCTTTGTGGGGGGCATAGCAAACTTCAACTTTTCATTTGCCCGCCTCCACCCCATCTCCACCAGTTGGCAAGTTGGGGGGGGGGGACATCAGAGGGTTTTTTATTGATGTTAATTTTACGGTTAATCGCAATTTTGATTCTAACTTGCTTGAGTGTGAGTATACTGCTGATTTCCTGGATGTTCACCAGGAATCCTTATTCCTCCCGTCGGTTCAGTCGGGGGAAGATCTTGTCACAATCGTTTAATTACTTTTTATTTATTAGGTTGTTGGTTGTCTGTTTATTAGGGTCCTGCTGATTTCCTGGATGTTCACTAGGAATCATATTCCTCCCGTCAGTTCAGTCAGGGGAAGTACTTGTCCATAACTCAATAAGGTTCTTCGGGTTTTTTTCTATTGGTACACTTCTTGTTGTCATACGTAGGGCGTTTTTTGTCGGGAATTTGACAGGCAAGGGTTGCAAGTTTTGCAGGGCACTATCATTTTGGTAAATAATTTTGTCTAATCGTTATATTTCCCTAAGCATAATTACATTGTGCTACTACAGTATATTGAAATTTGATGGCATGCAATCTAATGGTGCCCTGGAGGTTCACCAGGGGCCATTCTTCCCGTAGCTATTCAGGTAGCATCAAGCGGGGGAACATTCTATGTATTGAAGTTTTGACAGTTCATTATTGGTGTTCTATTTGCACGTTTATTACCTGTGTTAAAATTATGTTTGAGCGTTGGTACTTCTGTTTGGCCTGGTGTTGCCTATTATGATACGATACAGTGGTCTGGTGCCCTATTTAGCATGGCCTGGTGTGCCATCGGTGTGGTGGGTCTGGTGAGCCCATTTCATGGCTGGGAGTATTGAGCCCAGGGGGTCTGGTGCACCCCTACAAATTGCATTTTCTTGCCAGTTTGCCCAACAGTGCTGGTATCTGGCTATGTGATGGCTAATTAAAGAAGAGCTGTGGCACAAATCAAAAACCTTAAATGTGTGTAGTGTAATCCTTTATGTCTGAGAATAATGTCACGTTTATTGTACTTTGACATTTAACAAACCAACCACAATATTCAAAACATAATTACGGAAATAAGAAAGTTGAATTGAAATGGCTTTAAAGTTTAAACCGGGTATTTGATAATCTTAACTTAAATCACAATCATGAATAATAAATGATTTTTGGTCGGGAGATAGATAATATGCAAATTAGGCTTGCCCTTCACCGACGTGGATGAGCAGAGCACTGCATACTTAGTGCTTGTGAGTGCACGTGAAAAAAATACATGGTGGCTCGCGTGGGATTCGAACCCATGACTCAGATTTCATACCGCTAGGCCACCGAGCTAGCTGAGGTCAGCGGGGTGAATTGGTGGTCTAGCAGTATGATATCTATACTAGTAAGCAGAGTATACTACTGAGTGATACTACTTTAAAGGAATGCACATGGTGTGTGATCAGTTTAGAGGCCTATAGTGTATGTGTTAAGTGGCTGGGGTGGATCTGGGGGCTTCCCCTTTTTCTTCCAGCAAAAAAAAAAGTAAAGAAAAAAAAATAGAAAGAAAAGAAAAAACAAAATGTATAGGGAGTGAGAAAGACTCAGAAAGAGAGGAAAAAGAGGGGGAGACAAAATAAGCTAACTTTGATTACCCCGAAATGCATCCATCACTATTGAATTGGTACATTTTATTTCCACAGCAGAGTATACTACTGAGTGATACTACTTTAAGGGAATGCACATGGTGTGTAATCAGTTTAGAGGCCTAAAGTGTATGTGTTAAGTGCCTGGGGTGGATCTGGGGGCTCCCCCTTTTCTTCCAGCAAAAAAAAAGACAAGAAAAAGACAAGAAACAATAGAAAGAAAAGAAAAAACAAAATGTATAGGGAGTGAGAAAGACTCAGAAAGAGAGGAAAAAGAGGGGGAGACAAAAATAACTTTGATTACCCCGAAATACATCCATCACTATTGAATTGGTACATTTTATTTCCACAACCCCCCCCCCCCCCCCTCCTTTGGAAAATCCTGGATCTGCTCCTGAGTAGCAACAGTTTGTAACTTGTGGTGGTTTTTTGGTTGTAATTTTATAATGCTCATAATTCTATGTTCCTTTCTTTTCATTTTAAGACTTTACTACTTCATCTCAAGAATATGGTGAGCCAAGTGGAGACAAAATGACAACAAATCTGGCGTCAATTGTTGAAACCTTCAACAGAGACCAAGGAGATGTGTGTGCCTCTGTTGGAACAACAGAAGATGGACAGACGGTGGTTGTGATCTGTTCCCTAGTAATGAAGAGGATTCACACACAGTGGCCATAAAGTGCAGAGATGGTCTTCATAGATTCGTCAGGAACGATCAACATAAATAAAAAGGTCATCCACCTTATCACAGATCGCGAAGTGGACGGAATTAACGGGTGGACCGCAAAATATATCGGGTCATCAATTACACCCAAAATTATCATACCCGGTAGGACAGTGAGAACAAATTCCTCAAAATATCACCGGAATATTCCATCGGAAAAAACACCATTTCTCACTGCAAATCTGTACCGAGCCGGCCGGCCGTGAGCCACCGTCCGTAACGGTGGAACAAACCCGGCCGCGGTCCAACACGCGTAATGTACTGATTGAGACTTTCGCTGGTGCACGTACACAATGTACAACTGTAGCTATTTAGCTATTACGCATGCGGATACTAGGCTGTCTGTCTCTGCGGTGTGGGCAATGTTATTACGTCTTAGTTTAATGCGATCGTCGGTCGGTTTCTGAAGAATTTTACGATATTTTTTTTTTAGATTAAGTATAATTATGAAAAGAGTGTTTCTACTTGGCCGATTGAACAAAATAACTGAGTGAAATTCAAGTAAGATTTATAAGCTGATGAGCCTGCGATCTGCGGTACTTTGGAAGGACGGTCGATCAGAATATTTAGCTGTTTCGCATGCAGCGGAACAGCTTTGGTTTTTGGCTTTTCCGCATAGTTGCGGAAAAGTCTTTCTTTTTGTTAAGATTGTTTGTTCTTCTTCCTCTTCTTTTTTCCCCATGGCCCATAGACATTGTACACGTTTCGTTCTACGGGCCACTTTTGTCGTTTAACTTTGTTCCACATAGTTCAAAGTTTGCATAGGCATAGTCCATACAGCATAGATGTATGCGAACGAAATACGTCATGATGACGTCATCAGGTGTCAAATTACAAGCGATTTGAATTTAATAATCAAAATCTTTAAAAATCAACAATAAATCAACCGTTTGAGAAATTAAGTTGATTCTTTCGCCAAATGTCAAAGTTAGGTAAGGTCTTTCTTTGTGACACATTGCTTGACCTTTGTGACCTCTACTTCCGGTCAAACAGGAAGAAACTCCTCATTTAAAAGTTGAAAGAGCTAGGATCATGATTCTTTCACCAAATATCAATGTTAGGCAAGGTATTTCTTTGTGACACATTGCTTGACCTCTGTGACCTCTAATTCCGGTCAAACAGGAAGAAGCTCCTTATTTAAAAGTGGTAAGAGCAAGGATCATGATTCTTTCACCAAATATCAATGTTAGGCAAGGTCTTTCTTTGTGATACATTGCTTGACATATGTGACCTCCACTTCCGGTCATACAGGAAGTAGCTCCTCATTTAAAAGTGGTCGGAGCTAGGATCATGGTTCTTTCACCAAATATCATTGTTAGGCAAGGTCTTTCTTTGTGACACATTGCTTGACCTCTGTGACCTCTACTTCCGGTCAAACAGGAAGTAGCTCCTCTGTCATTAGGTATTAAATGCAGTTTTTTTGTGGTCTTTCATATTTTGTAAAAATTTAAAATTTTTAACTTTGGCAACATGTTTTTTTGAAAAGGTAAAACATGACGGACGTTACGTGACGGACGTTACTCTGTACTATCTTAATGTAAATTCTTGCAGATTTTAAGACCTCCTTTTACAGAACCAAGCTTACACCAAATAAATCATTTTGAATATGTGAGGTGCACACATGCCACTCAGACACATTGTTGAATTTGATACTGAGGCCATATCACATGATTTCTCCCATTCGCATCCTATCTTCTACTCCACCTTCTTTTTTTATACTACTTATTTTCAATTGTATTCTCAAACTTCTTATAAAGGAACATTTTTGGATACAATTTTTGCAACCTTACAACAAATCAATTCATGTCACCAGATATTTTAGCCTTAACTGATATGGCAGATAGTTTAAATAGTCACTTTCTTCTTAATTTGTTAATTCGATCAACTTTTTGTTTATAAATTTGTCTAAATTCGGGTTAGAATGTTCTTTATAGGGTTTACAAACAAGCATTTTAAACCAATTTGAATTATCTGTTGTAATTATAAAGGCAAAGGGAAAAATGTGCAAGTCAATTTGAATGATGTACATGTACATGTATGGTATACTTGACAAAATAGGTTGCAAGAAGACATATTGCACTTGAGTCAGGTTTTGCTATGTATGTACAGTACATGTGTAGGCCAATACATTGTACACGTATGTGTACATAGGCCTATGTACCGGTGTGTTATTTGTATACACATACATACATGTACATGTAAATTCACTCAAGTACACTGAAAAATGTGTAAGATTCCCATCTTAATTATCTCTAGTATGACTGTAGATGAGCTATGTTTAAATACATGTGAATAACTCCAACTTAATTCTCCATTGGCAATGGATTATACATTGAAATATCACAGTGTGTAACGTCCGTCACAGAAATCGTAACGTCCGTCAGAGGGTTCAACGTCCTATTTCTCATAAACCATGCGATGTTTGAAATTTTTCCATTTTGAGTTCGCAAGCTCTGACCCACATACACTAATGCAGTTAGTTGGATTTTTCACAATCATGTACAATTCACAGGAATTTTGAACTAAATATTAAGAGTCAAAAGTTCTCGTCTTTTAAATGTAACGTCCGTCAAGATTTATTTTCTAAGTCTTATTAAGTCCGACAGAAAATCAAGATCTTCATTACTATGTTTTATATACTGTTGACTTGTTATGCTATTAAACTGCAACTATCATCTTTCCCAGCAAAGCTTGCTTACAAATCTAGAAAACAAATTGGTAGCAATTTTCTGTGCAAATGTAACGTCCGTCACAATAGAATCGCCCATGTAGTCAGATTATGTGTTGGGATTTTGGAAAGTGGAAAATTAAGGACAATTGTATTTCACAAGTTGGCCAAAAAGTGTTTCGATCGGTTTTAATTAAAAAAGTGTCGTAACCCTAAGGTCCCTGTCCCCATGTCAGACCTAGGGTTACGATCATCGCAACTAGACTCACTCATACACTGTGCTAATGGTTGCGCTACGGTAATTTTGGCATATTTTTTTATTTACGAGTTCTTTTTCCACTATAAAAGCAAAGTGAAAAGACTTGAAGCTGGTGGGAATGCGGTAACGTTAACATTGACTCACTGAAGTAAAAAAAGAATACAAGATAATGATACCTTCTGAAGGCTTCTGTAATTTTGAGTTAATGCTTGAGGATGCAGCCGCACTGTGTAACGGTGTACACAGACATCAACTACCTGCTGTAATATACTTATTTCATAAGCCACTGCGTGACATCATTTGGAGAGCCACTCGATTGTGATTTAGTTCGCAATTTGGCAATCCTTCAGGGGTGTTACCATGCACTGTTTTTCTACTGTTTGTCATTATGTTTATTTCATGTTTGTATCGTGCCTTCTGTTGCTTGCCCTGAGAAATAATAAATAAAATGAAATGAAATGAAACTTTTAAATATTTTATTCTGTACACTAGAATCATAATTTAAAGGTGTTTCATTTTTGAACAAAAATATGGTTTTTACCTGCAGCAATACTGGACATCTGGACAGACTGCTCTGTCAGCTGAAACTCTGGAATATGTGACATGATCAAGGGGAATGAGTCACATGTCGGGGAATCCCGAATCGAGATAATGGTTATTTTAGTGTGAGGGGTGGTTTTTTCAAGTTTTGGGATTACTGAATAATTTGGTTGTTTAAATCCTTATTTATCACATGTGTTAACTTAATTTTACAGAACTGCATCAAAAGTTGCTTAAAAATGTGATTTTCTGAAGCCTTGCATATCTTGGAATCATTAAAAAGCGTTTTTCCCCCAAAATAAACCCAACCTTTAAATGCGTTTTTATCAGAACTGTAGTTTTCGTCGTCATTTGCATAATTTTACGTAATTTCGGAACAAAAAGTCATATCAACATGTGGTTTTCAGTTTATGAAAGCTCTAATTGCCCTCTTTAACACTGTATATAAAACTAAAATTTGACTAGGGTCGACATGTGACTCATTCCCCTTGATCATGTCACATATTCCTCCTTATTCATCTCTCCTTGAAAGTCATACTTCAAGTGCTGTCGATGGAGAATGACCTGATTTAAACAGACTGAGCAATTTTTCTTTAGTTGTCTTGGAAACATCACACCTTCTTAGAGCATCGGCACTTCTAGTCTCATGGTTGTGGTAGTTGTTGATTGTACATTTAGTGAGAAATCCCGCCTTGATATGAGGGTCAGATGATGAAATGAAATAATAATAAACAAAAATGTCATTCTCATAAACTTGTGCTTGGATTAACACCATCGAATCAGCCCTTGAGAAATGTCAACACACATGATGCTTGCAAAACCTGTCATTAAACACAAAAACAACATAACAGTGATTTCACATGGTATTGAGTATAACAATCCATCATTTTATCATAATGGAGGAAGTACAAACACAACAACAGTTTACAGTCACAATGGCACACAATGAATGTGGAAAAAGTGCGCCAACGCTTCAAAATTACATTCATGTAAAATCTATTACTACACTATATTATTATTAAAGTAAACTCCTAGTAAACATATGGAGGAAGAATTACATGATGAACCCTACCTTAAAAGAAGAACAGTCATGCAGACTTATACTTACTTATATAATTGTGCGTGCAATACGTGCAGTAAAACTTTTTTGACAACTACATAAAGCACTGCTGTACTGTACATGCAATAGTATTTATTTAGTATTTAGTATTTATTTAATTTCTCGGGAAGAACAAGTTACAAAGCACAAGAACAAAAATTAACACTTTCAATAGAACAAATACAATAACTACATAATAATCCAATCAGCTCCCGAAGGATTACCCAAAAGGAAATATTCCTGTCAAAGGGGCTCTCCAGACTAATTGAATTAAATAAATATAATTGAAATAAAAAATCATAGATAATATAAATTTAATAGTATAAACAAATAACATAAATTCATTTTTTTTAAATGCTAACAATAACCAGAAATCATTATAATAAAGCAAAAGGGTTCTCCAGACAAAAATTAATTAAATAAAAATAAATATAAATAAGAAATAAGGTGACAATAGTTATGTGGATCGGTTTGGGGAAACGCCACGGCTCGCACATTCGCACCTCTACACCGCTCGCACCTCCATACCGCTCGCCCCCGCAACCAGGCCCCAATGCCTCGACCAGTCCGACCCAGTCCCCATCAAGAGATGATGAGGACCAGAGCAGACCAGTCGAAACTCCGAGACCCAACCGCGAGAAGCGCGAACGACATATATAGAAGCGCGAACGATAATAGAAGCACGAACGACCACACATGGTGCCTCCGCAAACCAATCCACAGAATTAAGTACATAACAAAAAGATTTAATTAAAATAAAATTAAATATTCAGATGAATAACATGTCAATTCGGCTGGACCATGTGGGCGTGCGCGGGCCCACGCGGGCCCTTCCTTTTGGAAAGTAAGCCATTCATTATCTACAGGTCAGTGCACATGCCGGCTTTCGTCACCAGCATATTCATGATCTGAGCTTGAGTTGGCCGGTCGTGCTGGCCGAACAATGAACCAATTTGCAGCTGTGTAATCCCCAGCTAATCCGCTGCAAGTGGACAAAAGGATGACTAGCGCCTTTGTGTTTGGAGTTTAAGAAGGGTTGCGGCTTTGAAAAAAAAAGTGTACCATCACTATGAAAAAATATATGAGGTAGTATGTTTGACTGTTTTGTCATCATTCGCTGTCAAACGTTTCTAATTATTATTGGTAGTTTCTTGTTTCTTTTTATTTAGATGCGCCTGACGGTCGGCAGTAGCAATGTTTCAACTTGGAAGAGTTAGTCATTTTATCTCAGAGAACGAAAAAGACTATTGACTACCTGCTGACATAATTTTCGTGCCGTTATAAAAAAAAACAATTAGTTAAGCCCCGGCCTGTACAGGGTGTCCCAAAAAAACGCAACACTGGTGTCGAGAACTATTACATGTATATAAAAATTACACTGTTTATCACTTCAAGATTCAGATATGTGATACAGCTATGTCTTGGCTATCGTTATGAAAAAACCTGCACGGATTGACAACTCCAAGTATGTGCTCTTCATTGATTTTTAAGACTGAAGTTGCCGTACTATAATCCCATAATCTCTTAACAATAAAGTGTGAACAAATCCTCCCTGGCTATTGTGCAGCGTGTTGGCCATTGAAACCTTTTTTCCATTGTGCTGCAGCGGCCATTTTTAATGAGCAGTTCCAGTCCAGAGATTGACCTTTTGTAACAATAGATTATTCATGGACTAGCTTCTCCCATTCATGGGTTCCAGAGACTGGCCAGCCGCTTGGGCACGCGAGGGCCCAGGGGGTCCAACCGCGTGTTAGATTTCGATGTCCTCCCTTATAAACCCCTCAAAAAAGTTCCGCCACCGAGGCCCAAGGGAAGACATCCCTCCCCCACCAATTAATGAACAGCGAAACCGGCACCACCGTAAAGCTCCACTACCCCCTCCACAATGACGCACCATCCACCATGACCATGCAACCATGGAATGCGCATTTATCAAGACTGCACACTCCATGATTACACCAGCACAACAAACGACACATCAGCACAAAGAGGAAACATCCACGCCCCCAATGGTACCAGCCCCACCGCCCAGATCAGCAACAGAAGAAATATCAACCCCCAAACCCAAGCCGTAGAACCCTGTTGAGGAGTTAAGTAGAGCTAGACAAATAAGGGGAAGAAATGATTAGAAAGCTTGAGAGATGGGTTCTAGGTGTAGCAAGTGGTCACGTAAAGATCAGAAAAATTCATCTGGAGAGGGGAGAAGACATAGATTCTGAAGGCTAAGAGGAAGAGCGTTGAACAACCTGGGGAAAGAAACAAACAGAGAATATTTAAGACAATTGGTCCTGCTATACTGGTGACTGAAGAGAAGGACATCCGTTTTCCTTGTATTTGGCTGGGGAAGGAGGGTGGAGCGAACATCCAAGTGCTTTTGAAGGCATTTCGCAACAAAAGCTACGCTCAAATAAATTAACCTGTTATAGATAGGTGAGAGATTAAGTTCTTGTAAGCGTTGTTCATAGGAGAGGGAGTGGGCAATATCATATGTGAAGCATAAACCGGCGTTGTACTGTCTCAAGGCTTTGAATTTGGTTCTTGAGGTGAGGTAGCCAAACCGGTACTGCATATTCCAAAACAGGCCTACAGGGAGAGGAGAATAATACATACAGTACATGTACAACACGTGCATGTACATGTACACTACAGCGTATGATGCACGTGTGTACTTTGATTGGCCTGTCATGAATAATTCAACATGCGTGCGGGAGAAATCCAACCAATAGGGGCGCGTTTATGTTAATGTTAATATGCCAACTGCCAAGAGTGGAAAAACAACTAGATGTGTTTGTTGACAAACACTAAGCTGTTTCGCGTATGTTTTTATAAATAATATGAAAAACAAACATGAACGCAATTGTCCCAGTACAGAGAAATTGCGGTGTTTTAATTGTCGTAAACAACTATAAGGAGCGTCGTCACACGATCGTCCATTAATATACATATAGATACATGTATGAGAAACATAGAAATGGCAGAGTCTACTATAGGCCAGCGCGCAAAGTATGTATGGTTGTGCATGGGCGGTGGAAACAGCAAAATGACTGATTTTCTAGCTCGTCGTACTACGTTTACATGTACACAATTGGCCCACTACTATGGATAGCCATATCAGCGGTCCAAAAAATTCCACATGCCATGTTTTGTGTTATATTGACTGTAAATGGCAAAATTAATGATTCTAAAAATCAATAAAAATTCAATCGATGACGTCATCGTGACGTCACTTCACATTAGGGATACTAGTACCATTTCCTACCTACCCACCAAGTTTCATTTCGATCGGATATTCGCTTCTATGTGTTTCCATGAAAAAATGGCAAAATTAATTATTCACAAATCAATAAAAAATCAGCCGATGACGTCATCGTGACGTCACTTCAGATTTAGGATACTAGTACCATTCCATACCTATCCACCAAGTTTCATCACCATCGAATATTCCCTTATATGTGAATCAGAAAATCGGCTTTTTGATGACGTCATCATGACGTCACAACTTTTTGGTATTTTGTGGCATATGCCTATAACCTAACATTCATTTTACTGAAAGAATTTCGAAATTGCCATATGTCGTTCAGGAGATATAAAGAAAAGGTCCAAAAATTGAATAATTCGTATAAAATCACACGATGACGTCATCGACACGTGACTGCAATTTGTGTCTATAACACGTCCCCATATACTTGCATACCAAGTTTGAGTTGCATCGGACTAAAATTTGCACTTTTATGATGACGTAATTGTGCACGTGATGACGTCACGATTACGTACAAACGCGGGACACTATTCGGGGTGGTGGTCTAACTATGTGCCAAGTATAAAGTTGATCGGAATTGGCATAATGGTAGAAGTGACTTGTAGAAAATCCCTGTGTAAGGTCTATGGGGAAAAAGTGGAAAAAGAAAAAAAAAAAAAGAAAAAAAAAATAACAAAAACAAAAGCTGTTCCGCTGCATGCGAAACAGCTAATTACGCCGCCGGCAAGTCTTGCCCAGTATCCGTGCCTAGACTGACCCGTAAACAGGACCGAGATACATCGCTCTGTGCTGAGCATAGCGATGTATCTGGGCCCTGTTTACGGGTCTAGGTTAGGCCCTACTATCTAATATGCAGGTTGACATTGATGCTGGATTCAGACAGTGATGGTTTCACCCTTTTAACTTATCTTTGGAATAGAGGTAGTCCTAGAAATCATATTATTATTACGGGGTTAGTGCCTTTTACTCTTTACGCCAACCATAGTATTTATTTTATGAGCTCATTAATTAATTGGATAATTACCAAGGCAAACTTGCTGTCTTTTACCAGGCATTACTATTTCTCCATCAATATTCTCAGAAATGTCAAAACATGAACTTATTATACTTGAACTTATTATAATAATGCTGTTGCTGTCTATATTATCTGATTATAGAAATTAAGTATTTTTTAATGAATTGAAGCGGAATTGACGTCACAACTGAACATTCGCAACAAATTTTGTAAAATAGTATAAGAGCTCACAACCTAGGTGCAAATTGTTTGCTGTGAATTTCAAAATGTTTTGCTGATATTTTGAATCATTGAAGAATATTTTTTTTTTATGGTTTCATTATAAAAGCCTACCATGGTACATGTAGGTATAAAAAGGAACCTTCATGCCTGTACACTCACTTATGCTGGCTTCAAATCAATAAAATTGTTTGTGAACACTCAACACAGTTTAATTCCGTCAGTGACTGTTTGTCACACAATACATAAAAACGTGTTGATAGTCGCCGATCAACTTCTTGTATTCTATACTTAATAATTATTAGGTGTTCGGGTTCATGCCGAACACCTATTGTTATTGTTCGAGTTTTTTTTTTTTTTTTTTTTTTTTTTTTTACTTTTTATTTTTTTCTTCCCAAATTTGTCTGCAGGACTTCTTGGTCACAGGTACAAGATATTGACATGAAACTTGGTGGGAACTTTGGTCATGATGTCAAGTTGTATTTAGAAGATTTACGTCATGATGACGTCATTGGGTATCAAATTACACGCGTTTTTAGGAAAAACTTTGGTGGTCTATAACTTGAAAACCACATGACCTATGATTTTGATATTTACATATGTTACTCATCACATTAATGTCAACAATAAATATATTCAATGTTGTGTACAAATGACCTCCACTTCCGGTGTTACCGGAAGTTGAAGTTTGACTCAAAATAACTCGAAAACGGAAGGATTTGGGCACATAAAACATTTTTGGCTAAAAGATAGAGAAGGTCTTGGGCTTTCAGAAAATATAAACGATGACGTCATGCGGGCTATATAGCGCCCTCTACGGTTGATTAAAGACATACAGTGATAACGTAATCCGAAAGTAAACAATGAATTTCCGCCAAATTTAGTAGGTTTAAAGCACTAATGTACCTCGACATGTATGTGAAGTTTGAAATCTGTGACGTCATTCAACCGGAAGTTATGCTCTTTTAAAGGGAAAACTACTGAATTATTCCAATACTGTTTACTCAGTAATTACATGAGTACATCAGTGAAAACTGCTTGTAATGTGATTACAAGAGACTCTGATTAGTACCAGATGGCAGTCATTGCAAGGTGATTGGAATGTGCTTCATTACATTGTCTCAGTGAAAACACATGATAGCCTCAACACAGGAGTTTGATACACCTCATACACTTTTAAACAGTCAATTTTAACCATACAAAGGCCCAGACAAAGTTCTTACAGCGTAGATTTGAAGTGAACATTTACGGCATCTCTTGATTTTATGTGAATTTTTAAATATTTCTCACATTGTGTTACGTGAAAATATGGTCATGTACAAAAAATATGATGATCGATTGACTCTTTTTCCCATAAGACCCCACTATATATGTACAAAAATTGTACACAATTCACTGTGTAGAACATGTACATGTACATGTAATGTCCAATTGCGTGACTCAAAACTTTGTTTACATCTTGCTATAGATATTTGCACGTAAATCTTATTATATATCATTAAATACCAGCACCAAATCTTAAGCGAAATGCTATCGATGTAGTTTGCGGAGTATTGTACATCATTTTGTCAAATGACAATGTGTTCCATAAACACTGCAACTAAATCCATGGGCTAAAATTAAGTTTTTTTTTACGTTGAGATATGGTCACTTGTAAACCATATGTCTTAATCAAACAAAATAAAAACTGCAAGATATTTACATCATATTCAAAATTTAGTGTGTATTTCAATATGCCATTGTATGAGGATGAGCGACAATTGACCACATTCGTTCCAACATAACGTTTATGTTCACATAACAGTTCCACCACGTAATGAGACCCCGAACACCTAGTGGTTGTTCACACAACCACAAGTCTAGTTCTTCCTTTTTTTGTGATTATTTTTACAGATATCTTGCAACTGGGAATAGCCTTCAATCTGTCCCTCTCCACTTTCGGGTTGGAAAAAGTACCTTAAGCGGCATTATTCAGGAGACCACCGATGCAGTCTGGAATTCCCTCAAGGGTGTTTGTCTAAAAGCACCATCATCCCCAGATGAGTGGATGGATATCAGCCAAGGTTTCCTGGATCGTTGGAACTTTCCAAACTGTTGTGGAGCTATAGATGGAAAGCACGTTGTCATCCATGCCCATCACTCTCTGGCTCCACATATTTCAACTATAAACACAAATTCAGCTTCAACCTCATGGCTGCATGTGATTCTAACTATTGTTTCACATTGGTTGATATTGAGAGTCCTGGCCGCAATGCAGATGGTGGTGTATTTTAATCCTCAGCATTTGATACCTATCGAGGAAAATTCTCTTGGCCTCCCTCCTCCTGCAAGTCCACCTGGAAGTGATGATAATCTTCCCTTCGTCTTCGTTGCTGATGAAGCTTTCCCACTGCAGTCTCACATCATGAGATCCTACCCTGAAAGACAGCTACCTGAAAACCAAGTCATTTTCAACTACAGGCTATCACGTGCTAGACGTACCATTGAAAATGCATTTGGCACCCTATCTGCTAGGTGGAGAGTTTTCCATCGCCCCCATTATTGTCAAAACAAGCAACGTGGTTTCTGTTGTCAAGGCAGCCTGTGCCCTCCACAATTTGCTGAAGATTGCTGACCAACAAAAGGCATCTGAAAGGAGGCACTACTGCCCACATAATTTCTCTGACATGGAGCAAGGAGATGGCACTACAGAGCCTGGGAGATGGCGTGATGAAGCAGGTGTAAGCGAGGGGCTTACACCAATTCTTCAAGTTGGCAGCAATAATTACAGCACTACTTCATCATCTGTTCGGGATGCCTACTGCCAATACTTCAACTCAGAGGTTGGTGCAGTACTTTGGCAATATAACCATGGAAGACGTGGTAGTGTGCCATCTTTGGTTAAATTTTCACTTGTTTGAAGTTGATGTTTTATTGTTTTACTTCAGGTATCCTGCTTCAGTTACTAAAAGCCTCCATGTCTTCATTTTCTTCTCTGTTTTTATAAAATGCATATTCACACTCGCTGTGGAAGAAAATGTACACTACTAAAGTATAGTGTCAACAAGTTTATTCATTAAATTAAGTCACTCGAAGATAAATAATTAACATGTACATTTATAAAATATTTTGTACAATTAAGAATTTACATGGATATCAAAACAAATAATTACACCCACCAAATTTTAGTGTTTTAAAGTACAGTTTAGTGTACTTACATGCATATGTGTACATCTAGCAACAAATAAGGCTGATTTACAGTGACACCATGTAATATCTTCTGTGAGAGTGTGTGGTTCACGAGAGTCCCTCTCCTGAAAGTACCATAGGTTCTTCTCAGAACCCAGACTCTCAAAGAAGAGATAACATGGTGTAACCAAAAACCAACCTTATTTTAATACATCCTCCATGCATAGCTTCAAGTCTTATTTAGCAACAAAATTGTTACATGCAAATAATTTATTACCCTTCACTGACGGAGATGAGCACTTCACAAAGTGCTTTTTGAGTGCACATGAAAAAAATCTTGTGCTGGCTCAGGTGGGATTTGAACCATCAACCTCCTGATTAATTTCTAGTGCAGATCTCGTGCCACTGTGTCACTTAGCTAGCTTGGGTCAGTAGCGTACATTGTAAGTCAAATACTGTACCCACCAAGACAAGGGATTCAACTCGCGCTGCTGATCCCAGCTAGCTCGGTGGCCTAGTGATATGGCATCTGCACTAGTAAGCAGAAGGTCATAGGATCGAATCCCACCCGAGCCAGCACATAATTTCTTTTCATGTTTCATGTGCACTCAAAAAGCACTTAGTGAATTGCTCAATATACAGTACATTGGGGAGTGTATTTAGTGCAATGAATTATTTGTATATGTTATTCTATCCCCCCAATAACAAAAAAAGGCAATCAATCATTTGAACAAAAGATTTAAAACTAAATAATTAGATAAACATGAAATGGAGACTTCTTTAATGTTGTGTTTGATGTTACTGTTCTTTGGCCAGTGCCTTCTGCGCGTTGGGCAACCTCATTAGTGTTTGGCAAACTGACTGGCCAAACAGTGTGTCCTCATTTGAGGAGTTGAGGCTGGTGAGTATTGCCTCTTCCAGTGCATCAATCTCTGTAGTACCAGTACACTTCTTCTTGGTTTGTGGCTGGAAGGGTACAGTGAGAACATCTGATGAAGCACTGGATCAGGACCTGCAATGGTTTCCTCACCAGCTTCAGAGGTCAAGGACGTGGTGTCATCCATGTTTCCATGTGTTCTATAGTTGAGAAAAAGGGAACATTATTTAATCCTTCTCGTACATGTATACTGCACACTGTTTTAAATTGTTTTTCGCATTTAGCACATTTATGTTTATTGTGATTAACTAGTTATGCACCATTGCAATGCATTGTACAGAACTTTGACTAATTAGAAAGCTGGATTATAAAAGGCTCATAAAATAGATAATTATACTTTGTAACAAGTTTGAGTGTTAATTTGTGAACATAAACTACTATGATGATACATACTCTGCATTGGCTTGGTACTCTCCAAGGAGGCTTTCCATGACTTGGAAGTATGCCCACACCTTTTTGGCTTTCCCGGATGAGCCACTGGGTCTGGTATTTAGTCGTCTACGCTCTTTCATGTAGGTATTTCGAAGCCCCCTGAAGCGCCGTTGACAATATGTCAAAAGGACACACGTATACACAAAATAATGTATCCATAACTCTGATATAATGTGATTAATGTAAATTTCATAATGCATTCAGTGGGAACTGCTTCTCTTAAACATTTGGGACACATGTGCAATTATATGATTAGACAAAAATGTATAAATTAAAAGCTGTGCTTTAAAATATTTCATGTCATTGGCCTCTAAAAAAGAATTGAATAATTGAATTAATTTTGTGCCATAATGCTTGAAAGTAAGTGTTTGAATTGACAAAGATTTATTTCAATTATTGAAATATATTTAAGAGGTTGAATGTTTCTTCTTTATTTCCGAAAAATTATTCCTCTTTCACTCCTTTGAATTTAATTGAAAGAAATATGTAAATATTTTTAAATTGCATTTAAAGCAACCTATCGTTTCATTTGTTTCCCACAAAATAAAATTCGAAAAGGAAACATTTAAAAGCTTGAAGTCCAAGTCGTCTTTTTTTCTTTTTTTCGTGTTATTTGTGTTAATATTTACTCTAAATATCACTGACAGTTTTTTAAAATTATTTTTATTTCCATTTAAATTTCAGGCCTATATTTTTTTCAAACAAGTTTTTATTAAACCTCCTCTTACCAATGGATGTACATCCTTCTCCCAATTCTTTGGCAATTGCCTTCCAGCTATTGTCTCTTGAAGAGGAGACGTATAGGTGGGGGTATCCCCGAACAAGCTCTACCAGCTTCTCTGCATCAATGCAAGAAACCTTGCTGCTGGTGGCAGAAACGCCCGAACACAAAACACCTATGTCCATATTCAAATCCATAAATTCTTTTTCCAAAATTGGCGCCGATGAAGTGTCTTCTGTTATTTTATTTACAATGTCTAGTATCCCATCCCTTTGCACGTATGTCCGTGCGCTTCACTTAGTTGTAGCGCATGCGCAGTGCATCGTTTAAATCCCCATCGTTTAAATCCCCCGTAATTTCCGCCTCGCGCTAGTCAGCACCGCCCCAAGTATCTTTATCCAATGACATCGTCCTGATTTGATGACGAAACAATGAATATTCATACGAGTATAAAGGTCGAAGGCTGGACTTCATCACAAGCAGTTATTCACTTTTATATAGGGTAGTCAAGTTTGATTTATTTGCTCGTGAAAATCGGCGATAATTTGGGTCAGAATGTGCATTTTTTGAAATTGTTTTTAACTGATGCCTTTTTTGACAAAAATCTGAGTTTTCCCCAAAATATTGAGATGAGATTTATTTAGTTCACACTTATTAAAAAAATATTCACAGCATACAGTATGGGCAACATTTTTTTTCTTATCAATAACACGTGTTGAAAACATAATCTTTATTTTAAATTTTCTGTCAAAAATGCGTTTGATTTGCGACATTTTCCGACGTATAAATTATTTACAATCTCGTTATTTCTTAATTGAGTACTTCGCTGTTGACCAGGCATGAATAGATCATTTCCAAAACAGATCAAAGGATATTAAAACGTCCTTAAAAAAGGCTAGAAGGTGGAGCGATACAAACTGTCATCCAGCGCACCAAGTATTTCCGGGTTGGTTAAAGCACGCTGTTTCGACGCAATGT
Source organism: Astropecten irregularis (assembly GCA_963971285.1). Lineage (NCBI taxonomy): Eukaryota > Metazoa > Echinodermata > Asteroidea > Paxillosida > Astropectinidae > Astropecten > Astropecten irregularis. Next base: position 14,301,267 of record OZ020244.1, on the reverse strand, counting down.
TTCATTTTGTGCCCACATGTCCATGCCGTTCTCAGGTTCTGACGCGAACGTGGGCACATGGCTTTCGCTGAAGCATGTTTCATGATTTTCACACTGAAGTGATATCCATGATGTCCAATTTCGATCACTTTGGAGTTCATAAGAAAGGTAAGTTTAACAAGAAAGAAAACTATTGATAATCAGTCGGTGAATGATTCACATTTACACACAGATTTTCAAAATTATTGAGAACGACGAGGTTACTTTATTTTTGTTGGGCAATCTTGTTAACCTGGTTAATGTTACTTTGTTAGCTGGTTAGGAGCTAGCTGTTGTTAGGGCTAACGTATACCTTTGTAATGTTTAAGCATGGATTTGTACTGTTCAACAACACCTCCATGACCATCTGACCATGCAATGTTGTTATTTTTTACAAAATGGCCAAGCCTCCCAAGGAAGTTTTTTCTCTCACACACACTCTGGATGTGTCAGAGGATCTGGTGCTGATTTCACTTCCATTGTTTCACTAGTAACGCTTTGCGATCGTCGCTAAACCCAAATCCATCGCTAAACGGAAATCGATTGCTACTTTGCGTAGCAAATTTCCGTTTAGCAATGGATTTGGGCTTTAGCGGTGATCGCAAGGCATTAGTGAAATTGGCCCCATTTTAGTTTTCACAGGTAAACCCTTCTGCCTATTTCATTTTTTAACTTGACGTAACTCGTAAACATGGTAAGCCTTAACAAAAGCTGGTTTCTTGCCACGTGAGCAATAAAAAGAAATACCGGTAGGCCTAATTAGGCTAATTTTGTGGAAGTATATATCTTGTGTTTCATTGATATTCAAGTTTACAACAAATTGACCTTTTGTTAATGTTTATTGTTGTTAATTTGTTATATATTTATTTATTTACTTTTAATTCTGACAGTCTGGACATGTTGTTTACATTGGCCCCCCTCCACGTGCAGCTGGACTTGTTTGAATCCAATGGGTCTCGATTACCGACTTCAAGATGCTGGTTGCTTCAGTCAAGCCTCTGATGTTTGACCGGATGCTGTTGAGTCGTGCATGAACTGATTCCCCCCCTTGCTCCTCATCGTGGAAACCTAAGTCCCAAGCTGCTTCATTGGCCTGTGTATAACACGTCTCAGTTTGTGGTTGTCATTTTCCGGGGTGCATCCACAGAATAACCCGTAAATGGGTCATTCTGTGGTTTAAGCAGACTTTGTTACATCAGTCTGTGGTTCAGCTCAGTTTGTAACACGTGTTATTTTGTGGTTCAGCACCAAATGGGTCATGACGTAACTAGACTTGGAAAGAACTCTAATATTGCATTCATATTTTTTATGTTTCGTATCATTTGATCTCTTTTACAGACTGCTTTGAAAGTTTGTGTTGTTGAAAGTAGTATTTTTTTTAATAAGTGTAAAGCACAACTAGTGAATTTGTTTCATTTTTAAGATTTTAAAGGTTATACCTTTGTTGTTCATTGTGTGGTTTGGCAGAGAGAGATACCCATACAAGACTTACACACACACAGTCTTATTATTACTGGTCACACTCAAGAAAATAATTCCTGAGATTCTGGTAACACAGTTTGGTATATATTACCCGGCTATATGCAACTACCCCCATATCACTGTTATTTCATTGGTCGGTTTATGTTTCGAGTTAAAATGAAGAGTTCATTTGCAAAAACAGATAACTCCTTTGTTGAAAAATTTACATTATCATCAAGGATGCTACTATTTTTTTATTGAAGGATACGCCAATACATTCTTATTTTGTAATTTTCTGTACTTTGATAAATTTGCAATAAATTAATAAAATTTATACGGTTCAAATGTACGCGGTTTCCATGGATACTAAAATGTAAAGCATGATTAAGTTAATTTTTCATAAAAAAAAATCTGTTTTTGCAAAACTCTTCAAATGTAGGTCATGTTTCTGCATAATTACCAGGGTCATGTGCAATCACTGTACCCATATTATCCCCATTATTCATTTGTCATTTTATGTTTCAAGTAAAAATATAGGTCATCTCTCTGTTATAAACAGTATACTCTAGATTTTATCTTTTTTAAATTATGGGAATGAAATCACTGGTGTAACTCAAAAAGAAATGAAATTGAACTGGTATTTTATTCCGACAATTCAACAATTCCAACAATTCAACAATTGCAACAATTCAATAATTCAATTTGCACATTGAAATATAAATTCAATACGATTATCATTAAGGCATTAACTAAGATCAGGGGCCAATTTCATAAAACTGTTGAGCACAAAAATTTGCTTAGCACAAAAATGTCTCGCCCAATAAAACAAACCACCATTGAAAATTCCATTTGATATTCAAGGTAACCAAACAACAGCCAAAGAACAATCACAAGTGATACACAACACGTGGACATTTGGTTGCTAACCATGTTTTTATTAAGACAGAAATGTCATGCTTAGCAAATTTTTGTGCTTAACAGTTTTATGAAATTGGCCCCTGTTTATGCCACTCTGTTAGCAAATTGAGCTCCCTGGATTTTGGCTGTGTTCTTCGGTTTTCCACAGTGCTTGGTTTGTTGTGGTGCACTACATGGCAGGAAAATTCTGGATTTTTAAGTTTTACGATCCACTTTTTCCATATGAGGACTTCGTTATGATGTGTGCTGATTTGTGATCATCTCCTTGTCCTTCAAGTTTGGTTTTAAACACATCCAAATGCTGCAATTTGCTGGTGTTTTTGGATGTGTAGGCCTATGTGTGAGCATTATTTGAGCAAACTTCCATGAATTGCACTGTCCATGTTACGCCATGCAACATTGGAGCCATCATGAAACAGGAAGAAGTCGGGTATAGGTCATGAATAAATCAACATGATCATGAATATAATTTTAATAGTAATCATGATTGTTTACTGACTGGCCTGCAAGTAGATAAAGAAGAAAAAAGGGAAGTACAGAAGTGTTTGCAGGTCAGGTAGATATTTCAGGAAAAAGCAACATTTGAGTACATTTGGTATATATTCTATACTAGTGGTGTGCACAAACATACTGTAGTCTACATGTCCATGTGTACTCGAGGGCCAGGTAGTTGGCATAATGATTAATATTAACATATTCATTGTATGTCATATATATGTTAAATTATTCGTGGCCTACCCGACTTGATCAGCCCAGTTGGCAGGCCAGTGAACCTGTGGTCTACATTGAAACAAATATATCAAGCGGGGTACCAGGGCAGGAAGCAATTCCCCAATGCCCCATTGGACTCCTGGCCAGGTGTATAGCTTCGAAAACAACAGCAAAGTGTGAGTGGGTATTTAACCTGACAAAATACGTGCAGCAGGGTTAGGGTTAATGATATTTAAAATTTCTTCGTAATATTTCTACAAATGCATAATTTGTAAGTATCTTAAAAGATTTTACGAGTTGTATATTTTTAAACCAACCAGTTTTAGGTCTTGGTTGCTAATACACTGAGCTGTTTCACGTACCGGTATATTTTATAAACTAGACATTTAAGTGTTCGTGGACGAACACGGAGCTGTTCCGACTTATTTAATTAGCTTTATACGCTCTGATGACGTCATGATGACGTCATGTTCATTTTCGTAGCGGCATGCTCAACTACAAGATATAACAGCTTTTACAAAAAGAATCATTACCATAGCATTTGTCGTTCTCGAGATATGCTGCTAACACAAAATCAGCCTTTCTGATGACGTCATGATGACGTCATGGTAATTTTTGTAGCAGCATGCACAACTACATGATATAACTAAGCTTTTGCAAAAAGAATCATTTCCGTAGCATTTATCGTTCTTGAGATATGCTTTGAACCAAATATCAGCCATTTTGATGACGTCATAATGACGTCACAGTAAATTTTGTGGCAGCATGCAATACTACATGATATAACTAAGCTTTTGCAAAAAGAATCATTACCGTAGCACTTACCGTTCTTGAGATATACTGCTATAACCAAAAATCAGCTTTTTTGATGACGTCATGATGACGTCACGGTAAATTTCGTGGCAGCATGCACAACTACATGTTATTACATAGTTTTTGCAAAAAGAATCATTACCGTAGCACTTTCCGTTCTCGATCGAGATACACTGCGAACAAAAATTACTAATTAAATATTCAAATGACTGTCACGTGACTAATTAATTAAGAATTTTAACAACTCAGTTCCAGTATGATCCTTAGCTTACAAGCTTTCATATGATACCCCATCTAATTAGCTGATCAGAAGAAGATAAGAAGAGTTAAACAATAAACAAAATTGGGTGATAAAGAAAAATAATAATAATAATAATAAAAATCAGAACAAAACCAAAACCTGTTCCGACATCGGAAATGTCGGAACAGCTAAATATGAAAAATAAACATGTACACCGATAGCCCAGTGCAGAGAAATAGCCCATCAGTATAGTGTCTTGAAATTGTATTAAAACAACTATCAGGAGCGTCGCCACTCGTCCATAAATACACGTATACACTATACAGATGCATATATACTCACGGCCATGAGAAACACAGACATGGCAAAGTTTACTATAGGCCAGCGCGGATAGTATCTATGGTTGTGCATATGGGCGGTGGAAACAGTAAAATGATAGATTTTCTAGCTCTTCGTGCACCATTCACGTGTACATAATTGGCCGACTACTATGGATAGCCATACCAGCGGTCCAAAAATTTCAAAGGCCCGTGTTTTGGTGTTATGTTTGACTCTGAATGGCCAAATTAATTATTACAAAAGCAATAAAAAATCAGCCGATTACGTCATCATGAAGTCATTTCACATTTAGGAGTACCATTCCCTACCTATCCACCAAGTTTCATTACGATCAGATATTTGCTTATATGTGTTTCTGGGAAAAAATGGCAAAACCAATTATTCAAAAATCAATAAAAAAATCAGTCGATGACGTCATCGTGACGTCATTTCACATTTCCAATACTAGTATCATTCCTACCTACCCACCAAGTTTCATCACCATCGGATATTCTCCCTTATATGTTAATCTGAAAATCTGCTTTTTGATGACGTCATCATGACGTCACAACTTTTTGGTATTTTGTGGCATGTGCCTATAGCCTAACAAACATTTTGCAGCAAGATTTTCGAAAATACCATTTGTCGTTCATGAGATATAAAGAAAAGGTCCAAAAATTGAATAATTCGTATAAAATCACATGATGACCTCATCAACACGTGACTGCACTTTTTGTCTATAACACGTCCCCATATACTTACATACCAAGTTTGAGTTGCATCGGACTTGCCGTTCCGGAGATAAAGAGCCCTAAAATTTGCACGTTTATGATGACGTAATTGTGCACGTGATGACGTCACGATGACGTACATACGCGGGACACTATTCGGGGTGGTGGTCTAACTATGTGCCAAGTATGAAGTTGATCGGAATTGGCATAATGGAAGTGACTTGTAGAGAATCCCTGTGTTATGTCTATGGGAAAAAAAGTGGAAAAATAAAAAAAAAAGGAAAAAAAAAAGGAAAAAAAATAATAAGAAGAAAAACAAAAGCTGATCTGCTGCATGAGAAACAGCTAATAACAGAGCTACGAACCAAAGGAGTTTGAACTTTGCGGGCATTGAAAATAAGAGCTGTGCCAGGAAACCCATAACTAGAGCAATGCAACAGGCTCTAGGTGGTGATGATGATCTTAACTTCAAACAAATTGATCTGCTTATCTGGTAAATGTTATTAGGCCTTTTCACACTATCTCCTTTTCGATCCGTGTTGAAACTAACCCGGATCCACCCCAGTTCAGCCCGGCAAGTTTTTGAACCGGATTGAAGAGACGCAACATTCACACTACGTTAATGGTGAACCGGCTCATACAACACAGATCACGCGTCACAAGGCGCAAAATGCAGTTTGGAACCGGGTTGAGATTTTCAACCCTGCTCCCTACCAGGGTTGATTTTGATCCGGCTCGGGGATCGATTGGCTCGGGGTTGAAAATGTTCAAGTGTGAAAAGGGTTGAAAAAAATCTCGGGGTTCGATCCGGTTCCAACCCCGAGATTTTGGATAGTGTGAAAAGGCCTAATGGCTTACTACAACAACAACAACCAGACCCAGAGTGATCACTCTGGGTCTGGTTGCTGTTGTAGTACCCCCCATGCTGTTTTAATGGACACCCCCTTTACTTCACTTATGATGACTGCTAGTGCTTCTGGGAGGATGACCTTCAGAAGATAGTCCAAATTCTGATGGCAAACAAAAATAATTATGAGAAGCTGTTAGAACATCCAACTTTCAGACAATAGATATTTCAGTTGTGGAAGTGCACATATGATGTTAGAATAAGGACTCCCTTTATGAATTATATACTTTAATTTCCCAGATAATAGGGTCATTGTCTGACAGACTTTTTGTGGCTCTGACCAAGGACCAAAAACTTTGTTCATAACCAATCAAATTGGGTAACTTGCGAACAATACTTTTCTAAAAATAGAACTATGTACACTCAATGTGGAATTTCTGAAACTTGGCAGGTCTTTAATACATACTGTTTTCACATTGTTGTCCTCCATGTTGTATTTGAGTCCCTAGCCATTAGTAACATGGGAAACAATAATAATGGAATGCTTTTTTAACAGCTCATCTAAATAGCTCCTTAATTGGCTTGTGATGGACTTACAGAAAAATTGCAGATGGTTGGATTCCGATACCACATTTTAAAAATTGTTGTTTCGGTAACCAAAACTTTCTCAAATATTGTAGGTTACAATGGCATGTTAAATCCTTAAAATATAAACAATATACGGAAGTGGGTGTGTAACTTGATCTCAATACACAATATCTGTTGTACAACAGAATAACAGTACCTGGGTACGATTGTTAGGGCAGAAGACAGGCAGCAGCTCTTCCATGATGGCGTCAATCTGGTCGTCAGTGAAGGGGCCATAGTTTGCGCTGCAGGCCAGGTTTTCTACATTTAAAAAATACACAGTTCCTGCTTGGTTAATCAGTCAGATGGTGTTTGGAGAGCATGCCTGCCTTCCAGCATTGCCATACAACCGAAAGCTGAGCAAATTCTGCTATAAGCAGACATAGCAACACTAAATAATGCCACCCTGACTTCCAGCGCAAATCCAAAACCAATCAGACAGTAATTGCCTGTTTCTAATAGCAACATGACCTCCTGACTGATGAAGGTGCATGTACAAACCAATGTATACATCAGTATATTCAGCAAGGAAACAATGGCCAAGCTTGATTAACACACTACTTTGAGCTATGAATTTGACCTTTAACCTCCAAACTATGCCCAACTTGGCTGTAATTCCCAAGGGCAACCCCCAACTGAAGTTACAAGCCGAAAAATCTTTTCTAACTCAATTATTTTATTTAAAACTGTAAAAAAAAAAAAAAAAAAAAATCACAGGAAAAATATTCAAACTCACCTCTCCATTGACCCCCTCTTTTGTAGAGGTCATGGCGCTCTGAAGATTTCTGTAAAATGAAACAATTTGGCATGCAATTATATGCCACATGTTATTAGGTTATTAACTCCACTGTAGTACTGTTGAAGTAATTTTATGACGCTGCGAAACAACTCTCCCTGAAAAAAGTACTGCACCTTTCTTGCTAAGAAATAAGTTGTACCATGGAGCTATAATAAAACAGAAGGAGTAAGCACACTCAATGAAGGCCACCGATGACCGCAGAGGTAATACTAATAAAAATACACTGGCATAAATCAGATTACGCACCGCTCGCGGGTTCAATGCTGGGAAATTGCCTTCGCAAAGGATTGTGGGTACTGCGCATGCGTGTCCAGTCCGTTATGTTTGTTAGACTGTGATGCTGCAGAATTCGGAGACTTCAATTTCAATAATTTCAGTGACGACGATAGAAATTTCTGTATCTGTGAGGAAGATCTGTCCAAAGATATGATCGTGTGTCATGGAGAAAAATGGGGAAGACAATTTTTTCACATTGGATGTTTGGGCATCTACACGTCCAGGTGGCATTGGTACTGCGATCACTGTCAAGAATCATCGGCTTCTACCTCTGAGAAAGAAATTGAAGGTACCGTACAGTGATTCATTAAAACGTTGAGATTATTACTTTATTACAACCGTTCCACTTCCAGCCACTTGGCCCTAGACCAATTGCTAAGTTCAAGTTGTCGTTACAGTCGTGATAAAGTCTAACGTCTTTGTTTAGTACATGTCCTACTGGCTCACACTCGTAGGCCTTGGGCCTATACTTTGTAATAGTACGTACGGCCTAGGCCTACTTGTACTTCTTTTAGATTAGGCTCCTCAGAAGTAATTTTTGGGGTTCCTGGGGTTTAGTACACTCAGGTTAGCTGGTACACATGGCCCAATAGATATTTAGGTGAGTAGAAGCTGGGAACCAGCTTACCTGAGTGTACAAAACCTCAGGAACCCCTAATTTTTTTTCTTCTCAAAAGGATGTGGATAATATACAAAAATAAGAATGCACAGCCACAGGATCACACTACTACTGTGGCCCATTCACATTTTTTAGCAATGCACTTTTTTTCCAGGAGCCTCAACATCTGGGCCTACATCAACGGGGGATTACACCTGTGACACTGATGAACATGTTCCAGTTGCTGCCTAATTTAGCCAAAGAAAGGAAAAAGAAAAGGTATGTCTGAAGGTTGGCATTAATAATCTGTAATCAGATTTACTTTTTTCCCAACGCCAACAAATTTGTACGCCATTTAAGTATTTAAACAGAGTTTTAGTTTTTTATCAGGATTTGTTTTTGCAAGATTTCATTAGAGGAATTAGTATTTTTCAGGATTGTAGAATTAAACAGGATTTCCTTTGGGACAGGCCTAGTGAGACATTTGTGCAACGAACCATGTTTTCTTTTTTCCTAGGGATAATTTTTTTCATTGGACTCGTACTTTTAGGGGGGGGGGGACTGACATTTCGATTGTTCTTCAAAATCTGTTTTATAGCTCCATGGTAGTATGTATGAAACCCATTACCAATCCAGTATTACTGAAACAAACCTTTCATCTTAACATTCAATTCATATTTTGCATGTACTTTCAGGTTAAGTGAAAACAAATTAAAAACGGCAAGATATTTCCCTGTTTCAATCTTTTCAAATCTTGTAACCTTCTCCTTATTGTGTATTTTTTGAAGTTCTGCATTCTAAATCACTCCCATCATTTTTGCTGAGTGGGTGAAGTACAACAAGAGATAATGCTTTTTCATTTTCTTTGATGTTCCCTATGGCCTGTATAGGTTTCAAAATGTTTCCACTTCACTTCATCTTTTTTTTTACAAAAATATGTCAGTTACAAAGAAAAATCCTCTATTTAAGCCCACCTTTCCAGAGAAAATGGCCAGCAGATGACCTTGTTGCTGCCTCACACTTTCTTGCAGTAGTTGCGATGACAACTTACTAATCCTATATGAAAACATCAAATTAATTTTTTTTTTTTATTTCATCATGTAAAAATTTTAACAAACTATCAAGCCAAAAATATATTTGTTTGCCCCGTTACAACCTAGGTGCATGCTTTCAAATGATTTTCAAATGATTTCAAACATAAACATTGGAATACCTTACAAAACACACTGTGGTAAGCTCATGCATCAACAAATAAAAAGCCTTAATTTTGCAGCAAGTGTATAAATATTAAGCCCATTATGGCAGATTGTGTATTTTGTGATTCAACTGGAACCTAGGCTAAGGCACAACCCCAATGCTAAACTGTCACCTTATATTGAAGTTATTGCTTCCAGCAAACTACGTTTTGCGAGTACAGTACATCCCGCTTGGGTAACAGCAAGTACAGCTATCACATATCATCAGTGTAGAGAACAAAACCCAGAAGTGTACGTCGTTCCGTCCGTAATTCTGGACCTTGCTTCTTGCAACACAGGTTGGATATAAACACCATATAATATACAAACAGTTTTACTCACCCAGTTGTCGTCTTCTGTTCTTGGGCCTCTCCTGAAAAAGTTTATGATATCAAAATTCATTTATTAAGCCTATAATGTGTGAGTTTAGAAAAGGGATCTTGAAGGTTTTACTAAATAAGGGTTGGTCCATCAGCAGCTCCGAAGAGAAAATGTTGTTTGAGATGGCTATAGAAAACCTATTGAAGTGACTCCACAAGCTCCTTATTATACTGTGATTTTGTATGACCAGATCAAACAAAAAAGAGATATAATATACATGTATTCCATTATGACAAAATTCTTCCTTGTTATACACAAGGCTATCGTGAGGGGTTGCAAACAAATGAAGCTTTTGAAAATGGAAATGACAAATTAGTCAAATTAAAAAGTGTAATGACAATACAACACTTCTTCTAATTTTGTTTATTTATACTTTTTGATACAATGAGGGACAGTCAGGAATGCAACTCGGGCTTAACAAAAAACGAGGAAATTCCAATCTTTACCAGATTTTGTGCAGTGTTTTTCTATTTTCAATGGCATAAAATTGAAGTGAAAAAAGAGGAAATCAGCTGATCCGAGGAAAGTTGCATGCCTGGGGACAGTGCATCTTAGAAAAATCTTATCAAAAGTACCTTGGGCTGACTTAAGTGTGTTGAGAGTATGGCGGATTTTATCTGCCACCGGCTTGTCTGATACACGCTCCAACTGGCAGTCTTTGATTATGATCTTAGCCTGGGCAAAAAAAAATATGAGAAAGAACATGAAACCTTTTCTGAGCACACACTCATACACGTACATGTAGCTGTGTTATTTTTTTAATCCCTATTGTACTTCCCTTCCCAAACATTTTCTGAGGACTCTTGAAAAAGATGTTAGGCCAGGCGCACCCAAGGATTTAAATAGATCCTGAAGCATCAGTGGGAAATCATGGGGGCAGCGCCACTTTTTCCAACATATTCCTATTTCATATTTTCCTTTAAAGCCCCCCCCTCCCAACATTGGTTTTGGGTTACTAGAGTTGTCTGTAATTACTGTGAAAGATCATTGTGGTTTAAATACTCCTGTGAAAGAT